>OX422207.1:6336700-6936700 GCA_949130495.1 Sambucus nigra | reverse complement strand
GGTGAAAACCTAAACCAACCACCAAACGACCCCGTAGGAGGCACGAACACGTCGCATGGGACCAATGCAACTTGTAGGAACTGATCGCGTAGTCCTGGGTCTTCCGGTTTGAGAGTATGGCGATAATTTGCCAAAATAACACTTAGACTTGAAAACAAGCCGTTAAAGGGTGAAAACCCAAACCAGCCCCCAAACGACCCCGTAGGAGGCACGAACACCTCGCACGGGACCATTGTAACTTGTAGGAACTGACCGCGTAGTCCCGGGTCTCCCGGTCAGAGAGTATGACGATAATTTGCAAAAATCACACTTAGACTTGCAAACAGGCCATTGAAGGGTGAAAACCCAAACTAGCCCCCAAACGACCCCGTAGGAGGCACGAACACCTCCCACGGGACCAATGTAACTTGTAGGAACTGACCGCGTAGTCCCGGGTCTCCCGGTTAGAGAGTATAATGATAATTTCCAAAAATCACACTTAGACTTGAAAACAGACCGTTAAAGGGTGAAAACACAAACCAGCCCCCAAACGACCCCGTAGGAGGAACGAACACCTCGCACAAGACCAATGTAACTTGTAGGAACTGACCGCGTAGTCTCGGGTCTCCCGGTTTGAAAGTATGACGATAATTTACAAAAATCACACTTTCTTGAGAACAGGCCGTTAAAGGGGGAAAACCCAAACTAGCCCCCAAACGATCCCGTAGGAGTCACGAATACCTCGCACGGGACTATTGTAACTTGTAGGAACTGACCGCGTAGTCCCGGGTCTCCCGGTTAGAGAGTATAACGATAATTTGTAAAAATCACACTTCGACTTGAAAACAGTCCGTTAAAGGGTGAAAATCCAAACCAGCCCCAAAACGACCCCGTAGGAGGCACGGACACCTCGCACGGGACCAATGTTACATGTAAGAACTGACTGCGTACTCCCGGTTCTCCCGATTTGAGAGTATGACAATATTTTGTAAAAATAGCACTTAGACTTGAAAACAGGCCGTTAAAGGGTGAAAACCTAAACCAACCCCCAAACTACCCCGTAGGAGGCACGAACACGTCGCACGGGACCAATGCAACTTGTAGGAACTGATCGCGCAGTCCTGGGTCTTCCGGTTTGAGAGTATGACGATAATTTGTCAAAATAACACTTAGACTTGAAAATAAGCCGTTAAAGGGTGAAAACCCAAACCAACTCCCAAATGACCCCGTAGGAGGCACGAACACCTTGCACGGGACCATTATAACTTGTAGGAACTGATCGCGTAGTCCCGGGTCTCCCGGTTAGAGAGTGTGACGATAATTTGCGGAAATCACACTTAGACTTGAAAACAGGCCATTGAAGGGTGAAAACCCAAACCAGCCCCCAAACAACCCCGTAGGAGGCACGAACACCTCCCACGGGACCAATGTAACTTGTAGGAAATAATCGCGTAGTCCCGGGTCGCCCGGTTAGAGAGTATAATGATAATTTGCAAAAATCACACTTCGACTTGAAAATAGTCCGTTAAAGGGTGAAATTCCAAACCAGCCCCCAAACGACCCCGTAGGAGGCACGGACACCTCGCACGGGACCAATGTTACATGTAGGAACTGACCGCGTAATCCCGGGTCTCCCGATTTGAGAGTATGACAATAATTTGTAGAAATAGCACTTAGACTTGAAAACAGGCCGTTAAAGGGTGAAAACCTAAACCAGCCCCCAAACGACCCCGTAGGAGGCACGAACACGTCGCATGGGACCAATGCAACTTGTAGGAACTGATCGCGTAGTCCTGGGTCTTCCGGTTTGAGAGTATGACGATAATTTGCCAAAATAACACTTAGACTTGAAAACAAGCCGTTAAAGGGTGAAAACCCAAACCAGCTCCCAAACGACCCTCGCAGGGGACCATTATAACTTGTAGGAACTGACCGCGTAGTCCCGGGTCTCCCGGTCAGAGAGTATGACGATAATTTGCAAAAATCACACTTAGACTTGAAAACAGGCCATTGAAGGGTGAAAACCCAAACCAGCCCCCAAACGACCCCGTAGGAGTCACGAACACCTCCCACGGGACCAATGTAACTTGTAGGAACTGACCGCGTAATCCCGGGTCTCCCGGTTAGAGGGTATAATGATAATTTGCAAAAATCACACTTAGACTTGAAAACAGACCGTAAAAGGGTGGAAACCCAAACCAGCCCCCAAACGACCCCGTAGGAGGAACGAACACCTCGCACGGGACCAATGTAACTTGTAGGAACTGACCGCGTAGTCTCGGGTCTCCCGGTTTGAGAGTATGATGATAATTTACAAAAATCACACTTTCTTGAGAACAGGCCGTTAAAGGGGAAAAACCCAAACTAACCCCCAAACGATCCCGTAGGTGTCACGAATACCTCGCACGGGACTATTGTAACTTGTAGGAACTGACCGCGTAGTCCCGGGTCTCCCGGTTAGAGAGTATAACGATAATTTGCAAAAATCACACTTCGACTTGAAAATAGTCCGTTAAAGGGTAAAAATCCAAACTAGTCCCATAACGACCCCGTAGGAGGCACGAACACCTCGCACGGGACCAATGTTACATGTAGGAAATGACCGCGTAGTCCTAGGTCTCCCGATTTGAGAGTATGACAATAATTTGCAAAAATAGCACTTAGACTTGAAAAGAGGCCGTTGAAGGGTGAAAACTAAACCAGCCCCCAAACGACCCCGTAGGAGGCACGAACACGTCGCATGGGACCAATGCAACTTGTAGGAACTGATCGCGTAGTCCTGGGTCTTCCGGTTTGAGAGTATGACGATAATTTGCCAAAATAACACTTAGACTTGAAAACAAGCCGTTAAAGGGTGAAAACCCAAACCAGCTCCCAAACGACCCTCGCAGGGGACCATTATAACTTGTAGGAACTGACCGCGTAGTCCCGGGTCTCCCGGTCAGAGAGTATGACGATAATTTGCAAAAATCACACTTAGACTTGAAAACAGGCCATTGAAGGGTGAAAACCCAAACCAGCCCCCAAACGACCCCGTAAGAGGCACGAACACCTCCCACGGGACCAATGTAACTTGTAGGAACTGACCGCGTAGTCCCGGGTCTCCCGGTTAGAGGGTATAATGATAATTTGCAAAAATCACACTTAGACTTGAAAACAGACCGTAAAAGGGTGGAAACCCAAACCAGCCCCCAAACGACCCCGTAGGAGGAACGAACACCTCGCACGGGACCAATGTAACTTGTAGGAACTGACCGCGTAGTCTCGGGTCTCCCGGTTTAAGAGTATGACGATAATTTACAAAAATCACACTTTCTTGAGAACAGGCCGTTAAAGGGGAAAAACCCAAACTAACCCCCAAACGATCCCGTAAGTGTCACGAATACCTCGCACGGGACTATTGTAACTTGTAGGAACTGACCGCGTAGTCCCGGGTCTCCCGGTTAGAGAGTATAACGATAATTTGCAAAAATCACACTTCGACTTGAAAATAGTCCGTTAAAGGGTGAAAATCCAAACCAGTCCCATAACGACCCCGTAGGAGGCACGAACACCTCGCACGGGACCAATGTTACATGTAGGAAATGACCGCGTAGTCCTAGGTCTCCCGATTTGAGAGTATGACAATAATTTGTAAAATAGCACTTAGACTTGAAAAGAGGCCGTTGAAGGGTGAAAACCTAAACCAGCCCCCAAACGACCCCGTAGGAGGCACGAACACGTCGCATGGGACCAATGCAACTTGTAGGAACTGATCGCGTAGTCCTGGGTCTTCCGGTTTGAGAGTATGACGATAATTTGCCAAAATAACACTTAGACTTGAAAACAAGCCGTTAAAGGGTGAAAACCCAAACCAGCTCCCAAACGACCCTCGCAGGGGACCATTATAACTTGTAGGAACTGACCGCGTAGTCCCGGGTCTCCCGGTCAGAGAGTATGACGATAATTTGCAAAAATCACACTTAGACTTGAAAACAGGCCATTGAAGGGTGAAAACCCAAACCAGCCCCCAAACGACCCCGTAGGAGGCACGAACACCTCCCACGGGACCAATGTAACTTGTAGGAACTGACCGCGTAGTCCCGGGTCTCCCGGTTAGAGGGTATAATGATAATTTGCAAAAATCACACTTAGACTTGAAAACAGACCGTTAAAGGGTGAAAACCCAAACCAGCCCCCAAACGACCCCGTAGGAGGAACGAACACCTCGCACGGGACCAATGTAACTTGTAGGAACTGATCGCGTAGTCTCGGGTCTCCCGGTTTGAGAGTATGACGATAATTTATAAAAATCACACTTTCTTGAGAACAGGCCGTTAAAGGGGGAAAACCCAAACCAACCCCCAAACGATCCCGTAGGAGTCATGAATACCTCGCACGGGACTATTGTAACTTGTAGGAACTAACCGCGTAGTCCCGGGTCTCCCGGTTAGAAAGTATAACGATAATTTGTAAAAATCACACTTCGACTTGAAAACAGTCCGTTAAAGGGTGAAAATCCAAACCAGCCCCCAAACGACCCCGTAGGAGGCACGAACACCTCGCACGGGACCAATGTTACATGTAGGAACTGACCGCGTAGTCCCGGGTCTCCCGATTTGAGAGTATGACAATATTTTGCAAAAATAGCAGTTAGACTTGAAAACAGGCCGTTAAAGGGTGAAAACCTAAACCAACCCCCAAATGACCCCGTAGGAGGCACGAACACGTCACACGGGACCAATGCAACTTGTAGGAACTGATCGCGTAGTCCTGGGTCTTCCGGTTTGAGAGTATGATGATAATTTGCGAAAATAACACTTACACTTGAAAACAAGCTGTTAAAGGGTGAAAACCCAAACCAGCTCCCAGACGACCCCGTAGGAAGCACGAATACCTCGCACGGGACTATTGTAACTTGTAGGAACTGACCGCGTAGTCCCGGGTCTCCCAGTTAGAGAGTATAACGATAATTTGCAAAAATCACAATTCGACTTGAAAACAGTCCGTTAAAGGTCGAAAATCAAAACCAGCCCCCAAACGACCCCGTAGGAGGCACGAACACCTCGCACGGGACCAATGTTACATGTAGGAACTGACCGCGTAGTCCTGCGTCTCCCTATTTGAGAGTATGACAATAATTTACAAAAATAGCACTTAGACTTGAAAACAGGCCGTTAAAGGGTGAAAACCTAAACCAGCCCCCAAACGACCCCGTAGGAGGCACGAACACGTCGCATGGGACCAATGCAACTTGTAGGAACTGATCGCGTAGTCCTGGGTCTTCCGGTTTGAGAGTAAGACGATAATTTGCCAAAATAACACTTAGACTTGAAAACAAGCCGTTAAAGGGTGAAAACCCAAACCAGCCCCCAAACGACCCCGTAGGAGGCACGAACACCTCGCACGGGACCATTGTAACTTGTAGGAACTGACCGCGTAGTCCCGGGTCTCCCGGTCAGAGAGTATGACGATAATTTGCAAAAATCACACTTAGACTTGAAAACAGGCCATTGAAGGGTGAAAACCCAAACCAGCCCCCAAACGACCCCGTAGGAGGCACGAACACCTCCCACGGGACCAATGTAACTTGTAGGAACTGACCGCGTAGTCCCGGGTCTCCCGGTTAGAGAGTATAATGATAATTTCCAAAAATCACACTTAGACTTGAAAACAGACCGTTAAAGGGTGAAAACCCAAACCAGCCCCCAAACGACCCCGTAGGAGGAACGAACACCTCGCACAAGACCAATGTAACTTGTAGGAACTGACCGCGTAGTCTCGGGTCTCCCGGTTTGAAAGTATGACGATAATTTACAAAAATCACACTTTCTTGAGAACAGGCCGTTAAAGGGGGAAAACCCAAACCAGCTCCCAGACGACCCCGTAGGAAGCACGAATACCTCGCACGGGACTATTGTAACTTGTAGGAACTGACCGCGTAGTCCCGGGTCTCCCAGTTAGAGAGTATAACGATAATTTGCAAAAATCACAATTCGACTTGAAAACAGTCCGTTAAAGGTCGAAAATCAAAACCAGCCCCCAAACGACCCCGTAGGAGGCACGAACACCTCGCACGGGACCAATGTTACATGTAGGAACTGACCGCGTAGTCCTGGGTCTCCCTATTTGAGAGTATGACAATAATTTACAAAAATAGCACTTAGACTTGAAAACAGGCCGTTAAAGGGTGAAAACCTAAACCAGCCCCCAAACGACCCCGTAGGAGGCACGAACACGTCGGATGGGACCAATGCAACTTGTAGGAACTGATCGCGTAGTCCTGGGTCTTCCGGTTTGAGAGTATGACGATAATTTGCCAAAATAACACTTAGACTTGAAAACAAGCCGTTAAAGGGTGAAAACCCAAACCAGCCCCCAAACGACCCCGTAGGAGGCACGAACACCTCGCACGGGACCATTGTAACTTGTAGGAACTGACCGCGTAGTCCCGGGTCTCCCGGTCAGAGAGTATGACGATAATTTGCAAAAATCACACTTAGACTTGAAAACAGGCCATTGAAGGGTGAAAACCCAAACCAGCCCCCAAACGACCCCGTAGGAGGCACGAACACCTCCCACGGGACCAATGTAACTTGTAGGAACTGACCGCGTAGTCCCGGGTCTCCCGGTTAGAGAGTATAATGATAATTTGCAAAAATCACACTTAGACTTGAAAACAGACCGTTAAAGGGTGAAAACCCAAACCAGCCCCCAAACGACCCCGTAGGAGGAACGAACACCTCGCACGGGACCAATGTAACTTGTAGGAACTGACCGCGTAGTCTCGGGTCTCCCGGTTTGAAAGTATGACGATAATTTACAAAAATCACACTTTCTTGAGAACAGGCCGTTAAAGGGGGAAAACCCAAACTAGCCCCCAAACGATCCCGTAGGAGTCACGAATACTTCGCACGGGACTATTGTAACTTGTAGGAACTGACCGCGTAGTCCCGGGTCTCCCGGTTAGAGAGTATAACGATAATTTGTAAAAATCACACTTCGACTTGAAAACAGTCCGTTAAAGGGTGAAAATCCAAACCAGCCCCCAAACGACCCCGTAGGAGGCACGAACACCTCGCACGGGACCAATGTTACATGTAGGAACTGACCGCGTAGTCCCGGGTCTCCCGATTTGAGAGTATGACAATATTTTGCAAAAATAGCAGTTAGACTTGAAAACAGGCCGTTAAAGGGTGAAAACCTAAACCAACCCCCAAATGACCCCGTAGGAGGCACGAACACGTCACACGGGACCAATGCAACTTGTAGGAACTGATCGCGTAGTCCTGGGTCTTCCGGTTTGAGAGTATGATGATAATTTGCGAAAATAACACTTACACTTGAAAACAAGCTGTTAAAGGGTGAAAACCCAAACCAGCTCCCAGACGACCCCGTAGGAAGCACGAATACCTCGCACGGGACTATTGTAACTTGTAGGAACTGACCGCGTAGTCCCGGGTCTCCCAGTTAGAGAGTATAACGATAATTTGCAAAAATCACAATTCGACTTGAAAACAGTCCGTTAAAGGTCGAAAATCAAAACCAGCCCCCAAACGACCCCGTAGGAGGCACGAACACCTCGCACGGGACCAATGTTACATGTAGGAACTGACCGCGTAGTCCTGCGTCTCCCTATTTGAGAGTATGACAATAATTTACAAAAATAGCACTTAGACTTGAAAACAGGCCGTTAAAGGGTGAAAACCTAAACCAGCCCCCAAACGACCCCGTAGGAGGCACGAACACGTCGCATGGGACCAATGCAACTTGTAGGAACTGATCGCGTAGTCCTGGGTCTTCCGGTTTGAGAGTAAGACGATAATTTGCCAAAATAACACTTAGACTTGAAAACAAGCCGTTAAAGGGTGAAAACCCAAACCAGCCCCCAAACGACCCCGTAGGAGGCACGAACACCTCGCACGGGACCATTGTAACTTGTAGGAACTGACCGCGTAGTCCCGGGTCTCCCGGTCAGAGAGTATGACGATAATTTGCAAAAATCACACTTAGACTTGAAAACAGGCCATTGAAGGGTGAAAACCCAAACCAGCCCCCAAACGACCCCGTAGGAGGCACGAACACCTCCCACGGGACCAATGTAACTTGTAGGAACTGACCGCGTAGTCCCGGGTCTCCCGGTTAGAGAGTATAATGATAATTTCCAAAAATCACACTTAGACTTGAAAACAGACCGTTAAAGGGTGAAAACCCAAACCAGCCCCCAAACGACCCCGTAGGAGGAACGAACACCTCGCACAAGACCAATGTAACTTGTAGGAACTGACCGCGTAGTCTCGGGTCTCCCGGTTTGAAAGTATGACGATAATTTACAAAAATCACACTTTCTTGAGAACAGGCCGTTAAAGGGGGAAAACCCAAACCAGCTCCCAGACGACCCCGTAGGAAGCACGAATACCTCGCACGGGACTATTGTAACTTGTAGGAACTGACCGCGTAGTCCCGGGTCTCCCAGTTAGAGAGTATAACGATAATTTGCAAAAATCACAATTCGACTTGAAAACAGTCCGTTAAAGGTCGAAAATCAAAACCAGCCCCCAAACGACCCCGTAGGAGGCACGAACACCTCGCACGGGACCAATGTTACATGTAGGAACTGACCGCGTAGTCCTGGGTCTCCCTATTTGAGAGTATGACAATAATTTACAAAAATAGCACTTAGACTTGAAAACAGGCCGTTAAAGGGTGAAAACCTAAACCAGCCCCCAAACGACCCCGTAGGAGGCACGAACACGTCGGATGGGACCAATGCAACTTGTAGGAACTGATCGCGTAGTCCTGGGTCTTCCGGTTTGAGAGTATGACGATAATTTGCCAAAATAACACTTAGACTTGAAAACAAGCCGTTAAAGGGTGAAAACCCAAACCAGCCCCCAAACGACCCCGTAGGAGGCACGAACACCTCGCACGGGACCATTGTAACTTGTAGGAACTGACCGCGTAGTCCCGGGTCTCCCGGTCAGAGAGTATGACGATAATTTGCAAAAATCACACTTAGACTTGAAAACAGGCCATTGAAGGGTGAAAACCCAAACCAGCCCCCAAACGACCCCGTAGGAGGCACGAACACCTCCCACGGGACCAATGTAACTTGTAGGAACTGACCGCGTAGTCCCGGGTCTCCCGGTTAGAGAGTATAATGATAATTTGCAAAAATCACACTTAGACTTGAAAACAGACCGTTAAAGGGTGAAAACCCAAACCAGCCCCCAAACGACCCCGTAGGAGGAACGAACACCTCGCACGGGACCAATGTAACTTGTAGGAACTGACCGCGTAGTCTCGGGTCTCCCGGTTTGAAAGTATGACGATAATTTACAAAAATCACACTTTCTTGAGAACAGGCCGTTAAAGGGGGAAAACCCAAACTAGCCCCCAAACGATCCCGTAGGAGTCACGAATACTTCGCACGGGACTATTGTAACTTGTAGGAACTGACCGCGTAGTCCCGGGTCTCCCGGTTAGAGAGTATAACGATAATTTGTAAAAATCACACTTCGACTTGAAAACAGTCCGTTAAAGGGTGAAAATCCAAACCAGCCCCCAAACGACCCCGTAGGAGGCACGAACACCTCGCACGGGACCAATGTTACATGTAGGAACTGACCGCGTAGTCCCGGGTCTCCCGATTTGAGAGTATGACAATATTTTGCAAAAATAGCAGTTAGACTTGAAAACAGGCCGTTAAAGGGTGAAAACCTAAACCAACCCCCAAATGACCCCGTAGGAGGCACGAACACGTCACACGGGACCAATGCAACTTGTAGGAACTGATCGCGTAGTCCTGGGTCTTCCGGTTTGAGAGTATGATGATAATTTGCGAAAATAACACTTACACTTGAAAACAAGCTGTTAAAGGGTGAAAACCCAAACCAGCTCCCAGACGACCCCGTAGGAAGCACGAATACCTCGCACGGGACTATTGTAACTTGTAGGAACTGACCGCGTAGTCCCGGGTCTCCCAGTTAGAGAGTATAACGATAATTTGCAAAAATCACAATTCGACTTGAAAACAGTCCGTTAAAGGTCGAAAATCAAAACCAGCCCCCAAACGACCCCGTAGGAGGCACGAACACCTCGCACGGGACCAATGTTACATGTAGGAACTGACCGCGTAGTCCTGCGTCTCCCTATTTGAGAGTATGACAATAATTTACAAAAATAGCACTTAGACTTGAAAACAGGCCGTTAAAGGGTGAAAACCTAAACCAGCCCCCAAACGACCCCGTAGGAGGCACGAACACGTCGCATGGGACCAATGCAACTTGTAGGAACTGATCGCGTAGTCCTGGGTCTTCCGGTTTGAGAGTAAGACGATAATTTGCCAAAATAACACTTAGACTTGAAAACAAGCCGTTAAAGGGTGAAAACCCAAACCAGCCCCCAAACGACCCCGTAGGAGGCACGAACACCTCGCACGGGACCATTGTAACTTGTAGGAACTGACCGCGTAGTCCCGGGTCTCCCGGTCAGAGAGTATGACGATAATTTGCAAAAATCACACTTAGACTTGAAAACAGGCCATTGAAGGGTGAAAACCCAAACCAGCCCCCAAACGACCCCGTAGGAGGCACGAACACCTCCCACGGGACCAATGTAACTTGTAGGAACTGACCGCGTAGTCCCGGGTCTCCCGGTTAGAGAGTATAATGATAATTTCCAAAAATCACACTTAGACTTGAAAACAGACCGTTAAAGGGTGAAAACCCAAACCAGCCCCCAAACGACCCCGTAGGAGGAACGAACACCTCGCACAAGACCAATGTAACTTGTAGGAACTGACCGCGTAGTCTCGGGTCTCCCGGTTTGAAAGTATGACGATAATTTACAAAAATCACACTTTCTTGAGAACAGGCCGTTAAAGGGGGAAAACCCAAACCAGCTCCCAGACGACCCCGTAGGAAGCACGAATACCTCGCACGGGACTATTGTAACTTGTAGGAACTGACCGCGTAGTCCCGGGTCTCCCAGTTAGAGAGTATAACGATAATTTGCAAAAATCACAATTCGACTTGAAAACAGTCCGTTAAAGGTCGAAAATCAAAACCAGCCCCCAAACGACCCCGTAGGAGGCACGAACACCTCGCACGGGACCAATGTTACATGTAGGAACTGACCGCGTAGTCCTGGGTCTCCCTATTTGAGAGTATGACAATAATTTACAAAAATAGCACTTAGACTTGAAAACAGGCCGTTAAAGGGTGAAAACCTAAACCAGCCCCCAAACGACCCCGTAGGAGGCACGAACACGTCGGATGGGACCAATGCAACTTGTAGGAACTGATCGCGTAGTCCTGGGTCTTCCGGTTTGAGAGTATGACGATAATTTGCCAAAATAACACTTAGACTTGAAAACAAGCCGTTAAAGGGTGAAAACCCAAACCAGCCCCCAAACGACCCCGTAGGAGGCACGAACACCTCGCACGGGACCATTGTAACTTGTAGGAACTGACCGCGTAGTCCCGGGTCTCCCGGTCAGAGAGTATGACGATAATTTGCAAAAATCACACTTAGACTTGAAAACAGGCCATTGAAGGGTGAAAACCCAAACCAGCCCCCAAACGACCCCGTAGGAGGCACGAACACCTCCCACGGGACCAATGTAACTTGTAGGAACTGACCGCGTAGTCCCGGGTCTCCCGGTTAGAGAGTATAATGATAATTTCCAAAAATCACACTTAGACTTGAAAACAGACCGTTAAAGGGTGAAAACCCAAACCAGCCCCCAAACGACCCCGTAGGAGGAACGAACACCTCGCACAAGACCAATGTAACTTGTAGGAACTGACCGCGTAGTCTCGGGTCTCCCGGTTTGAAAGTATGACGATAATTTACAAAAATCACACTTTCTTGAGAACAGGCCGTTAAAGGGGGAAAACCCAAACTAGCCCCCAAACGATCCCGTAGGAGTCACGAATACTTCGCACGGGACTATTGTAACTTGTAGGAACTGACCGCGTAGTCCCGGGTCTCCCGGTTAGAGAGTATAACGATAATTTGTAAAAATCACACTTCGACTTGAAAACAGTCCGTTAAAGGGTGAAAATCCAAACCAGCCCCAAAACGACCCCGTAGGAGGCACGAACACCTCGCACGGGACCAATGTTACATGTAAGAACTGACTGCGTACTCCCGGTTCTCCCGATTTGAGAGTATGACAATATTTTGTAAAAATAGCACTTAGACTTGAAAACAGGCCGTTAAAGGGTGAAAACCTAAACCAACCCCCAAACGACCCCGTAGGAGGCACGAACACGTCGCACGGGACCAATGCAACTTGTAGGAACTGATCGCGCAGTCCTGGGTCTTCCGGTTTGAGAGTATGACGATAATTTGTCAAAATAACACTTAGACTTGAAAATAAGCCGTTAAAGGGTGAAAACCCAAACCAACTCCCAAATGACCCCGTAGGAGGCACGAACACCTTGCACGGGACCATTATAACTTGTAGGAACTGACCGCGTAGTCCCGGGTCTCCCGGTTAGAGAGTGTGACGATAATTTGCGGAAATCACACTTAGACTTGAAAACAGGCCATTGAAGGGTGAAAACCCAAACCAGCCCCCAAACAACCCCGTAGGAGGCACGAACACCTCCCACGGGACCAATGTAACTTGTAGGAACTAATCGCGTAGTCCCGGGTCGCCCGGTTAGAGAGTATAATGATAATTTGCAAAAATCACACTTCGACTTGAAAATAGTCCGTTAAAGGGTGAAATTCCAAACCAGCCCCCAAACGACCCCGTAGGAGGCACGGACACCTCGCACGGGACCAATGTTACATGTAGGAACTGACCGCGTAATCCCGGGTCTCCCGATTTGAGAGTATGACAATAATTTGTAGAAATAGCACTTAGACTTGAAAACAGGCCGTTAAAGGGTGAAAACCTAAACCAACCCCCAAACGACCCCGTAGGAGGCACGAACACGTCGCATGGGACCAATGCAACTTGTAGGAACTGATCGCGTAGTCCTGGGTCTTCCGGTTTGAGAGTATGACGATAATTTGCCAAAATAACACTTAGACTTGAAAACAAGCCGTTAAAGGGTGAAAACCCAAACCAGCTCCCAAACGACCCTCGCAGGGGACCATTATAACTTGTAGGAACTGACCGCGTAGTCCCGGGTCTCCCGGTCAGAGAGTATGACGATAATTTGCAAAAATCACACTTAGACTTGAAAACAGGCCATTGAAGGGTGAAAACCCAAACCAGCCCCCAAACGACCCCGTAGGAGGCACGAACACCTCCCACGGGACCAATGTAACTTGTAGGAACTGACCGCGTAGTCCCGGGTCTCCCGGTTAGAGGGTATAATGATAATTTGCAAAAATCACACTTAGACTTGAAAACAGACCGTAAAAGGGTGGAAACCCAAACCAGCCCCCAAACGACCCCGTAGGAGGAACGAACACCTCGCACGGGACCAATGTAACTTGTAGGAACTGACCGCGTAGTCTCGGGTCTCCCGGTTTGAGAGTATGACGATAATTTACAAAAATCACACTTTCTTGAGAACAGGCCGTTAAAGGGGAAAAACCCAAACTAACCCCCAAACGATCCCGTAGGTGTCACGAATACCTCGCACGGGACTATTGTAACTTGTAGGAACTGACCGCGTAGTCCCGGGTCTCCCGGTTAGAGAGTATAGCGATAATTTGCAAAAATCACACTTCGACTTGAAAATAGTCCGTTAAAGGGTGAAAATCCAAACCAGTCCCATAACGACCCCGTAGGAGGCACGAACACCTCGCACGGGACCAATGTTACATGTAGGAAATGACCGCGTAGTCCTAGGTCTCCCGATTTGAGAGTATGACAATAATTTGTAAAATAGCACTTAGACTTGAAAAGAGGCCGTTGAAGGGTGAAAACCTAAACCAGCCCCCAAACGACCCCGTAGGAGGCACGAACACGTCGCATGGGACCAATGCAACTTGTAGGAACTGATCGCGTAGTCCTGGGTCTTCCGGTTTGAGAGTATGACGATAATTTGCCAAAATAACACTTAGACATGAAAACAAGCCGTTAAAGGGTGAAAACCCAAACCAGCTCCCAAACGACCCTCGCAGGGGACCATTATAACTTGTAGGAACTGACCGCGTAGTCCCGGGTCTCCCGGTCAGAGAGTATGACGATAATTTGCAAAAATCACACTTATACTTGAAAACAGGCCATTGAAGGGTGAAAACCCAAACCAGCCCCCAAACGACCCCGTAGGAGGCACGAACACCTCCCACGGGACCAATGTAACTTGTAGGAACTGACCGCGTAGTCCCGGGTCTCCCGGTTAGAGGGTATAATGATAATTTGCAAAAATCACACTTAGACTTGAAAACAGACCGTTAAAGGGTGAAAACCCAAACCAGCCCCCAAACGACCCCGTAGGAGGAACGAACACCTCGCACGGGACCAATGTAACTTGTAGGAACTGACCGCGTAGTCTCGGGTCTCCCGGTTTGAGAGTATGACGATAATTTATAAAAATCACACTTTCTTGAGAACAGGCCGTTAAAGGGGGAAAACCCAAACCAACCCCCAAACGATCCCGTAGGAGTCACGAATACCTCGCACGGGACTATTGTAACTTGTAGGAACTAACCGCGTAGTCCCGGGTCTCCCGGTTAGAAAGTATAACGATAATTTGTAAAAATCACACTTCGACTTGAAAACAGTCCGTTAAAGGGTGAAAATCCAAACCAGCCCCCAAACGACCCCGTAGGAGGCACGAACACCTCGCACGGGACCAATGTTACATGTAGGAACTGACCGCGTAGTCCCGGGTCTCCCGATTTGAGAGTATGACAATATTTTGCAAAAATAGCACTTAGACTTGAAAACAGGCCGTTAAAGGGTGAAAACCTAAACCAACCCCCAAATGACCCCGTAGGAGGCACGAACACGTCACACGGGACCAATGCAACTTGTAGGAACTGATCGCGTAGTCCTGGGTCTTCCGGTTTGAGAGTATGATGATAATTTGCGAAAATAACACTTACACTTGAAAACAAGCTGTTAAAGGGTGAAAACCCAAACCAGCTCCCAGACGACCCCGTAGGAAGCACGAATACCTCGCACGGGACTATTGTAACTTGTAGGAACTGACCGCGTAGTCCCGGGTCTCCCAGTTAGAGAGTATAACGATAATTTGCAAAAATCACAATTCGACTTGAAAACAGTCCGTTAAAGGTCGAAAATCAAAACCAGCCCCCAAACGACCCCGTAGGAGGCACGAACACCTCGCACGGGACCAATGTTACATGTAGGAACTGACCGCGTAGTCCTGGGTCTCCCTATTTGAGAGTATGACAATAATTTACAAAAATAGCACTTAGACTTGAAAACAGGCCGTTAAAGGGTGAAAACCTAAACCAGCCCCCAAACGACCCCGTAGGAGGCACGAACACGTCGCATGGGACCAATGCAACTTGTAGGAACTGATCGCGTAGTCCTGGGTCTTCCGGTTTGAGAGTATGACGATAATTTGCCAAAATAACACTTAGACTTGAAAACAAGCCGTTAAAGGGTGAAAACCCAAACCAGCGCCCAAACGACCCCGTAGGAGGCACGAACACCTCGCACGGGACCATTGTAACTTGTAGGAACTGACCGCGTAGTCCCGGGTCTCCCGGTCAGAGAGTATGACGATAATTTGCAAAAATCACACTTAGACTTGAAAACAGGCCATTGAAGGGTGAAAACCCAAACCAGACCCCAAACGACCCCGTAGGAGGCACGAACACCTCCCACGGGACCAATGTAACTTGTAGGAACTGACCGCGTAGTCCCGGGTCTCCCGGTTAGAGAGTATAATGATAATTTCCAAAAATCACACTTAGACTTGAAAAGAGACCGTTAAAGGGTGAAAACCCAAACCAGCCCCCAAACGACCCCGTAGGAGGAACGAACACCTCGCACAAGACCAATGTAACTTGTAGGAACTGACCGCGTAGTCTCGGGTCTCCCGGTTTGAAAGTATGACGATAATTTACAAAAATCACACTTTCTTGAGAACAGGCCGTTAAAGGGGGAAAACCCAAACTAGCCCCCAAACGATCCCGTAGGAGTCACGAATACCTCGCACGGGACTATTGTAACTTGTAGGAACTGACCGCGTAGTCCCGGGTCTCCCGGTTAGAGAGTATAACGATAATTTGTAAAAATCACACTTCGACTTGAAAACAGTCCGTTAAAGGGTGAAAATCCAAACCAGCCCCAAAACGACCCCGTAGGAGGCACGAACACCTCGTACGGGACCAATGTTACATGTAAGAACTGACTGCGTACTCCCGGTTCTCCCGATTTGAGAGTATGACAATATTTTGTAAAAATAGCACTTAGACTTGAAAACAGGCCGTTAAAGGGTGAAAACCTAAACCAACCGCCAAACGACCCCGTAGGAGGCACGAACACGTCGCACGGGACCAATGCAACTTGTAGGAACTGATCGCGCAGTCCTGGGTCTTCCGGTTTGAGAGTATGACGATAATTTGTCAAAATAACACTTAGACTTGAAAATAAGCCGTTAAAGGTTGAAAACCCAAACCAACTCAAATGACCCCGTAGGAGGCACGAACACCTTGCACGGGACCATTATAACTTGTAGGAACTGACCGCGTAGTCCCGGGTCTCCCGGTTAGAGAGTGTGACGATAATTTGCGGAAATCACACTTAGACTTGAAAACAGGCCATTGAAGGGTGAAAACCCAAACCAGCCCCCAAACAACCCCGTAGGAGGCACGAACACCTCCCACGGGACCAATGTAACTTGTAGGAACTAATCGCGTAGTCCCGGGTCGCCCGGTTAGAGAGTATAATGATAATTTGCAAAAATCACACTTCGACTTGAAAATAGTCCGTTAAAGGGTGAAATTCCAAACCAGCCCCCAAACGACCCCGTAGGAGGCACGGACACCTCGCACGGGACCAATGTTACATGTAGGAACTGACCGCGTAATCCCGGGTCTCCCGATTTGAGAGTATGACAATAATTTGTAGAAATAGCACTTAGACTTGAAAACAGGCCGTTAAAGGGTGAAAACCTAAACCAGCCCCCAAACGACCCCGTAGGAGGCACGAACACGTCGCATGGGACCAATGCAACTTGTAGGAACTGATCGCGTAGTCCTGGGTCTTCCGATTTGAGAGTATGACGATAATTTTCCAAAATAACACTTAGACTTGAAAACAAGCCGTTAAAGGGTGAAAACCCAAACCAGCTCCCAAACGACCCTCGCAGGGGACCATTATAACTTGTAGGAACTGACCGCGTAGTCCTGGGTCTCCCGGTCAGAGAGTATGACGATAATTTGCAAAAATCACACTTAGACTTGAAAACAGGCCATTGAAGGGTGAAAACCCAAACCAGCCCCCAAACGACCCCGTAGGAGGCACGAACACCTCCCACGGGACCAATGTAACTTGTAGGAACTGACCGCGTAGTCCCGGGTCTCCCGGTTAGAGGGTATAATGATAATTTGCAAAAATCACACTTAGACTTGAAAACAGACCGTTAAAGGGTGAAAACCCAATCCAGCCCCCAAACGACCCCGTAGGAGGAACGAACACCTCGCACGGGACCAATGTAACTTGTAGGAACTGACCGCGTAGTCCCGGGTCTCCCGGTTAGAGGGTATAATGATAATTTGCAAAAATCACACTTAGACTTGAAAACAGACCGTTAAAGGGTGAAAACCCAATCCAGCCCCCAAACGACCCCGTAGGAGGAACGAACACCTCGCACGGGACCAATGTAACTTGTAGGAACTGACCGCGTAGTCTCGGGTCTCCCGGTTTGAGAGTATGACGATAATTTATAAAAATCACACTTTCTTGAGAACAGGCCGTTAAAGGGGGAAAACCCAAACCAACCCCCAAACGATCCCGTAGGAGTCACGAATACCTCGCACGGGACTATTGTAACTTGTAGGAACTAACCGCGTAGTCCCGGGTCTCCCGGTTTGAAAGTATAACGATAATTTGTAAAAATCACACTTCGACTTGAAAACAGTCCGTTAAAGGGTGAAAATCCAAACCAGCCCTCAAACGACCCCGTAGGAGGCACGAACACCTCGCACAGGACCAATGTTACATGTAGGAACTGACCGCGTAGTCCCGGGTCTCCCGATTTGAGAGTATGACAATATTTTGCAAAAATAGCACTTAGACTTGAAAACAGGCCGTTAAAGGGTGAAAACCTAAACCAACCCCCAAATGACCCCGTAGGAGGCACGAACACGTCACACGGGACCAATGCAACTTGTAGGAACTGATCGCGTAGTCCTGGGTCTTCCGGTTTGAGAGTATGATGATAATTTGTGAAAATAACACTTACACTTGAAAACAAGGTGTTAAAGGGTGAAAACCCAAACCAGCTCCCAGACGACCCCGTAGGAAGCACGAATACCTCGCACGGGACTATTGTAACTTGTAGGAACTGACCGCGTAGTCCCGGGTCTCCCAGTTAGAGAGTATAACGATAATTTGCAAAAATCACAATTCGACTTGAAAACAATCCGTTAAAGGTCGAAAATCAAAACCAGCCCCCAAACGACCCAGTAGGAGGCACGAACACCTCGCACGGGACCAATGTTACATGTAGGAACTGGCCGCGTAGTCCTGGGTCTCCCTATTTGAGAGTATGACAATAATTTACAAAAATAGCACTTAGACTTGAAAACAGGCCGTTAAAGGGTGAAAGCGTAAACCAGCCCCCAAACGACCCCGTAGGAGGCACGAACACGTCGCATGGAACCAATGCAACTTGTAGGAACTGATCGCGTAGTCCTGGGTCTTCCGGTTTGAGAGTATGACGATAATTTGCAAAAATAACACTTAGACTTGAAAACACGCCGTTAGAGGGTGAAAACCCAAACCAGCCCCCAAACGACCCCGTAGGAGGCACGAACACCTCGCACGGGACCATTGTAACTTGTAGGAACTGACCGCGTAGTCCCGGGTCTCCCGGTCAGAGAGTATGACGATAATTTGCAAAAATCACACTTAGACTTGAAAACAGACCGTTAAAGGGTGAAAACCCAAACCAGCCCCCAAACGACCCCGTAGGAGGAACGAACACCTCGCACAAGACCAATGTAACTTGTAGGAACTGACCGCGTAGTCTCGGGTCTCCCGGTTTGAAAGTATGACGATAATTTACAAAAATCACACTTTCTTGAGAACAGGCCGTTAAAGGGGGAAAACCCAAACTAGCCCCCAAACGATCCCGTAGGAGTCACGAATACCTCGCACGGGACTATTGTAACTTGTAGGAACTGACCGCGTAGTCCCGGGTCTCCCGGTTAGAGAGTATAACGATAATTTGTAAAAATCACACTTCGACTTGAAAACAGTCCGTTAAAGGGTGAAAATCCAAACCAGCCCCAAAACGACCCCGTAGGAGGCACGAACACCTCGCACGGGACCAATGTTACATGTAAGAACTGACTGCGTACTCCCGGTTCTCCCGATTTGAGAGTATGACAATAATTTGCAAAAATAGCACTTAGACTTGAAAACAGGCCGTTGAAGGGTGAAAACCTAAACCAGCCCCCAAACGACCCCGTAGAAGGCACGAACACGTCGCATGGGACCAATGCAACTTGTAGGAACTCATCGCGTAGTCCTGGGTCTTCCGGTTTGAGAGTATGACGATAATTTGCCAAAATAACACTTAGACTTGGAAACAAGCCGTTAAAGGGTGAAAACCCAAACCAGCTCCCAAACGACCCTCGCAGGGGACCATTATAACTTGTAGGAACTGACCGCGTAGTCCTGGGTCTCCCGGTCAGAGAGTATGACGATAATTTGCAAAAATCACACTTAGACTTGAAAACAGGCCATTGAAGGGTGAAAACCCAAACCAGCCCCCAAACGACCCCGTAGGAGGCACGAACACCTCCCACGGGACCAATGTAACTTGTAGGAACTGACCGCGTAGTCTCGGGTCTCCCGGTTAGAGGGTATAATGATAATTTGCAAAAATCACACTTAGACTTGAAAACAGACCGTTAAAGGGTGAAAACCCAATCCAGCCCCCAAACGACCCCGTAGGAGGAACGAACACCTCGCACGGGACCAATGTAACTTGTAGGAACTGACCGCGTAGTCTCGGGTCTCCCGGTTTGAGAGTATGATGATAATTTATAAAAATCACACTTTCTTGAGAACAGGCCGTTAAAGGGGGAAAACCCAAACCAACCCCCAAACGATCCCGTAGGAGTCACGAATACCTCGCACGGGACTATTGTAACTTGTAGGAACTAACCGTGTAGTCCCGGGTCTCCCGGTTAGAAAGTATAACGATAATTTGTAAAAATCACACTTCGACTTGAAAACAGTCCGTTAAAGGGTGAAAATCCAAACCAGCCCCCAAACGACCCCGTAGGAGGCACGAACACCTCGCACGGGACCAATGTTACATGTAGGAACTGACCGCGTAGTCCCGGGTCTCCCGATTTGAGAGTATGACAATATTTTGCAAAAATAGCACTTAGACTTGAAAACAGGCCGTTAAAGGGTGAAAACCTAAACCAACCCCCAAATGACCCCGTAGGAGGCACGAACACGTCACACGGGACCAATGCAACTTGTAGGAACTGATCGCGTAGTCCTGGGTCTTCCGGTTTGAGAGTATGATGATAATTTGTGAAAATAACACTTACACTTGAAAACAAGCTGTTAAAGGGTGAAAACCCAAACCAGCTCCCAGACGACCCCGTAGGAAGCACGAATACCTCGCACGGTACTATTGAAACTTGTAGGAACTGACCGCGTAGTCCCGGCTCTCCCAGTTAGAGAGTATAACGATAATTTGCAAAAATCACAATTCGACTTGAAAACAGTCCGTTAAAGGTCGAAAATCAAAACCAGCCACCAAACGACCCCGTAGGAGGCACGAACACCTCGCACGGGACCAATGTTACATGTAGGAACTGGCCGCGTAGTCCTGGGTCTCCCTATTTGAGAGTATGACAATAATTTACAAAAATAGCACTTAGACTTGAAAACAGGCCGTTAAAGGGTGAAAACCTAAACCAGCCCCCAAACGACCCCGTAGGAGGCACGAACACGTCGCATGGGACCAATGCAACTTGTAGGAACTGATCGCGTAGTCCTGGGTCTTCCGGTTTGAGAGTATGATGATAATTTGCCAAAATAACACTTAGACTTGAAAACAAGCCGTTAAAGGGTGAAAACCCAAACCAGCCCCTAAACGACCCCGTAGGAGGCACGAACACCTCGCACGGGACCATTGTAACTTGTAGGAACTGACCGCGTAGTCCCGGGTCTCCTGGTCAGAGAGTATGACGATAATTTGCAAAAATCACACTTAGACTTGAAAACAGGCCATTGAAGGGTGAAAACCCAAACCAGCCCCCAAACGACCCCGTAGGAGGCACGAACACCTCCCACGGGACCAATGTAACTTGTAGGAACTGACCGCGTAGTCCCGGGTCTCCCGGTTAGAGAGTATAATGATAATTTGCAAAAATCACACTTAGACTTGAAAACAGACCGTTAAAGGGTGAAAACCCAAACCAGCCCCCAAACGACCCCGTAGGAGGAACGAACACCTCGCACAAGACCAATGTAACTTGTAGGCACTGACCGCGTAGTCTCGGGTCTCCCGGTTTGAAAGTATGACGATAATTTACAAAAATCACACTTTCTTGAGAACAGGCCGTTAAAGGGGGAAAACCCAAACTAGCCCCCAAACGATCCCGTAGGAGTCACGAATACCTCGCACGGGACTATTGTAACTTGTAGGAACTGACCGCGTAGTCCCGGGTCTCCCGATTAGAGAGTATAACGATAATTTGTAAAAATCACACTTCGACTTGAAAACAGTCCGTTAAAGGGTGAAAATCCAAACCAGCCCCAAAACGACCCCGTAGGAGGCACGAACACCTCGCACGGGACCAATGTTACATGTAAGAACTGACTGCGTACTCCCGGTTCTCTCGATTTGAGAGTATGATAATATTTTGTAAAAATAGCACTTAGACTTGAAAACAGGCCGTTAAAGGGTGAAAACCTAAACCAACCCCCAAACGACCCCGTAGGAGGCACGAACACGTCGCACGGGACCAATGCAACTTGTAGGAACTGCTCGCGCAGTCCTGGGTCTTCCGGTTTGAGAGTATGACGATAATTTGTCAAAATAACACTTAGACTTGAAAATAAGCCGTTAAAGGGTGAAAACCCAAACCAACTCCCAAATGACCCCGTAGGAGGCACGAACACCTCGCACGGGACCATTATAACTTGTAGGAACTGACCGCGTAGTCCCGGGTCTCCCGGTTAGAGAGTGTGACGATAATTTGCAGAAATCACACTTAGACTTGAAAACAGGCCATTGAAGGGTGAAAACCCAAACCAGCCCCCAAACAACCCCGTAGGAGGCACGAACACCTCCCACGGGACCAATGTAACTTGTAGGAACTAATCGGTAGTCCCGGGTCGCCCGGTTAGAGAGTATAATGATAATTTGCAAAAATCACACTTCGACTTGAAAATAGTCCGTTAAAGGGTGAAATTCCAAACCAGCCCCCAAACGACCCCGTAGGAGGCACGGACAACTCGCACGGGACCAATGTTACATGTAGGAACTGACCGCGTAATCCCGGGTCTCCGAATTTGAGAGTATGACAATAATTTGTAGAAATAGCACTTAGACTTGAAAACAGGCCGTTAAAGGGTGAAAACCTAAACCAGCCCCCAAACGACCCCGTAGGAGGCACGAACACGTCGCACGGCACCAATGCAACTTGTAGGAACTGATCGCGTAGTCCTGGGACTTCCGATTTGAGAGTATGATGATAATTTACCAAAATAACACTTACACTTGAAAACAAGCTGTTAAAGGGTGAAAACCCAAACCAGCTCCCAGACGACCCCGTAGGAGGCACGAATACCTCGCACGAGACTATTGTAACTTGTAGGAACTGACCGCGTAGTCCCGAGTCTCCCAGTTAGAGAGTATAACGATAATTTGCAAAAATCACACTTCGACTAGAAAACAGTCTGTTAAAGGGTGAAAATCCAAACCAGCCACCAAACGACCCCGTAGGAGGCACGAACACCTCGCACGGGACCAATGTTACATGTAGGAACTGACCGCGTAGTCCCGGGTCTCCCGATTTGAGAGTATGACAATAATTTGCAAAAATAGCACTTAGACTTGAAAACAGGCCGTTAAAGGGTGAAAACCCAAACCAGCCACCAAATGACCCCATAGGAGGTACGAACACCTCGCACAATACCAATGTAACTTGTAGGAACTGATCGCGTAGTCTCGGGTCTCCCGGTTTGAGAGTATGACGATAATTTACAAAAATCACACTTTCTTGAGAACAGGCCGTTAAAGGGGGAAAACCCAAACCCGCCCCCAAACGATCCCGTAGGAGTCACGAATACCTCGCACGGGACTATTGTTACTTGTAGGAACTGACTGCGTAGTCTCTGGTCTCCCGCTTATAGAGTATAACGATAATTTGCAAAAATCACACATCGACTTGAAAACAGTCCGTTAAAGGGTGAAAATCCAAACCAGCCCCCAAACGACCCCATAGGAGGCACGAACACCTCGCACGGGACCAATGTTACATGTAGGAACTGACCGCATAGTCTTGGGTCTCCCGATTTGAGAGTATGACAATAATTTGCAAAAATAGCACTTAGACTTGAAAACATGCCGTTAAAGGGTGAAAACCTAAACCTGCCCCCAAACGACCCCGTAGGAGGCACAAACACGTCGCACGGGACCAATGCGACTTGTAGGAACTTATCGCGTAGTCCTGGGTCTTCCGGTTTGAGAGTATGACGATAATTTGCCAAAATAACACTTAGACTTGAAAACAAGCCGTTAAAGGGTGAAAACCAAAACCAGCTCCCAAACAACCCCGTAGGAGGTACGAACACCTCGCACGGGACCATTATAACTTGTAGGAACTGACAACATAGTCCCGGGTCTCTCGGTTAGAGAGTATGACGATAATTTGTGAAAATCACACTTAGACTTGAAAACAGGCCATTGAAGGGTGAAAACACAAACCAGCACCCAAACGACCCCGTAGGAGGCACGAACACCTCCCACGGGACCAATGTGACTTGTAGGAACTGACCGCGTAGTCTCGGGTCTCCCGGTTAGGGAGTATGGTGATAATTTACAAAAATCACACTTAGACTTGAAAACAGGCCGTTAAAGGGTGAAAACCCAAACCAGCCCCCAAACGACCCCATAGGAGGCACGAACACCTCGCACGGGACCAATGTAACTTGTAGGAACTAACCGCGTAGTCTCGGGTCTCTCGATTTGAGAGTATGATGATAATTTACAAAAATCACACTTTCTTGAGAACAGGCCGTTAAAGGGGGAAAACCCAAACCAACCCCTAAACGATCCCGTAGGAGTCATGAATACCTCGTACGGGACTATTGTAACTTGTAAGAACTGACCGCGTAGTCCCGGGTCTCCCGGTTAGAGAGTATAACGATAATTGGCAAAAATCACACTTCGACTTGAAAACAGTCCGTTAAAGGGTGAAAATCCAAACCAGGCCCCCCGTAGGAGGCACGAACACCTCACACGGCACCAATGTTACATGTAGGAACTGACCGCGTAGTCCCGGGTCTCTCGGTTAGAGAGTATGACGATAATTTTCTAAAATCACACTTAGACTTGAAAACAGGCCGTTAAAGGGTGAAAACCAAAACCAACCCCTAAACGACCCCGTAGGAGGCACGAACACCTTGCACGCGACCATTGTAACTTGTAGGAACTGATCGCGTAGTCTCGGGTCTCCCGGTTTGAGAGTATGACGCTAATTTGCAAAAATCACACTTTCTTGAAAACAACCCGTTAAAGGGTGAAAACCGAAACCAGGCCCCAAACGACCCCGTAGGAGGCATGAACACCTCGCACGGGATCAATGTAACTTGTAGGAACTGATCGCGTAGTCCCGGGTCTCCCGGTTTGAGAGTATAACGATAATTTATGAAAATCACACTCAGACTTGAAAACTGACCGTTAAAGGGTGAAAACCCAAACCAACTCCCAAATGACCCCGTAGGAGGCACGAACACCTCGCACGAAACCATTGTAACTTGTAGGAACTGACCGCGTAGTCTCGGGTCTCCCGGTGAGAGAGTATTACAATAATTTGCAAAAATCACACTTAGACTTGAAAACAGGCCGTTGAAGGGTGAAAACCCAAACCATCTCCCAAACGACCCCGTAGGAGGCACGAACACCTCGCACGGGACCAATGTAACTTGTAGGAACTGACCGCGTAGTCCCGAGTCTCCCGGTTAGAGAGTATTATGATAATTTGCAAAAATCACACTTAGACTTGAAAACAGGCCGTTAAAGGATGAAAACCCAAACCAGCCCCCAAACGACCCCGTAGGAGGCACGAACACCTCGCACGGGACCATTGTAACTTGTAGGAACTGACCGCGTAGTCCCGGGTCTCCCGCTTAGAGAGTATAACGATAATTTGCAAAAATCACACTTAGACTTGAAAACAGGCCGTTAAAGGGTGAAAACCCAAACCAGCCCCCAAACGACCCCGTAGGAGGCACGAACACCTCGCACGGGACCAATGTAACTTGTAGGAACTAATCGCGTAGTCCCGGGTCACCCGATTTGAGAGCATGATGATAATCTGTGAAAATCACACTTAGACTTGAAAACAGGTCGTTAAAGGCTGAAAACCCAAACTAGCTCCCAAATGACCCCGTGGGAGGCACGAACACCTCGCACGGGATTATTGTAACTTGTAGGAACTGACCGCGTAGTCCCGGGTCTCCCGGTTAGAGAGTATGACGATAATTTGCGAAAATCACACTTAGACTTGAAAACAGGCCATTGAAGGGTGAAAACCCAAACCAGCCCCCAAACGACCCCGTAGGAGGTACGAACACCTCGCACGGGACCAATGTAACTTGTAGGAACTAACCGTGTAGTCCCGGGTCACCCGGTTTGAGAGCATGATAATAATCTGTGAAAATCACACTTAGACTTGAAAACAGGTCGTTAAAGGCTGAAAACCCAAACTAGCTCCCAAATGACCCCGTGGGAGGCACGAACACCTCGCACGGGATTATTGTAACTTGTAGGAACTGACCGCGTAGTCCCGGGTCTCCCGGTTAGAGAGTATGATGATAATTTGCAAAAATCACACTTAAACATGAAAACAGGCCGTTAAAGGGTGAAAACCCAAACCAGCCCCCAAATGACACCGTAGGAGGCACAAACACCTCACACGGGACGAATGGAACTTGCAGGAACTAACCGCATAGTCCCGGGTCTCCCCGTTTGAGAATATGACGATAAGTTGCGAAAATCAGACTTAGACTTGAAAACAGGCCATTAAAGGATGAAAACCCCAACCAGCCCTTAAACGATCCCGTAGGAGGCACGAACACCTCGTACAGGACCAACGTAACTCATAGGAACTTACCACGTAGTCCCGGGTCTCTCGGTTTGAGAGTATGATGGTAATTTAAAAAAATCACACTTTGACTTGAAAACAAGCCGTTAAAGGGCGAAAACGCAAACCAACCCTCAAACGACCCCGTAGGAGGCACGAACACCTCGCATGGGACCAATGAAACTCGTAGGAACTGACCGCGTAGTCCCGGGTCTCCCTATTTGAGAGTATGACGATAATTTTCAAAAATAGAACTTAGACTTGAAAACAGGCCGGTAAAGGGTGAAAACCCAAACCAGCCCCAAAACGACCCCGTAGGAGGCACGACCACCTCGTACGGGACCATTGTAACTTGTAGGAACTGACCGCGTAGGGTCGAATCTCCCGGTTTGAGAGTATGACTATAATTTGTAAAAATCACACTTAGACTTGAAAATAGGCTGTTAAAGGGTGAAAACCCAAACCAGCCCCCAAACGACCCCGTAGGAGGCACGAACGCCTCGCACGGGACCAATGTAACATGTAGGAACTGATTGCGTAGTCCCGGGTCTCTCGGTTCAAGAGTATGACTATAATTTGCAAAAATCACACTTGGACTTGAAAACAGGCCGTTAAAGGGTGAAAACCCAAACCAGCCCTCAAATAGCCCCGTAAGAGGCACGAACACCTCGCACGGGACCAATGTAACTTGTAGGAACTGACCGCGTAGTCCCGGGTCTCCTGGTTAGAGAGTATGACACTAATTGGCAAAAATCACACTTAGACTTGAAAACAGGCCTTTAATGGGTGAAAACCCAAACCAGCACCCAAACGACCCCGTAGGAGGCACGAACACCTCGCACGGGACCAATATAACTTGTAAGAACTGACCGCGTAGTCTCGGGGGAATCGGTTTGAGAGTATGGCGATAATTTGCAAAAATACAACTTAGATTTGAAAACAGGCGGTTAAATGGAGAAAACCCAAACCAGCCGCCAAACGACCCCGTAGGAGGCACGAACACCTCGCACGGGACCAATGTAACTTGTAGGAACTGACCGCGTAGTCCCGAGTCTCCTGATTTGAGAGTATTGCGATAATTTGCAAAAATAGCACTTAAATTTGAAAACAGGCGGTTAAAGAGAGAAAACTCGAACCAGCCCCCAAATGACCCCATATGAGGCACGAACACCTCGTACGGGACCAATGTAACTTATAGGAACTGACCGCGTAGTCTCGGGTATCCTGGTTTGAAAGTATAACAATAATTTACAAAAATCACACTTTCTTGAGAACAGGCCGTTAAAGGGGGAAAACCCAAACCAGCCCCCCAAACGATCCTTTAGGAGTCACGAATACCTCGCACGGGACTATTGTAACTTGTAGGAACTGACCGCGTAGTCCCGAGTCTCCCAGTTAGAGAGTATAACGATAATTTGCAAAAATCACACTTCGACTTGAAAACAGTCCGTTAAAGGGTGAAAATCCAAACCAGCCCCCAAACGACCCCGTAGGAGGCACGAACACCTCGTACGGGACCAATGTTACATGTAGGAACTGACCGCGTAGTCCCGGGTCTCCCGATTTGAGAGTATGACAATAATTTGCAAAAATAGCACTTAGACTTGAAAATAGGCCGTTAAAGGGAGAAAACCTAAACTAGCCCCCAAACGACCCCGTAGGAGGCACGAACACGTAGCACGGGACCAATGCAACTTGTAGGAACTGATCGCGTAGTCCTGGGTCTTCTGGTTTTATAGTATGACGATAATTTACCAAAATAACACTTTGACTTGAAAACATGCCGTTAAAGGGTGAAAACCCAAACCAACTCCCAAACGACCCCGTAGGAGGCACGAACACGTCGTACGGGACCATTATAACTTGTAGGAACTGACCGCGTAGTCCCGGGTCTCCCGGTTAGAGAGTATGACGATAATTTGCAAAAATCACACTTAGACTTGAAAAGAGGCTGTTGAAGGGTGAAAACCCAAACCAGCCCCCAAACTACCCCGTAGGAGGCACGGACACCTCCCACGGGACCAATGTAACTTGTAGGAACTAACCGCGTAGTCCCGGGTCTCCCGGTTAGAGAGTATAACGATAATTTGCAAAAATCACACTTAGACTTGAAAACAAGCTGTTAAAGGGTGAAAACCCACACCAGCCCCCAAACGAATACAAATACCATTGGATGAATAAACTTTCTTTAAGTCAGTTGACACCCTCCAAATTTTCTGATGCGTTTGATAGGCATTCTTTTAAGATGAGAGTGATAAAAATTTATAGCAATGTTGTTTTCTTTAATCTTTCCTTAAAGTGTTACTAAGGTAAAGAGAGTCGTGAGCTTGATAATCTTCCGCTGAGCATTCGAATATCCAACCCTAACCTTTCAACAAAAATGGTTACGAATTATTATGTCCCTATCCATACCCAAATCATATAATTTTTTCTCAATTTTGCAGTGTTGGTACCACACATTAAATATTGCTGTTTTCAGAATATAGAGTTATCTCTGAATTTTTTTAGAGGAAGATATCCCCACGGAGTTTGAAGAATTTAGAGATTTGGAGTACTTAAGAATAAGTAAGAATATTATTAGTGAAACACTACCTGTTGGACTTCTCAATGTTCCAACCTCATAGAACTTATATCTCTCATCCAACAATCATTATAGAAAAATCTCCTTCGGTTTTTGTCAATTTTGCTACAAACCAATTTACTTGTGGCAAATGCATCCATTAGCAACAATAGAAATATTTTCCTTCTTTACCTCCTCATTTTTCTTCCCAGCAGCATTGGCCTTAATTTAGTTTTGGCGAACTGCCTCCCTAGTCTTATTACTCATTGCCCTTTTCTTATTTTGTAGAACTAAAGCTAGAAGAAATCAGAGTGGGGAAAAATCAACAAGAAATGGAAATATGCTCTCAATATGGGATTATGATAGAAGAATTGCATATGAAGATATCATTGAAGCAATAAACGACTTTCATATCAAATATTGCATTGGCACTAGCAGTTATGGATACAAAGCACAATTGCCCAGCAGCAAAATAGTTTCCTTAACTTCATCGTTAGAGGCATAGGACCCAGAGTTTGACAATGGTTTCAAGAATTAAGTGCAATTGTTACGAAGTATGAAGCATTTTGAATCTTTGCGGTTATTATTTTCACAATCAATGCGCATTCCTTGTTTATGAATATATGGAAAGAGGGAGTTTATTTTATGTTGTGAGAGATGATGTTGAAGCAGTCGGATTGGATTGGACTAGGAGGGTAAACATTGTTAAAGGCATAACACACGATTTATTATATATGCTGCACGATTGCACCACACCTATTGTTCATCACAGAATTTCAAGCAATAACATTCTTCTAAACACCAAACTGGAGGCATTTGTTGCTGACTTTGGCACAATTAGATTGCTGTATTCCGATTCTTCCAACTCAAATATAATTGCAGGAACTATTGGATACATTTCTCTAGGTAAACAAGTCTTTTTATCCAATTTTGACATTGTCTTTATTTTAAAAAAATTCCCATAAAACTACTTGTTTCAAGGTTTTAAAATGTAGCACATCTACTAAATAACTATTGGTAATCATTCTAGTCGAATATTTCTTAAAGGATAGTACATGATAGAACCAAATCTAAATGAACTAAATGAAACTTACTGAAAATAGACATTGTTTTGTTGTTTCTTTGGCTTTTGAATGCTTATCTCTAATCCAGAATCTCGGCCAACAACGCAAAAAGTATCTCAACAGTTTCTAGTTTGTACGAAACCACTAGTAAGCACTTCATTTAATCTCACTATGGATGTTATAGAGTCTAGGTTTGGTACATTAATGGAGGTTAAAGTAATATGACATGACAAGTATTTATTATGTCGTGATAATCCAAGGACTGGTCATATAATGTGCAATGTAACCAATGATTGAAATCGTGGAAACATTCTAATGTTTTGTATGAACTCTGATGAAAAGATTGGTTGATATAATATATCTTTTGAAATGCTCTTAGGACAATTTATGGGGTGGTTTTCTATGACTTATCTAACTCTTCTCATAATCACTTGTAAACCACAAATTTATATGTGTTTCATAATTTTAGGACATTATCCATTTTTGTACAACTCTAGATCTACTCTGCCAAACAATAAAAGAGAAAGGACATATGTAGGTTTTTAATTTATAAAAGATAAATTACTAAAAAACATATTGAAATAAAATAGTTCGGTGCTAAGAATAACGACACAAATTATTGCCTAAGTTCTTTTTGGAGAATTAAAAGAAGAATTCATCAATCAAAATTGAGGCATGGCTTTTACCTTCACCCTTTATAGTTGGGTGATCATGCAAATTTTTTCACTAGATAAAATATGGGCATGTAGAAATAGATTGACCAAGTTGTCAAATAGCATATCTCATAGGGGATCAACTCCATTTTCATTGTAATTAACTGTCCACCTGGTTAGAATTCAAGAAACATACATATATATAGTTCAATTATAAATTTTTTGTGGTAACTCAATTTTTTAAAGATGATTTTTTTTATATGTTATTCATTCAGATGTGAAGAAAAGAGAGGCAATTTGGGCGATTATAGGTTTTCCTAAGATTTTCTTCATCTCAGTCATCTTTATTTGTTAATCCCTTCTCTGTTTTGGGATTAACTTGTTGTGTTTTATTGGCTACAGCGGATTCAAAGAATTTCAACAGGTTGCTTGCTATTTGGGAACTGAGATTTATTATTTTTTGATTGAGTAGTAGGGTTTTGGATCAGATCTAGTTACTATTCTTATAGGTTCAGATTTATTCAAATGGAGCAGATTATTGTTTAGTTCTTTTTTTGTTCATCTTATCAAGACTGGGTTTCGTGTTATCTCGATGAATCACATGCATGTGAAGTCGGTGATTTCACATGATTTGGGTTTTATCAAAGCAGATCCATGTGTATGACTAACTATGTTGGGATTGCTCATGCGATTTGTAGAGGAATTTCATATTTTTGTCTCCAAATCTGTGGCAACAGATTTCAGATCTGTGTGGCATTCAATAGATTTAGATGCTTACGGCATCAACATCTAATGTTAGGTTGGGATAATTGTGAACCTTCCTCCCTGACAGCCTTCCCTTTACTCTCCTCCCCTGTGAGTTTTCACCATCACTAAATAGATGAGTATTTTCCTTTCCCAATCACCATCCTAGACAGTAATGCTTCAGGTCAGATTTGGTAAGGTGCGAGATTTGTATGCCTGGTGGGTGAGTCCTCTAGTGACCATTGACGCCTCTTCTTTTGCTGGATTTTTGCTGGTTTTCTTGATCGCCATCTATGTAAAAACTTCATGTCAAATCGAGTTGTGTGGTTTTCTCCAGGGATGGAGTTTGGTTCGGGGTCGTGTTGAGGCTGGATTTGAATCTTTCGATTCATCCCTCTTTAAGAATTTCGCATGGGGTGGGATCCGTCTGACACCCTCCACCCTCCTCTCCATGGCTCTAAATTGTTCGCTCATAACCATCACCCGATTCAAAGAACTGCATGCCAGGTCGACAAGTTATTCTTTTTTTGGTGTTTGGTTGCAGTTTTGTGGTTGAGGTTTTATTGTTGATGGAAGGCATGTGGTCTGTGCTTTGGTCTAGTCATCACGGGGCTGCTTTGCACACCATGTGTTTGGGTTCATCCCTTTGGAGCATCTTTGTGAGTTCGACTCTTGGGTCTTTGTTGAGTTTTTGATACTTGGTACCGAGGTGTTTAGTTTTTGGTGTGTTCTGTATGTTCTTAGTTTTCTATTATGTGTATCAGTTTTGGGAGGATTAGTCATATATCTATTGTGAGCTTTTCGTGTAGCTGGGAGAGCTTCTCTCTAGTTGGTATTGTTTTTTCCTTTTCTCCACCCTTTCTCTTCCATGCGATTTCCCCCATCCTAAACGGGTATGCTATCGACCCTCTATGGCTCGCCATCTTTTCCTTAGGTTCTTCATGTCAGATTCAGTTAGGGCGTGGATATTCTGTTTTGGATGGTTTCCCCCTCGTGACCTTGGTCTCTCCTCCGTTGTTGGTTCCCTCCTTCTGATTTCCATCTTGTTGAATAAAGCTTCCTGTCAGATCGTTTAGTGGATGTCTACTGGCGATAGAGTTTTTGTCTAAGGTACCAAAGAGGATCTGGTTGAAGATCTGCTTCAGTCTTCTTTGGCGACTTTTTTTAGTTTGTGAACCACACAGCCTTATTCCCCCTCTTCACAAATGCCTAAAATGTACATTCTATTCAGGACCATTATCCTTAGGGTGTTCTTCATGGTCGGTCTACGTATAGTTATGCCTTGCGATTTTGGGTGTGGTGGTGGTTGTTTTCTTGGTGGTTTATTGGTTATGTTGCAAGCAATGGATTAGGGACTGGTTGCTTGGAGTGCTTCATCTTTTTATTGTCAAATCTTTTATGGCGAGTGTTGCGATGTTTTATTGGAAATCTTATTTTGCAGTAGGGATCGGTTTGGGGCCTGCGTGCCATTTTCGATTTAGGTTTGTTTGATAGTTTTGTTTAGTGCTTAGAACGTGTTTGTATAAGGTTTGTGTAGGTATAGTGATGGGTGGTTTCGGCTACTTGTTTGTTGGGCATGGTTGGTGTCCTGGGGGATGTGTTGTGCGCTTTATTGTATATCCTTTTGAATCTCTTTGCTTTTGGTAATAAACTTACATTATACTAAAAAATGACAAGAAAATAGCTCTTTGTAAAAAATGACAAATTTGAGAGCTAATTGCTATCGGATTTGTCACCCCACTAGTGACATATCAGACTCTCGCGCGATAAACCAAATACCACCCAATAATTTTTCATCATTTTCTTCATTTTTTCAGCATTGTTCAACCTTCGCTCGATAATTGAATATCCTCTGGAGTTTTTTTATATTGTATTTCTCATTCATTTTGTTCCATCCTCACCATAAATATATACCATCTTTCTCCGGTTATAGTGATTTTTCAAAGATTTGAAGAAAAACATGGAATCCTTGTCATTCTTTGAATTAAGACCGTAAATTTTGTTGAGCAAAATAGTATAAATCAGAAAAATTGTGAATTTTGGTGTGTCAAATGCCCCATTACTTTCGAGATGGTGTGAGCTAGTATCTTCACTTGTGTCCGTGCCATGTCAAAAACGACAACCATGGCTTTGCTTCTTAGTGTGTAAGTTAGTTTTTATTAAGAGTGGAAATTCGTGTTTTTGGATTGTATTTTGGCAACATATAGAGACGAAAGCGACACAAAATAGTGTTTTTTTACCGACAAGAAAATGACTCATTTAGTATGGCAAAACTAACACATGTAGACACCAAATTAAACGCAAGTTCACACAAAAACACGAATGACACAAGCCATAATTTTGAGAGGAGCGTGACAAGGCACGACATCGTATCCAAAGGTTGCTAGGAACACAAAAGATCGTGCAAATTTTGGGCCAATTTTGTGTAGTTTTGTGTTGTGTTCATGATTATTTCATAAAAATAGAGTAAGTTGGTCTTGTTATGAAATTCTAGACAATTTACATATATTTTTTTTACTGAGCATGATTATATTTTTCAACTTTTGGTTGGTGGTGCTTATATTTTTTTGCCTTCAGTTTTATATTTGATTCTCGTTGTTGTCCTTTTTATTCTGTTTAAAGGGGTATGCATCCTCTTTGTCCTTTTACATATTTAATACTTATTGAGTATTCATTTACCTGGAGGTGATAACTTGGTATGTTGACAATTATGGAACATCTTTGTAATGTTTTGATTGATAGTTTGTTACAGTCATCATTATCTACTCCTACAGATGTATAAGATAAAGGCATATCTTAGAGTTTGTTGTACTTCAAAAGTTAGGCTTTATCTTATGTTCTGTAATCCCGGTAGTTAAGGGAATGTTGTTGTATATGTACTCTATAAATATAGTGAAGTGAAGCAACGAGGGGAGTTTTATGGGTTTTGAAAACCTAATATAATTCTCTCTTAACTATATCACTTCAAGTTAATACAGCCTTGAAAGTCCAACAACTACTTGTCTTTTTTTTTTTTTTTTTTTTGATATTAAACATGGAAAGTAGCAGTTCAACAACCGGTGTCGATGGTACAAATATATGCCCTCCAAAGTTCAAATTCTATAATAATGGAAAAGAAACTTCTTATATTGGTTAATGTTATGTTGTTTGGCATCAACAAGATCAACTGATTACTAATGCTCTTACTCCAAAAGGCCTCTCCACTATAGCTCAATTTACTTCCTCTCATGCTTCCTGCCAATCAGCTGAGAAGAGGTATGCTTCTCAATCCAAAAATTTTCTTTTACAATTGCGAAATGACTTCCTTAATACAAAACGAGAGTATTTGTCCATTTTGGATTATGTGGACAAACTCAATCACCTTGCTGACCTTGTTACCATTAGTGTGAATAATGTTGACACTGCTTATGAATGGAAACAAGGTCAACAAGTTGATTGAGTTTTTTCCACATAATTCAGTCAAACTCCCATTGCCTTGATGATCTTGTGTCACTAATGCTTATTGATGAAATAGGACAAAAAGCCCAGAATCCATAATCTTGAAACTAATCCCACTGCACCATATGGTCCCAAATTCCTTTCCAACAATGCGAGTGGATGGAGAACTATGCATACTCATGGACTTAATCAGCGGAGCACAAGAGCTTATAATTCTTTACTGTCACAATCTAATGCCTCCCATTCCAATTTGGGCGTTGTGGTTCCCAATGTTGTATCTCAATTCTAACTCAGTTTCCTCTTTCGAGAGTGGTTCTGGTCACCCCACGTGTCAAAATTTGGCCGTCGTGGTTATTCTGCTATTGATTGCTTTCACGCATGAATCAAGCTTATGAAGGACGTGTTCCTACCCAACAACTTAATGCTTTGTCAGCATCTACATCATCGAACAATAATGGTAACCTCCTGTACTTCGATACAGGCACTTCCAATCACATTACTTTTGATCTCACCAACTTGTCCATTTACGATATATATCATGGGAAGGATCAAGTAATGATGCAGGTTTGAATTTTTGTCATATTGGTTTTACTACAACTTCTAATGTCTCTTCTTCTTTTCATTTGAACAATAAATTACATTATCCCTATGCTGCTACTAATCTTCTATCAGTTTATCAGTTGAGTCATGATAATAATTGTTATATTGTATTCTTTTCTGATTGTTTTTATATGAAGGATCAAAAGACGGGGAGGACGCTTTTCCATGGGAGAGCGAACATAGTCTCTACCCTTTACACTTTCATCAATGGATTACAACCAAATCTGGTTGTCCATTTGTTTTTCTTTGTGTTCGTGTCGGCGTTCAAGTTTAGCATTCTCCACAAGGTCATCCTGCGTCCAATACACTGTTGCCTCTTATTTCAAATAAATGTCTCCCTTTGCAAGGGTTCTAATCTTTATCTTTTTTTTTGCATTCTTGTCCCTATTATTTCAAATAAATGTTATTTTGGTTATTGCATATTTATGTTTATCTTAATTTTGTTTTTTAGTTCAAGGTAATTCTGAGTACTTTCTTCAATTGATTCAATCATGATATTTATTGGATTGTTATCTTTTTATAGCTACTTTTTTATTAGGATTGTCCTGTTAGTAGATAAATAACAGGCATCGGACAACCTTTGTAATAGGTAATGAGCCTGAATTAACGTAGTTCTTTTGTTATGTATTTTGAGAAAGAACTCTAGTGGTTGTATGTGTGTTTTATTGCTACCACACCCCATTTATCACTTATTTGGCGCATGCATTACTTATTTTTGCATCCATTTTGTGTTGAATTTGTTCGTAGGTTGTGAGTATTATATTTTCACGTGGAGCACATGAAAAATGCTTAATATATCTCTAAAATATATTCCAATTGATATTTTAGGCATATACTAATTACTATATGGCAAGGATCAATGGAACTAGAGTGAATAAAATAATCAAGTGGACATGAAGCATCTAGCAATTTGTAACTTTTGAGGCTTTATGCTAATTGATGTCGAGGTAGACGTAAGTAACAAGAGGAAGGTAATTGAACACGGGTTGTACTCACAGTGTCTGTGGGTTTTATTTTAGTATAACTTTTAACTGTTCTAAAATAATAATAATAATAATAATAATAATAATAATAATAATAATAATAATAATAATAATAATAATAATAATAATAATAATAATAATAATAATAATAATAATAATAATAATAATAATAATAATAATAATAATAATAATAATAATAATAGCAAAAGAGGTAAAGTTTCAAATTCTGAATTCCAAGTGTCCGGTGAAACTTCCATCTCTAGAAGTCTTTTTTAAATTTGGCATTATAGAAATAGAAAGGACTTTGAAAAAAAAATATTTGCTGAATGCATATAATATGAGTCCAAATTGTGGAAAATATTTCAAATTAAGTACAATAGTGAGGCTTGGAAGACCATAATCACTCAGCCCTGTCTCAGTACTATAAGGGAACACTATCTGATCTTTAAGAGAAAACTTCACCAGTTTACCACAATAAGTCTCGCCTAACTCTTATAGTCCCCATCTTTGTCAAATTAAGTTATTTAAATTAGTTTTTCACCTTGGATAAGTATTCGCCCCTCGTAATCTGGGCCCATATATGACATTAGTCCCAACTATTAATTATTTTGAGTCCTATCCTGAAAGTACACATTTGATACAAGTTTTCTCAAATCAATCATGGGCTTATTTATAACAGCTGATGTGTCGTGTTTGTATTAATACGTGTTTTGAGTGGACTCAAGACACGGATCAATACGAATATGACACGTCAATTTGTACATACGCTTATGTACGAATCCTATGTACAAATAGAACTCTTCCTTTAATAAAGACTCATTTGAAAGAGAACTTTTCCTCTTGAGAGCCCAAAACAAAAATAACCCTTTTGTTGTCACCTTCGAACATAACTTGCTCTAGCCCCATATCAACAGCAAATTGAACCGCCTTGAGGACAACCATGTCTTTAGCTTCCTCGGCTTCCCATGGGACGTGAAACTTTTGACTAAGACCTGCTACTAGATCTCCTGTCGAGTTTCGAACCTCAATTCCAACGGAGATACAATGTTGAGTTGAACTCGCAGCTCCATTGAAGTTAACGTTTAGAAAGTCGGGTGGCGAAAGAGACCATTTGGCCGAAGAAGGACGTATTTTTCTTGATGATTTCCCATTAGCTTCCTTAAACGAGTTGAAGATGTTTTGGGGTCGAATAAGAATTGATATTAGATGGAAATTGACATTTTCATGGAATTTTTTATTTTGGATATTCCACATCCCCTAAGCTATAATTTCCATAAATTCCCATTGAGCTTGCTCCCATGAATGTGTTGCTTCCATCGTCCAAGCTCTCTTATTTGGTGCCGAATTCCAATAATTAGTGGTTGGAAGTTTTATTAGGTGTCGTACTTCTCTGGATATGTGATGGTCTCTAAGAATATGAGCGGTAGTGTCCATTATCGTTATTGCATACAATTGCCATTTTCGTTTTCAGCATGTTATAAGATGTAGGAAGAATATTATGCCAAGCCCGTGATAAAAAAAATCTTTACCTTGTTTGGAATATCACATTACCAAATAAAAATCCAGTCACAGCTTTGGGACAACGATAAATGGACGCCAACCCATTAGTATCTTTTAATAAATTGTGAGACATGATTAGACGGTATCCACGTTTTGACGAGTACACGCCATTCTTCTCCAAATGCCACACCTCAAAATCCTCCATCGGCCACGGAGGAATATTTAAAATCACCTCTACCTCTGATTGGGGAAATAATCATGGACCAAATCTTCTTGCCATTTTCCTGTATTCTCATTGATAAGAGTTGAGACTTGATCCTCATACATATGTGTTCTAGGCTGAGTGTAGCGGCTAATAAAAGTGGGCCTAGGGATCCATTTATCCTGCCATATATTAATTTTAGTGCAATCTCCCACTCTCCATCGAAGTCCATGGCCCAAAACCCTCCGAACCTCCCAAATATTTTTCCATATCAAAGATGAATTAGTACCCTTGCTTGCTTCCCAGAAAGAACATTTGGGATAACACTTAGCCTTTAAAATTCGAGAAACCAGGGCATTTGGGTTTTTTACATCCATCCACCATTGTTTGGCCAACAAAGATAAATAGAAAGCTTATAAGTTTCGACCCCCCCCCCCCCCCGGCTCTTTGACTTACATAATTGATCACATTTTGATATTAACTTTAAAAAACACATATATGAGATATTTCATTGTAGTTGCTATGATGTGATGCAGAACAAACCAATCTAATGTAGATTCTAAATAAATTTAAATTATTTATTGCTAATGATTAATATTTGTATTACGATACTAATTACAATTTTAATTTTATGTATTTGTAATTTTGATGTAATTTTATGGCTTTTCTTATAATAAGCTATAAACGGGACTTTCTTATTTCGGGAAGTTTATGTCTTTATACATATTATTGAAGTAAGTTAGTGGTTCAACCAAGTCAACTGACATAATCTATCAAAATGGATCCCAAGCCCTAAATATGATAATTAGTGGACCCTCATTTACAATAACCAATTGGACCCCGAAGCACAAATGGCCCAAAAATTAATTAGTTATTCTAGCATTCATGATATTTCCTACAAAAACAAATATTTTGTTAATGTGTCGAGAACTGAATTTCTTTGGTGTCTCCAAAAAAAATCTCCCTGAATTTTTTTCGCAACAAATATTTGGATTCCGAGCAATAAAATTCCAAAGGGTGTTAGATTTCTGAATCCTCTCCAAAACAAATGAAATTCCGAGATAGAACTTTATCCTAGGGACATTGGGACAAATTGCAAAACTTCTTACACTCTTGTAAATTAAAGAGAATAACCTTGTTGTCGACTTGACCCAACGGATTCGCGTTATTTAATAATATTAAAATTGTTTATTTATTCAATTCAGAGTAATTCTATTCCATAATTTTTACTCCAGCAGGAGAAACAATTGACAGGTGGAAGTAAAATGACTAAGATCTCAAAATCATTATTTAGAAGTTTATACAGCAATATGTATCTCATATGACATTATGGAGACTATTATTAGGCAATAATTTGCACTCGTTAATTTTATCTCATGCCAAAACCAATTAGTACAGGAGACAACAATCTTGCAGTCCACTTCTTACCACTCCCATCAGCAAAACATAACAATCACATTTTTAATCCCCCAAAGCACTTACAACCCCCTTGTAAGTCTTCCCGGGTAAACAATCTGGGAAGGAAAGCTTGGATGATTCACTAACAAGTTCCATACCCACCAAAAACTTTCCATAGCTTCCTTATAACCACCATCTTCCTTTTTTATAGAGAATGACATTTGTCTCTTATTTGTTACTATATGACTAACAAGTAGAAAAACAAAGACACTGGATTGGCTACAAGTGTATCTTAAAAAAGCGGACTAAATACTTAAGATCCCTATTTTTTTACAATTTTCCATATTTTTAAATGTTTTTGTGTATTACAATGTATTTTTCAAGAGTGGTGCTATGGGTACCTAACAAAACCCCCAAATCTCCTTCAAATAGCATTAATGAGTTGTGCCCTGGCGGGACCCATACCATAAGGTATAACACTTAATGCTATATGAGGGAGTTGTTTGGGACACAAAGCATTTCCAATTTTTGAGTAATTATTTGCATTTTTAAGCATATTTTCTAAATTGTTTTTTTGAGAATTTTCCATATTTTATTTATTTATTTTTGGTAATCTTCAGAATTTTTTTAAAAAATGTAAAAAAAAATCTAGGATTTCTGATATTTTTAAAATATTTTTTAGTTTTATCTTAATTTTTAAATTTTTTGCTATTATTTTAAGATTTTATTTTAAAAAGCTGTGTTCGGACGAAATGCTCTCACTTTCAAACATGTGCCACACACTTGCATAACTTTTTTCAGACAAAAACTAACGAAATTGGATGACATAAGACTACTTGTAGCTCTTTTCAAAGTTTAGATGGTTAAGTGCAAAAATTGAAAGTTATAATGGTGAAGTTAAGAGATGATCAAAGTTGGATTTAAGTATAATTAACATCGACTTTAATTTAGGTATTAGGAAAGGAATTGGCATAACATGCCATTCAAACTCTCAATATGAATAAGACTTAAAAGTGTGGATTACCATTATCGAATAATGAGGAAAGCATGAAATCTCAAACACACGAGCATGAAATCATCTATTTTAAGTGACAGTTGACCTTTTCCAAACATTTTAAGTTCAGGTTTTTAATAAGTGTTTCATCAAATTTAACGTTTACATAAAGCACGTATACGAACATGTCAAGCTCAAAATTGAGTTTGCGGGTACATCGAGCATGGGCCAAGTTCATGTTTTAATTTGGAGTGCGACACTAACTACAAAGTTGCTCTTTCGTGACGGAAAAAAATGACACAAAAAGTCTCTTCGACCCTACAATTTTGTATCATCTTATTGGCACCCCAAGCTAGACTTTGAAGGTCCTTTCCCAGTAAAGTTGATTGAGTTCTTGAATTTATGACAAAATAAAAGCTTAATTTGTCCACAACATTTGGCACTACTAACATTTGGCAGCATCCTAATTTGCGAGACGACCGTTTAACATGACCTAAAATAGACACCAACTTACCAAGAACGTACATTTAAGCTATGAATCGCATAGCCCATCAACTATTTACCACGTCACTCAATTACAAACCCATCAACCCCATCACATTATATACTCGCTAAATCCCATATTGGCTTATATTATATTCAGTTAAATTGGTAGTTTGGTTAAACTAGCTGAATTCGTCACATAAGAATCGAAACAATTAGCTTATTTAACACGTGTAAATGGTAAAAGGTTAGAAACTCAAGGGATCATAAGATCACAAATCCGTGTACAAGTATATATGAACCCGATCATATGTGCATTACAATTATATATTAAAATAACAGGAAGTTTGCAATCGCATCAAAAGAAATTACTAACTATTTTCTATGCCTATTCTCCGCTGAATAAAATGTCACAAAATGTGAGCACATATTTTGAATCACCACCCATCCACTGATTAAAAATATCTGGCAAAAGGTCCAAATAAAAAATTAGCCCAAGGTTCATAGAAAGAGGAGAAAACCATTAATTATTTTATTTTATTTTTTTTTTTGAAAACCAACCAAACAGGGTCTTAATCCTTTTTCACTTGCAGTCTTTGCAGATCAGCATATCCAATTTGGTATTTCCCTTTTAAAGGAACCACAATATAAAACAGATAAAAAAAACTCACTCTGAAAGCCCTCGCACATTTTAAATGAAAATTTAAAAACCTGGAGAGACAGGTTAGACGGTGACTATTTGAAATAGGTATACACAAATCCTCAAGCATACACTAGACTGAACAAATCATAAAAAAATAACTTCAAACAGAGCTGGTAATTCGGTAGGAGACAACAAACCAAGCAAAAGATATAGCTCTAAAAATCCACAAATTGGGAATCTGGATACTTCCCTCGAGGCATCCTAAGATAGTCTGGCTCTTCCTTCTCAACCGTAGGGACTATTCCATGATCGTATAATATACTCTCTAGGATCCCAATGGAGAACTCTCCCATCACCGCCCCAACTTCAGAGGGTACCACGAGGTTTATCGGGCAGGTATTCTTTACAAGGACAACAGTCAGATATTTCTCAATAGCAAGATGCTTGACCAAATTTGGATGTTTTGGACCATAATTTTTCCTACAGCAAGTATCCGGGTACCTCTTTGCTAGTTCTTCTAAATAATTATACACCATCGTGGTAAGATTATTTTTTCAAGTTTCATAGACAAGGCGGGCAACATTTTGGTGGGCTTTGACAGCAACGGCATAGTCCTTTATGGATAGGATCCGAGGGCATCTAGAAGGTTTCTTCTCTTCATCCCCATCATTACTTGGACAATGAGGCATGTTGTCCTTATGATCCATAAACGATCTGAGGTTTCTTCTCTTCATCCCCATCATTCTTGGCACAACCAGACCTCATGTCCTTTACAGATAAGATCCGAGGTTTCTTCTCTTCATCCCCATCATTATTTGCACAACCAGACCTGTTCAAATCCATGAGAAGTAACGCACTTGAATTAAGCATCATTTCTTATCTAGCACAGGCACACATTAACATGGAACATGACATAACATCTACTTTCAAGGTAGTAAACTAAACCACATACTGCACAATAGCAAAGAGGCTTTTTAATACTGTTACCGGTTCAAATCGCTCTAAATGTTCATAAATGAAAACCAGATCCATGATGAATAAACACGACCAGTTAGGGTCGAGACATTAAAAACACTATATAGTAAAAAGTATGTTGGTTCAGAAAAGGCATTAGGAAATCTATTTGCAAGACACACTGAACCATAATATTACTTCATTAAAAACACTATATAGTAAAAAGTATGTTGGTTAAAAAAAACTAATAGAAGCCCATATCCTCATCAATCATCTGTTATTTATTTGATTTCCCATTAATATTATGCAATGTAAAAGAAATTTGGAATAGAGAGATTTGGAATTAAACAGATTATATAAAAGCAAAGAATCAGAGGCCTGATCATAAAAGTCAAAACACTTGAACAAATCTTAATGTCCAAGTATCACAACCATAAAGAGACGACACTTGCATTGTGTGAACAGTTCGTTTAATTATGCATCTCATTTGTCCTTATACCTTCTAAAATCTGCAATGGAGATAAATGAAACCCACTTATAAGCTACAAGTGAAGTTTATATACTGAAGAGAGCTAATTTGAGCTTTAAAAATTCATATGAATAACACAAAGGTCAGGAAAAAGACAGAACATTCATAAAAAGCTTTCTATAATAGAGGATGGTAGTTAGAAAGACATTTGATTTTCAACAATTCAAAAGAAGGCAAAGTAAAAGAAAAACGATTAGGTAAGTCCATTGTTAATTTTAATCTTCTATCAAATCAAAGGTTAGGCCATTTGAGAATAAGGTTTGAAGTTAAAATTAAGAACTACAAGTTACCCATTACTATAAAATAAAAAATAAAAAATAAAAAACATGAGCGAAAGCCATCCCATACGCTTATAAATTCATTATTTTCTTGTTGGGAGAAGAAAATAAACTGATCCATCCATGGTATGAATTGTCGAAAGTAAAATTAACTTCCACAAGGGCATTGGCTGAGAGCGGAACATAACCCTATTAACCAATATTTTAAGTCGAGCTGAGAATAACCCATTAGTAAACACATCTGCGACTTGATTCTTAGTACAAATATGACATACCTCGAGTTGTTTGCGAACAACCTTTTCACAAACTTAATGATAATTCACTTCCAAGTATTTTGTACGAGCATGAAAGACGGGATTGGATGCCAAAGAGATTGAACTTCTGGTGGAACACACAAATCTTTATAAATAGAACCAACACATGATATTTCAGTAGCTGTGTAGGACAATTGGCGATATTCCGCTTTGGTTATAGAGCGGGAAATAATGCTTGTTTTTTAGTATGGACTCAAAACGTTTTGGCAGTCCTCGTCTCATTTGAGCCTCCGAAATGGATCATTGTTGCCCAAAAAAAGTACATGGCAAGAAGTTGGAATATAAGGAAAACACCATATGAAAAAAGAGGGGCATCGAAGGAGCATTCAAATCGAGGCACCTCAATGGTATAATGGAGAGAAAATGAGGGTTGTGTTCAAGACATCCCAAAGAACTCCACAAGTGTCATTGATGAAGTAAGCTGCGATGCTGAGGTAGAAGAGGCATGACCAAAAGAGAGAAACAAAGCTCATCGAAGGTTACCAGTGAATGCCATATCATAGCTGCACCGATTATGGAAACTAAGGCTGATCTGGAAGACCTAAAAAATCAAGGCAATATATTTGGATGTATAGATAAGGCTCACCATGTGCTGAGTAAACACCAAATGATAAGTTGTGACTTTTTAGTTGTCAGGACCCAAAATGTGCATGGGTCCAGTTGTAGAATTGAGAAAAGATTTATTCCCTTAACCGTTTTCCCATATAAAAATTTAAAAGTGGATTCTCTTGGACTTCATGAATTTCCTCTGATGGGCTGTTGTAGCACGTTTGAAGGAGTGTTAGACATGGTCTCTCCTTTTGAATTGTTTGGAACAACCTAACTGGACCTTTTACGATTTGGGGCCAATTCTTCAAGGAACGTCGTTTTGGTTTAGCAAAAAAAATGGCCAAAATTTTTATTTGGGGCAAAAATTGTATTAATTAATATTTTATTTAAAGGGTAAATATTCCACTCGAATATACTTGAAGTTCCTTCTTTAGTCCTTTTACATTCTAGGGCTAGCCAAGATAACTTAGCTTTTAGAAAGGATGATGCCCATCACTGTCATCACTTTAAATTTTGAAGAAAGTTCTTATTTTTGTGCTGCTCTTGTGTGCCCTTTGTTAATGCATTCGGTGGTGATCAATTGAAGGGATAACCTATAACCAACCAATGCCATAGACATCACCCATGGCCGCATGACTTCAAAATTCAAAGAAAACTAGTATCCATTCAAAATTGTCTCTTTGTTGGTTAATGACTCAATAATGACTCAATTGGCTCTTTGTTTGTTTATAACAGCTCAAAATTGTATTCTCCTAGTCATCTCTTAAATCAAGTTTAAAAGTAATATAAGATTGAATTTATAAGTAACAAATCAATGGACGGAGCAAGAGAAAATATGTACCAAGAAGACATAAATCGCACTTCAGTTTTTAATAAGAGAGATGTCTCCAAGGTATATGTTAAGATGGTTATGTGCAAGACTACCAAAAAATATTCTACATGCAAAGGAACCCAAAGCATATCACTGTTTTTTATATTTACTATTAGTGACGAGAGTGCTTCAATAGTTTCCCTTCCAAACATCTTCTCTGAGGTTGTAAGACAACTTTTAACGACATCACAAAGGGAACAATTTCATGTAATGTTTATGACCGCATGGATTACGTGTATAAACATGCTTTACCTATAATTTATTTGTTTTTATTTTAGGGGTTAGAACTTAGAATAAAGGATATTCCATTAGTCCGGTTGTCCCTTTTACATCATTTTCCCAATTAGAATTGCTTGGAGAGCGATCCCTTTTTCCCTTTATATCACTTTATAATTATTGTAACTACCTATTGAGAGAGTTTATTTCTAGGATGTATGTTAAGTCTTATGTTGGGTGGATAAATGTCAACTTGATACTTGTAAATTCTCTATAATATTTCTCTAAAATAAAATCATGGCAAGAGATAGTCCAATAAACCAATTTGTGTTCAAATCGCAATCGCAATCGCAATCTATTGCAAAGAACATATCCGGCTGAATAACTCTCAAGTATTGTAGAGCAACAACGACACTTCGATATTCAGTAGGATTGAAAACGGGGTCACCATCATACAAGCTTAATTTCTTGCCACGTGAAGCAGGAGAAGAGAAATGGGCTTGACATCCTCACACTTTTAGTGAATCAACAAGTCGCGAGGTATTGGGTTCGAATAAAATATAAACCTCAAGACCCATAAAAAAATGAAAGGGACCCAAATCCTTCATGGAAAATAATCTACACAGATTCTGAATAAGTTGTGAAATATGAGAAGAATTATTGTCAGCGATAAGAATGTCCTCAACATAAATAAGAAAAATGATACTCATGACACCCTAGCAATAAGTAAATAAGGAATAATCAGGTCTAGAACCTTGGAACCTTAGCTCCTCCAAATAATCAGAAAATCTTTGAAACCAAAGCCTTTTAAACACCCCACTGTAGAATAGGTCATTTATGATGGAAAGCTAAGGTAAGACCGATACGATTAGTGAATAGTTATACCCACTGGAATAAATGTCTTGTGTAGTCCAACACTTCCTCTTGATGAAGACCATTGGAAACAAGTCTTGCTTGATATATAGCATTCATTGGATCCATCAGAGCGGCGCTTGATTTTGAATGCCCACTTGTCTAACGAGATGTTCATATCCACACGAGGAGGCGGGTTAGGAAACATGATCATTTCTAGAACAGGAGTAAAGGATTCCAAGGAGAAGGAAGTGTCAGTGGCCTCTTGAAAGGGAAAAAAAATCTCAACAAACACAACATGGCCAGATAAATAAATATGACCAGTGAGAGGGTCAAGGCAACCGTAACCTTGATGGTTAAGATAATAAACCAGGTAGCGACAATGTTTGCAATGGAATTGAACTTTATTGGTATTATAAAGACGCAAGTATGGAAAACACGTAAAACCAAACATGCAAAAGTCTCATAATTCAGAGATTGGTGAAACTGTTTCTCACAAGGACTCGTGTAGTTGAGCACACGAGTAGGAAATCTCAACCAAATAAGTAATCAGCATACAAGAACGTGCCATAAGCGTGAGTCCTATTTGTGGCGGTATTTTCTTACGGCTACACCATTCTGTTATGGAAGCCATGGACAAAAGGACTGGAAAGTAATGCTATTGTTGGCCCAAAATGGTTGAAATTCCTATTTATAGTATAATCACCTTCCATGTTGGATTGAGAGGCCTTGATTTCCATGGAGAACAAATTTTCAACAGCGAACAAAAAGATCAAAGACCTCGTGTTTAAAATTGCATAGGAAACATCAAAGAATAACGAGAAAAGTCATCAACAAATAACTCATTACACTTGAAACCTTTAAAAGAAGATACGGGAGATGCCCAAACATTTGAATGTACTAATTTCATAGGAAATTGAGACATCAAATCTGACAATAAAAAAGGTAATTTAGTATTTTTGCCTAAAGGATAGGAATGACGAAAAGATAAAGAGCGAGATGGGGAGACATTAATTTCAAATGAGAATTAGGATGGGACTTGAACGCCGACACCTATGAAGTACCAATTCTTCTACAGGGTTCAAACTGAGTGGGCGACCCAAATTCGCCCCGATTCGGCTCTGATTCGCACCCATGAAGAATCAAAAAATAAAAAATAAATTTGAGATTTGGATTCAACTCGAATTAGGGTGGGACTTATTGGAGATTCATCTAGGATTCGTTCCTGACTTCTTACAAATGTAATTTTTTTAGGACAATGCCAGGCTTGGAGCTTGGATAAAGGAGGAGGGTTGCGTTCGATAGCTGACATCCCGCGTAAAGCTTTGTGAGATCCTTATGAACATGAATCCTATGAATATACACACTAATACTAGGGCATTCCACTTGAGCAAAGCATTGCGCTTGGCATCAGGTGTCTCGAAAAATGGGCAAGGGTCATCGCCTTAGCGCCAAGGTACGACGAGAAATAGTCAAGGGTTCCTGGAATAATCCAGATGTGTGAAGGTAAAGAAGGTAGATTTAGATTAGCGACTAAAATAACTTGTTTGCAAGAAACTAAATGGGTCGGTGAGAAAAGCTAGAGAAATAAAAAATGCAGTGTCTAAATTATATTATACATGAAAACATAGAAATAGGAACGGAGTCAGAATAATAGTAGATAAGAACCTTAACGATGATATTGTAACCGTTATTAGGAAAGGTGATAGACTTATACATGTAAAACTGGTATTAGGTGAAAATATAATTAATATTATTAGTGTTTATACGCCCCAAATAGGATTAGATGAGCACAATTAAGTATAATTTTGGGTACAAATGGATGAGCTAATTCAATAAATATCAGTAGGTGAGAACATCCATATAGGGGGAGATTTTAATGGTAATGAAGAAGAAGATCGTGCAGGATATGAGATGCTTCATGGAGGATATGGTTTTAGAGATAGGAATGACAGTGAAGAGTCTATCTTAGATTTTGAGATGGCTTATGATTTTCTACTAGTAAATACATGTTTTGAAAAGAGAATTGAACACTTAATAACTCATAAAAGTGGAATGCATAAGAGTCGAATAGACTTTTTCATTACTAGGAAGTCCATTACTAGGAAACGAGACCGATTAACAAGTAAAGATTGTAAGGTTATCCCGAGAGAGAGCTTAACCTCGATATATAGGATAATATGATGTTGGCTACAAATAATAAAAATCAATCACGAGTGTGTAAAGAGAAGATAAATCGATGAGACAGGTGGTGGAACTTAAATGGAGAAAGATTAAAAATATTTAAAGATAAAATATTAAATGTAGCGTCATGGAATACCGAAGATGAGACCAACATAATGTGGGATAAAATGGTCACATGCATTAAGAGAATATCATAAGAAATTCTTGGATTATCAAAATGCGGGGGGACACAATCTACAGGAACTTGTTGGCGGAATGAAGAAGTATAAAACATAGTAAAAATTAAAAGGGAGTGTTTAGAAACATGGCAAATACTAAAACGAAGAAAATTTTGAGAAATATAAATGGGCTAAAAAGAAAGTTAAGAAAATGGAAAGAGATGCTAAGTTTATGATGATCTTTATACAAAATTATGAACAAATGTATTTATAAGCTTGCTAAACTTAAGAATAGAAAAAAAAAAGATTTTAATAACGTTAAGTGTATTAAAAGTAAAGATTCGAAAGTCCTCTTAAAGGATGATGAGAGTATATAAAGATGGAAAAACTACTTCGAGAGGTTATTGAATGGAGATAATGGGAGTAGATTAGATATAAAGAAACTTATGGAGACTTGAGAAAATCTATTCTTTCACACAATTCGGACCAAATGGTATCCCTATTGAGGTTTGGACCAACTTCGGAGAAGAGGGAGTATCTTGACTTAAAAATTATTTAATAGAATTATAATGACTAATAGGATGCCCTATGAATAGATAAAGAGTGTTTTAATGCCTATTTATAAAAATAAAGGGAACATACAAAGTATATCAAATTACTGTGGTATTAAGTTAACGAGTCATAAGATAAAAATTTGGGAAAGAGTGATTGAATATAGATTGAGATTGAAAACAACAGTATCAAAGAATCAATTTGGGTTTATGCATGGGAGGTCAACAATGGAAGCAATTTATTTATGGAGGAGATTGATGGAGAGGTATAGGAAGAAAAAAGACCTTTATACGATTTTATACGATTTTTATAGATTAAAGAAATTGTATGATAGGATACCAAGAGATATAATATGATAGATTCTACATAAAAAATGAGTGACTCGTAGACATATTGATGTGGTCAAGAAGGAGCTATAGAAAGCAGTGAATTCCCAATTACTGTAGATCTGCACCCAGGTTCAACACTACGTCCTTATCTCTTTGCTCTTGTTATGGATGAGTTGACTGGAAAAATACAAGATGAGGTGCGGTAGTGTATACTATTTGCGGATGATATTACTTTAGTGGATGAGACTAAGACGGGGATTAATGCTAGATTGGAATTGTGGAAAGAAACCCAACAAACTAAGACGATTTAAAATATGAAGGGCAAACAGAATATGTGAAGTGCAATTTTAGTAGTAATAGGAGGAAAAATCGGAAATGTGGTGAAATTGAGGGGTCATGAGATACCTAAAAATGACCATTTTCATTATTTAGGCTCGATTATCCAAAAAGATAAAGATCTTGGTGGGATATTGTAAAAAAATGACATGATATCATGTGGTTTAACCGGAGATATAGCACTGAACAGAATGTAATGGAAAAATAGGATTCATGTAGTCGAACCAAACAACTGGGAAATGGCTTTGTTAAGTTGAGTTTTTAAATATCTTACAAAATGGGATCAACCATAATTTTTTTTTAAAATACATAGAATAAAATTATGTATATGTACTTTTATTACTAAATTTTTTATATTCAAATTTTTATTTATGAATATTAACTTTTAAACCTAAATATTTAATCTTTCTCTCTTGATATTAGTCTTTCTAGTTTTATATTTATGCTTCTTTGTTGTAAATATGACCATTAGGGCTCGATTTATTAGTTATTTTATTAATAAATGACTTCGAGTTGACAATAATACAATATGTCAGTATATCCTAAAATTTGGTTATTTGTTAAACTAATAATGATGTGTATTTTTCATATCAATTGAAGAGTAATATAATATATTTTCAATTATTTTTTTCTCTTGCCGCACTCGTATCCATTTTTCAGAAGAAAAGCAAATTGATGAACAGATTTGGTAGTCATTTCATGATGAAAGTGGAAAGGATAGAGATCGGGTTCACTTTCCGGCAGAGAATCGTCTTCCCTGTCTCTTGACTCTTATCCTTCACGAAAGAGGACAAAATAACAATGGGAGCCACAACCTCGAACCATGTTGGAATGAGATGCAACATTAGGTGCCACAACCCGCAAATTGGAATGGGGCACTAGATTGTGATCGAACAGGTTTATGGGCCCTTATACTCCGATGATTAAGCCCACGAGTATGCGTATTGTCCCGTCCACACGTACTGCTAGAAAATAATTTGGGAGCATATAGTGCAAGGTGGTTAGTTTCAAGGGTAGGGATATTCTGGGCCTTTTCTTGTCTCATTTCATCATTAAGGAGTAGTGCCACAAGATCATCATAGGCCATAGGACGATCACAAGCATGAGCAGAAGTGACGGTTACTTCGTACGCCAGGCCAATATTATTCGTACTAGTGGTATCAAGGTCATCATCCTCAATTGGCACTGCAGGAAGTGCAAGGCTATCAGCAAGGCTATCCAAAATGGACAAATCCTCTCGTTTGTATTAAGAAAATCATTTTACAATTGTAATAGAAGTTTATTGAAAAGCATATACCTCTTCTCAATGATTGAGTAAGTAAATCAATCCCATGGAGAGGATGGGAGTTGATCTTATAGATGCCAAACAACATAACATGGATCCATCTTGGAAGTTTCTTTGCCTTTACTATCACATTTAAACTTTAGAGGGCATATGTTTGTACCATCGACGAGTATTTTTCTCTTTAAGATTAGGACCCACAAAGTATAGTTGGTGCAATCTAGTTTGGTGGACATTAAGCCAGAGAGGGTGGGCACCAAGAGACGAGTTGTTAAGCTGGTACTTTCCATGATTACAATAATAAAAATGAAAAGAAAAAGAGTTGGAATTTCAAGGCTTTGATACCATGAACTTTCATAAAATGAAAATGTACACACTAAAATCTAATTGATATTTCATAAAACAATATATATAATTATGAAATGTATTAAATTAAAAAAGAGAAATATGAGCGAAAACCTACAAAGGCCACCTAAATTTCATACATACAGTATTATTTAATCACTAACAAAGTCCTACTATGACTTTAGCAATTAACAAATCAAATGCCCACATTGAGATTAACAATAAAATAACAAAATCAAAAACCACTTGTAATCTAATGGTTTATGACAAATGAACCTTTCTTAAGAAAAAAAATCGTAAATGAAATAAAACAGCGAAGCTTAATTAAAAAATCTTAACATAAATATGTTATGTTATATAAAATTATTTATTTATTTATTTGTGTATTCCCGACTCAAATTTACAGGCCTACCATGATGTGATATAGTTAAGAGACAAATTATATTAGGATTTCAAAACCCATAAAACTCCTTGAGTTGTTTCACTATATTTAAAGAATACAAATACAACAACATTCCCTTAAATACCAGAATTACCGAACAGAAGATAAAGCCTAACTTTTCAGATACAACAAACTCTAAGCTATGCCTTTATGCTTTGCTTTATCCCCCATCTGAAATAGTAGAGAATGATGACTGTAACTAACTATCAATCAAAACATTACAAAGATGTTCCATAGTCATGAACATGCCAAATTAGCACCTTTTAGTGAATGAATATTTATCAAGCATTAAAATATGTAAAAGGACACAAACAATGGTTCATAGTCGCGACCGAATTGACACGGTATCGGCAGAGTTGACTCTGTTTCGCAGTCGACCGTTTTGATACTGAGACCTGAACCAAAGAAATGCCAAGAAAACAAGTAACTCGGACTGACTCGACGAGATATCGATAAACTCGATCTGACTCAAACCAACTCGAGGGGATATCGGTCGAGTCGAAATGGTTTCGGATGAGTCGAACAAAGTCTGTGAGAAGCAAACAACAAATTTTACAAAAGGCAGAGATGTTCCATATATACCTTTTTATTGCATAAACCATCAAAATTTGGCCTTGTTCACGGATCTGGAATATACCAGCCATTACTAACACTTACAGATGAAAGAAAACCCTTGCCGGAACTATATCTACTGTTGCTAGAATCTTATATGTTGTCTTTGAACCATAAAAAGTCGTCGTGAAGTACTCTAATGTACAATCCCTACTAATTTTTTTCTTCTCACTTGCAAGTGGGATAAAGTCGGCTTGAGTTTAAAAGCTACATATTAGAGTCCAACGGTTTAGTTTAAAAACTACATGTGGAATCCAATTGTTTATATGACTTGTAAGTATTTTAGTTTATAAAGTTCTTTATCACAAATCTGACAACAATATTGATTTTATTTATATTCAAAATAGTGATAATTACACTAAAAAATGGTGAAGTAACTAAATTTACACTTGTGTTTTACATTTATGTTTAAAAATGCATTTATGAGAAACTCGTACCAATTTTGAAAAAAAAAGGCATTATTTTTTGAAAAAATTAAACTTTTAACAAACTTATTTTAAATAATGGTATTATTTTTTCAAAAGCATTAATATTAATTTTTAATAAAATTATTAATAAATTAATACTAAATTTTTAAAGGGTGCTTGACAAATAAATCATGTTTACATAAAACATTTCCTAATTGATCATATCACAACATGTTTTTCCCGATAGGTCCTATTTGTGCATGTAGGGAATACTCACTACATGTTTACAAATATGACCTATTGGAACAAAAATCTTTTTTCATGGGACTTGATGGAGCGAAAAAGAAGATGTTAGGAGTTATTGAACTACATACTTAGTAAAGGAGACTAATTGGTAAAAAAAACATTTTTAAAATTATACTTAAATTGGTGGTTTTTCAAAAAAAATTGTTCCTAATTTATAAAAATGCTAGGAATTTATGGAAAAAAATGGTAATAAAAGTTAAATAAATTTTGAACAAAAAAAACGAAATAGTTTTGGATAACAAAAAAAAGGATGTTAATAGTTTTAAAGCAGTACTAATATTTGAAGTAATGTATAAAAATGGTCTCAACTCACTCGACTTCTGTTTTGTACAAAATTTCTAAAACTTATGAACATATAATGTTTTGTACAAATACTATTCAAATAATGTTTAAAATAATGTTTAGTAATTCTAAAAATTCCTAAAAATAATGTTTTTACAAGATTCCTAAAATGTATGTTCAAATAATGTTTTGTACAAATAATGTTAAAATAATGTTTAGTAAATATAAAAATTCCAAAAAATAATGTTTTTTACAAAACTCCTAAAACTAATGTTCAAATAATTTTTAGAAATTCTAAAAATTCCTAAAATAAATGTTTTTTTCAATATTCATAAATCTTATGTACAAATAATGTTTGGAATGCTAAAAAATAATGTTGTTTTGTCGAATGGTTGTAATAATGTTTAGTACGCGTATTAGGAAATTTATGAAACAGATGGTTGTAATTTTTTTTATTAAGTTCCATGTGTCATTGAACAGTTTTTCAATATTAATAATCGTTTATTATGGAATATTGAATGTGACAAGTTTGTTGCACTTCAACATAACCAATTGTACAATGCAATGCATATTAAAGGATGGCTTTGAACGTATCTTATTAATCCACATTGTTAATTCTATTTTTTTTCTATATTTGTTTAGGAATTTTTTGAACTCTAAATAGTGTATCTTTGCGTATTACCCGATGCAAGGACCGAGTTGAAAATTGGGTATCCGAAACGATGAGAGTGGGCAACTTAATCGGCTGCAACCCGGCACAGATCAACTGATTCAGTAACAAACCCTCTTTCTACAAAAGAATTTAAGGAAGAAGATATGCGGCTAGCCGACCTTCCAATGGCAAAAGGATTAAACGTCCCACCCCCCATGCTACGGTTTCCTGCGGTCCGAACCTGTTGCCTTGGGACCTATACCGAGACTTTGAACCATGACTTAAAAAAAAAATACCCTCTAAACAGAATTAGCATGACAACATCAGGAATCAAATATAAATAAGAAAATATAAGCATTTGGTGGTAACCGACAGTTGAAAAATATAAGCCTGCTCAATAAAAATATATACGAAAACTGTTTAAAATTGTAGTAATCATGAACACGATACGAAACTACACAAACTTGACCCAAAATTTACACAAACGTTTGTGTTTGTGTCGGGCCTTCGGACACAAAGACGTGTTGTATCATATTCCTCTCAAAATTATGGGTCGTGTTATTCGTACTTTTATGTATAGTTTCATTGGGTGTCTACTTGTGCTCGTTGTGTCGTATTCTAAATGGTCATTTTCATATAAAGTAAAAAAACAAGATTTTTCAGCGTGTTCATCTCTAAATGCTCACCGAAATACGACCCAAAAACACAAATTTCGACCCCTAAAACCTAAATTACACACAAAACTTTCCACATTAAAATAAGTAATCAAAAAGACTATTAATTACATAGTTAGAAATTTCTTAGTAAAAACATTTTATTAACTAAACAAATTAACTGGGAAAAGGGGCATTAACTTGTCGTATTACCTCAAAAGATGCAAACTCGAGAGTCGAAAGACAACCAACTGATTTTTTTGAGTTTTAGAATAAAACCCAAAATCAATCAAGCCTAAACACATTACAAAAAAATAAAATTGGAGTTTCAAAATGAAAAAAAAAAAAAAGAACTGGGGATTCAAAATCTTCGTCTCGATTCCCATATCAGATGCAAGATTTTCAACAAGGTCACGGTATCGGGAGTGGTATTACATGATTCTGTAAATATGCTATTTAGAGAACTAAAATAATTTCAAAAAAAATACAAAAAATAAAATTAAAAATAAAATTGAGAGTGTGGATCAATTATAAGACCATGATAGGTAGTCTTCTCTACTTGGCCGCTAGTTGTCTCGACATTGCCTTCAACGTTGGAGTTTGTGTGCATTACCAAGCGTTCCTGAAAGGGTCTCACTTGCTCGCACTTAATCATATCATCAAATACGTGAGTGGCACTCTTTCCTATGGTACTTAGTATTCTTTTGATACCGATGACCGTTTATCTGCCTATTCAGATGTCGATTGGGCCGAGGATATTGATGGTTGTAAAAGCACCTCGGGTGGATTCTTTTACTTTAGGAGTGCTCTTGTCTTTTGGTTGAGCAATAAGAAAAACTCCATTTCTTTGTCCACGAAGGAAGCCAGGTACATCGTCACCGAGAGTAGTTACACATAACTCTTATGGATGAAACAAAAGGCTAGAAGATTATGGGATCACCCAAGGCAAAATGATTATTTCGTGTGATAATACAAGTGCAATTCATATATCCTCTAATCTGGTCCAACATTTCCGCATGAACCACATTAGGATACGTGAGCACTTCATTCGTGATCTTGTTGAGGAGAAGATACAAATAACTCTTATGGATGAAACAAATGTTAGAAGATTATGCGATCACCCAAGGCAAAATGATTATTTCGTGTGATAATACGAGTGCAATTCATATATCATCTAATCCGGTGTGGTTCAACATTTCCACATGAAGCACATTAGGATACGTGAGCACTACATTCGTGATCGTGTTGAGGAGAAGATCGTGTCTTGAGCTTTGTGAGCACTGAACGTCAATTAGCCGATATTTTCACGAAACCTTTAGATGCACTTAGATTTTAGTATCTTAGGAAGTCTTTGGGTATTTGCTCCGTTAATTTAGTTTGGGCATTTTATATAGGGTGATTATTTTGTTGCTATTATTTGTCCCAATTTCTATATTGTATTTCTATGTCTATATTTGTTCATGTATGTTTATGTTTATTGAAAAATTTTGAAAATCCAAACAAATTTTCTGTTTTTAGAAAAAGTTTGAAAATTTCCAAAAAGATTTAATTTTTGGTAAAAAAAATCAAAAAACAAAAAGATTGTTATATTTTGTATTTCACCATATATGGATGTGCATTTAAATTGTTCGAATCACAACTACATTCCATCCATTCATGTGACTTTTTCATGGTGTTTTAATTCATGGCTTCGTTTCGTTAGTGTGCTTAATAATGTGTGGCTAGCATTTCTTTGTTCATTGGCTAGCACGAACTTTACTTGTTTATCATATGTCGAATACGGTGTTGTCATCTCAATAGTGTTTAATAACGAAGCGAATGTACTAGCGATAAGTTGTGCTTGTAATAACCATTGCCCGAAATTCTTTTCCTAAAAAATTTGTTTTATTTTAAGCAATGGAAAGGGGCTACTAAAGAGAAATTTCCCTTTACGTTAAACGCCACCATTGGCAAGAAAAACGAAAATTTTTGGCACACAAAAATAAAAAGGCCAAGGCCATTCTTTTATTACATTAATGCTTCGCCATACATGAACATTATGATATCTTAAAAAATATGAGAATGAATTCTTAAATATGTGAGATTTTGAAGGTGTTATAGAGTAGAAGATCAATAGGTTTTCAAAATAGACTTTCTTAAAAAACATTAAATAGTTTGGCGTTCTTGATTTGAGAAGCACTTAAATTCATGGCATGTTGCATAAGTCGAGTCAATTTCATTTTGTTCAACTTTATTACACATAAGGTTGAAATTGAGTTCCTTCTTTAAAAGTATCTCGTTGACTTTGTACAACTTTGTTACGTATGCCTACATTCATTTGACCGTGGTACATATTCGCACAATTACATTCTTCTTTCATAATTCAGATATTTTTGTGTTATTCCATGGTGTGATGTATTTGTACCTATATGTACAAAATTTTCAAAAATAGTTGGTTGTTTCTTAGAATTTCATCATATGTACTTAATAGTTCATCTTTGCGACGCTATTTCTTTTGCATTCATGTGATGCTAATATTTCATTCTTAGTTTCTTACCCTTTGTCTATTACAGACAGGGGGGGACAAATTGAGGGGGGGAGTTTGTGTTTTCTTTAAACTATCATATGCATCACGGTATTTCTTTTGCTTCATATGTATAGGTAGATTCCACCATTATCATGGACTACACATGAAAACTTTCAGTTGAAGACAAAAACATTCATTATTTTTCCTTTCTTGGTTTCAGAGGGAATTAGTTGTATTTGTCTTGAACGTTAATTAGGCTTCAGTTTGTGTTTTGTTCCGAAATAGCCAAAGTGGAAGATATGTAAGAGAAAATTTTATAATTTCTCATTCTTTATTTTCATTTGGCTTATCCCGTTACACCCCACTTCAACTTCGAGACCGTTCTCAAGTCTTGAAGAGAAGAAGAACTAGTGACCATTCGCAAGGATCAAAGAGCATCACTACTTAACCCAAGAAGAGTTATGAGGTGGTTTTGGTAATCTTAATTTATTCAGAGGTCTTTTCAAAGAGTTTGTTTGTACAAATGTTTTTCAAAATGTTTTAAATTAATTTCTAAAAGATTTTTGAAAATTTCATGTGTTCATTAGAATGACATCTCTTGTCGTTCGAACGAGGCTCAATGTCATTCAAACGAGTTTCGATGCTTCACCTTTTAGTCATCTCTGGAATGTTGTGCGATCGTTCATTAGAATTTGTTCAAACGAAAATGGGTACTTCGTTCGAACGAGATCTAGTTTCATTCGAACGAGTACGCGTATTTTTTACATTTATCCCATATCAAATGCAATCTTTCATCTTTATCCTCAAGTGATATCTATCACTATGAATAGAGATGCAGGGATCCATTTATTTTTAAGCCTTTAAAGAATTGTGGGGGGGGGGGGGGGGGAACAAATTGAGGGGGGAGTTTGTGTTTTCTTTAAACTACCATATGCGTCACGGTATTTCTTTTGCTTCATATGTATAGGTCGATTCCACCATTATCATGGACTACACATTAAAACTTTCTGTTGAAGACAAAAACATTCATTATTTTTCCTTTCTTGGTTTCGAAGAGAATTAGTTGTATTTGTCTTGAAGGTTAATTTGGCTTCAGTTTGTATTTTGTTACGAAATAGACAAAGTGGAAGATATGTAAGAGAAAATTTTATAATTGCTCATTCTTTATTTTCATTTGGCTTATCCCGTTATACCCCACTTCAACTTCAAGACCGTTCTCAAGTCTTGAAGAGAAGAAGAACTAGTGACCATTCGCAAGGATCAAAGAGCGTCACTACTTAACCCAAGAAGAGTTATGAGGTGGTTTTGGTAATCTTAATTTATTCAGAGGTCTTTTCAAAGAGTTTGGTTGTACAAATGTTTTTCAAAATGTTTTAAATTAATTTCTAAAAGATTTTTGAAAATTTCGTGTGTTCATTATAATGACATCTCATGTCGTCCGAACGAGGCTCAATGTCATTCGAACGAGTTTCGATGCTTCGCCTTTTAGTCAGCTCTGGAATTATGCGATCGTTCGTTAGAAGTTGTTCGAACGAAAATGGGTACTTTGTTCGAATGAGATCTAGTTTGATTCGAACGAGTATGCGTATTGTTTACATTTGTCCCATATCAAATGCAATCTTTCATCTTTATCCTCAAGTGATATCTATCCGTATAAATAGATATGCAGGGATCCATTTATTTTTATGCCTTTAAAGAATTATTTTTGTGATCAAACTCTTTAAAATTTTCATCCAAACCCGTTGGATCTTTTAAGATCACTTTGCCAAACCAAGAATAACAAATATGAGTTCTAAACCCTTGTAGAGATTATTCTCCACTGTTGATATGTGGAGTCGAGGCTCTACTGCTGAAGAAGAAAGGAATTTGAATTGCAAATTCCGGATGAAGATCGGTGGATACCGAGACAAGATCTATTTTCTTTGGGCAGTGCTTGACTGCATCGTTTTTTGTTGAAGATTTGAAGACATTAACTATAGCATTAAACTTAGTGGAGCTCTAAATTGTATGTAAGTTTATCGAGTTCTGTTGAGTTTTAAACAGTGTTGAATAATGGTTTTTGCCCGAAATAGATTTGTCCTCTATTTTCCTCTTCATCGTATTTGGTATGGAAATTGGCTTCACACTATCTTGCATGCTCACTTTAATCTAATCAAGATAAAATCGAGTAAAAAGTGAATCTTTGTGAGTGTGACATTATATACAAGTGAATCCATATAACCACACTTTAAGCCTTAAAGATCCAAATTTGACAGTTTACTCGATAAAACCGCCTTGCGATATCAAAAAAACTATCCCAACTCATGTGCCCTTCTCTTTTGAAGCGCCATCCATGAAGAGCTTCCAAGGCCATTCATTCTCACCGACCACCAGACATTCTTAAATGGGAAGTGGTTGTTTGTCCTCGCCTCTTCGTAATGACGAAAATTCTGCCACAAAGTCTGACAAGACTTGACCCTTGATCGTTGTCCTGGCTTCATACTTAATGTCAAACTGGACCAGTTCAAGGGACGACTTGGTCATTATGAAAAAATATATATCTTCTTTTTAGAGATCGGCATTCTTGAGTGCATTTTCTAGAGGATAGGTTTCAGGGGACGACCATGGTATGAGCATCAAAGTAGTGCCTCAGCTTCCTTGTGGCAGTTACCAATGCTAGAACCAACTTTTCAATAGGAATATATTTAGTTTATGCCTCATAGAGAGTATGGATCACATAGTAGACCGGTCTTTGCTCTTCATCATGTAGACAAACTAGTGCAGCGCTGGTCACGTGCCTTGAGACAGCTAAGTACAGGTAGATCGTCACTGTCTTTAAGAGTTGATAGCAAGGGAGGATATCCCTCGCACTCCTTGGTCAAAACTTGATCCCATGGTAGAACCAATCAGCTTTTTGAACATCTTGGTCATGAGCACCTAATAGGTCGCTCCTTTATTATTCAAACCAAAGGATATTACTTTGTGGCAATAGAGTCCCAAGGTTGTGATGAACGAGGTTCTTTCCTGGGTTGAACATAGGTATCTGGTGGTAGTCAGAGCATGCATCCATGAAGCTCATACATTGATGTCCTGTCGTGGAATCTATGAGTTGGTCTATTTGTGGATGGGAAGTTATCTTTTGGGCGATGCTTGTTCAAGTCGGTGAAGTCTGCGTAAACTCTCCATTTGTCGCCCTTTTTATTGATAAAAACGGTATTAAAGATCCAATTTAGGAATTGGACATCTCTGATGGAGTTCGCCCGAAGTAGGTTGTCCACTTCTATCTCTACATCTTTTATCTTCTTTGGGACCGACTTTTGAGCTTCTACTTTATCGGCTCGATGACTGGATCAAGTGCAGTCGGTGGCAAGTGATTTCTGGGTTTATTCTCGGATGATCATAAGGCTTTCATGCAAAAACATCTACATTGGTTCTAAGAAAATGAGAGAGCTTATCTTCTTCATCCTTGAGTAGCTCTGATCCGATAAGAAAATTCTTTTATGCCTGTAATTAATCCCATAGGAACGAAGATGAGTTCCTCCAACATGCGTTCAGAAGGAGTCAGATGAGTTTCTTCTACTCCTGGTCGAACGCCCTTTGGTTGCAACTTAGGTTGGTCGTCCACTAAGTTATCATCATCCTGATTCTTCTTGGGTTGATTATGCTTTGCTTTGATGGCTGGGATGAAACAACTTCGCGTTGTTTCTTAATCTCCCCTAATCTCCACTACCACCCAGTCAATCAAGAACTTAAGATTTTGGTGAAAGGAAAAGTAGGCAACCTTCATGTTATTAAGCCATCATTTTCCCACTATAGCATTGCATGGTGACTTCTATTGGATGACGTGGAATTCCACATCTGCGATTGTTTAGTCCACCTTGATTGACAACCTGATCTTCCCCAGGGGAGTCTTCACATCTCCACTGAAACTGAACAATGGACTTACGTTGGTATCAAGGTCCTTGATATTGAAGTTGATCTTATAGAGCACTAGCAGGTACATGATCTCCAAAGAGCTTCATTGGTCCACCAACACTCTCATAATGTCAAAGTTTGCAATTCGTGGGGTGAGAACTAGGGAATCCTTGTGGGGTAAATTCACGCAGACAAAGTCGTCATCGGTGAATACAATAGCGCGATCAATGTCCAAGTCTTTTCTCTCCCTTTTAGGAAAAAAGGGCTTGGATAAGTCCACCTGAAAAGCCTATTGTATATTGGCTATAATTCTCACCTTTTCTCTGCCTCGCATGTTGAGTTGGATCGATATATCTGTGGTTGGTGGCGACCAGCGCGACTGGTGGAAGATCCTCGTCTGCTTTCTGAACTGCATTAATCTTTGTCACATCATAGATCTTCGTCATGATAATATGTTCCTTGAGGTTCCCTACTTCGACAAGGACCTCCGGATGTTTTTGAACATTTTGCAATTCTTCGTGAGTGTCCACGATCCTGGTGATAAGTGCACCTGAGGTTGGCGTGTCTATCATCTGGATCACTGGTCATTTTAGGAGGTCTCTTGAAGTAGGAATTGTCTGTAATCTATAGAATAAGCTTGTAGATGGGTTCTTTGAAGCTCGTCTCCAGTGCCGTATGGATGTACTCTCCAAAGATCTGGGGCGTCCCTTTGAGGCTTTATTCCTGGATCCCTTCTTAGATGAAGACGGTTGACTTGCCCTTTTGGGGTCTTCTTAGGTTCGTCCATCCTTTGGGGGCCTATGCACTGATGAGTTCGTCCACTGTAGAGGTCGTATTCTTTGTCAGTGACTGTTAAAGGTCGTCCGATCAATTCGAACCGAACTTGAACGAAGAGATCGCCACCTTATCGTTGCAATCGTCAATTTTATTGCATAACTCCCAGTACCTTCAAGTGTACTTCCTGATACTCCTTTCATTTTCTTAAGAGAGATCAGTGAATAAACCTATTTGGTTACCATATTGCTTGTGATAAATCGGGTCGTGAACTGCTCGACCAAGTTTCTAAAAAAGAAGATTAATCTAGGTGACAATTTCTCGAACGACTTCATACTGATCTCTCTTAGAGTGGATGAGAACCCCCGGCACAATAGGGCATCGTTATGGCTTCAGAGAGACATGGTCTATCGATAATGTCTGATGTGATGGTCAAGTTCTGCCTTTCCATCATATGTTGTCACCTTTAGCATGGAGAACTTCTTGGGTGGCTCAAAGGATTCTATCCATACTTGTAAAATCGCGAATCGTATCCTGAATCGTGAATCGAACAGGTCGAATCGGAATCAAATGTTAAAAATGAAATAAAACATATGTAAATGCATTGTGACACTATAGAATAGATAATTAAGCGTAATATGACAAAAAACTAATCGTAGCACATGATAATATATCAAAACATAGCACAAAAATTAACCGTCGCACATGTTCTCATTCGTTTTAAGCTTAAAAATGTAAAAAACAAAAATAAATAATAAATACAGCAACATAGCAAAATAAAAACATCAAAATAAAAAAAATAGTGTTTTATAACCTAAAAAAGCGGCAAAATAGCAAAATAACCTTTTACAAAAAGCAAAATAGGGTTTTGTAACAAAAAAAAAAATGGCAAAATCGCAAAAAAGAAGCAAAAACGCACAAAAAGCAGCCTTCGTTTTGTTTTTATAACTAAAAAAACATCAAAACGTATGGTTTTATAACCTAAAAAAAAATCAAATGAAAACAATAAATCAAATTGTTTGCTTCGGTCGGCCATCAATTGAGCAAAATAAGACATGAAACCAAGAAAGAAAACACACCTTATGGGTTTTGTAGAAAAAAACAAAAAACGTTGGCTATTTTGCTTTGATTTACTGCATGGGTTTCAAACGGCCTTCAATTTGCAAGAATTAGGGTTTGTTTTCTTCGGTCGGTTGCGGTTTGAATGGGTTAAGGTTGAAACATCGTTTTTTTCTTATTTGGGTTAAATCTATTTACAGTTTAAGTAAAAAACCCTTTCCCCCAAATCGTTGTTAACACGATTCACGGTTCGATTTGGAATAGAATGATTCAGTACCAATTCGGGTGATTTTTTAGACATATGCGATTCTTATCCCGATTCGAATCGTTTTGTGTCCGAATCGCATCGAATTGTACGATTCGACTCGCTAATCGGATGATTTTAACAACTATGATTCTATCTTCTCAATAAAGGGGGAATAGGATCCATACCCCAACGTCTTTCTAGCTAGATCATTGGTAATCTGGGCCAGATTTGAGTTCAACCTCCTTTCCAACACTTTCCTGATGAGTCCCATCAGTTCGTCTCTCCTTATTCTGTTCGACTATACCTTTGGATGGGCAGGGTCGTTACTTTGTGCTGACTCAGTGGCCTGTAACTTGTAACTGATGCTGGTTGTGGTTGGTGGAATTCCACCCATGGGAATGGTTGTTACACCGTTAGTGGTGGTGCGTTGCGAGATGACTTCTTGAACGAGAGGCCTTCCCAGGTTGATATGATTCGTGACTTCTTGGAGAGTGAGGTTATCTCCTGCGATGCGACTGAATACGGGACTCGAAACTGCGATATTCTGACTATGAGTTAATTGTCTCCTCAAACGGGAAATCTCTTGATCACAATCACCCAGTCTCTCCTCATAAATACTAGCCAGACGGAAAACGGCCCTTTTCTTCTGGTCGATCAATCGACGGCTTGCGATATCACCAACTAAGCCCTGATTTCTATAGGCCTTTTTGGGTGGTTATGGGACCTATTTCATGATCATTCTGCCAATATATTTTTTTATTCAACTTCATGATGTTTCTGCTTATGTTTTTTTTTTATAGTTTTTTTTGTTCAACTTATGTTTTTTCCTTATTTTGTTAGAGAGGGATGATGTTTTTGTTTATTATTTTGGTCCTGCTTAGTTTTTTTTCTTCGTTTGATATATTTAAAATATATTGTTTACTAACTTCTATTATAGTATATTATAATTAATTACATTATGGAGTACGCATATGGGGGAAAAGGGTTACCAATTATACAAATATATTTTTAAATTTCAAGGTATGCATTATTTTATTGTTTTACTAGCCTTAGTATAATTAAAAAATATTTTAAAAGGGAAAACGTCTTCTTACGCCTATGCTTTTCTAAGGCTCAAGACTTGACCTCCACGCCTCCACCACGACTCGCACCTTTTAGAACATTGGAATAAACAAAGAAACAAAGTCGTATTTTCAGAGAAACAAAAGAAACAAATAAAGATAAAGATGAAACCAAAAGGAGTCACACAACGCAAACTGCAAACAAAGGCCATTGGAGATGAAATCAGCCACGAGTCGCACAACGCAAACAAAGGATTCTAAGATGAAACTGCATCCATTGGAATAAAAATTGAAGGTTTCTTTGTTTCCATCCTTTTATTAATTTTTTCGCAATTAATAAACTGCCTCCTCTCACCCTACTAAGGGTAAGCCTATTCAATAGTGTGACACCTCGACTAATTAAATACCGAGTAGCTACTCCTTTATTCAAATTAATACAAAATGTCAAGTTGGTTCAATTCATAGCATCACTGTCGAAAACGTTTTAACAATTACTAGCCACCTAATATTTACAAAGTGAGTTGTCAATTTTAATTAAATCCGATTAACATGCAATAAGTATTACATTATGAAATAATGATATCACAACCACATTATAGTCCCATTACAATGATAGAGAAATATATGAATTTGTAGGAACACTCCTCGAAAATAATCCGAAATACTAAATAAAACTGAATACAAAGTCTGAATCACTAAATAATTACAACCCAAAATCTGAAATACAACTGAGTAAGTAGGATGTCTATAAAACAAAAGGGGCGACATGCCCTACAGATGAGTAAATCTAAAATAGAGTCAAGATAGAAAGTGGAGGCGTCTACTATCGAGGTCCTGTAACTTCCATAGCAGCTACAGCACGTCACCGGAATGGAACCCATACGCTTGGTGTCCTTGTGGCTGGGCACTTAAAATGTTTTTACAAGAAAATAGATTTGAAAGCAAACGGTTCAGAGCCCGATTGTGAAAACAGTTTAAAATACAGCAAGTGTTTAATATCATTAAACAGTGAATATAAAATACATGGTAGTGCATGCACTCACATGAGTTCCTCACCTCTCAACTAAGTGTGCACTCCTACGTACTCGTACCCATTCGAGTTATTCTACTAACTAACTAGTCTAATACAATATCTGAGTTTACTATACTATTCGTAGTTTAAATTACTGGCATTTTAATATAAACATAGAGTTTTACCTTCATTCCTTAGGATTAGTTGCAATACTTACTAAAAGTTTTCCCATTTTTAACTCTACAAAAGATGTTACATTAATTCACATTTGTACTTATATAAACAGTTCATTTCAGTATTCCAGTATATCATTCTGATCATAAATATACAATAATGGAACCCCTAGACTAATCTACAGTGCACACATACTCTGCTATCAAATCCCGGTACATCACGTACATAAGGATCTCGTATTCTGAATCTCTCAGGAATCGTTTTGATAAGTAACAATCACACACAATGGAGGCAAACATAGTTCACATCACATGGGTCACACACATACCTACGCTCCCATGATCAGCATACTTATTAACTCCTCAATAAGTCATTCTATGACCTAATCCTCGAGGTACCAATATAAATCCCCCCCCCCCCCCCGTAAGCACACAAAGATTAGATGGCCCTGATCGTACGCTAACCTCCCGTGATAGCAAGTATGGTAGGTATGTTATACACAGATAACCACATACACTAAGCATTGACACATCTTAGATATCTTATAATATCAATAGAGGTATATTTTACATTCCTATATCATCATTAAATGTTACACGTTTACAAATCCCCGAATAATACAGATTAAAAGTTGTCAACCCCTCTCACGTCGTAATTTTAGGTACTTATTCCCTAACCCATAAATGTCATCCGATTTACTAAAAAATTCTAAGTTTTAATCCTCAACGTACTCTAATCTCACAACAATACTCACTAGTCAACAAGGGAAGGTTAACACTCGATTAAAATAAGTCTACTGGAAGTTTGAAATAAAATCAGGCCTAAAAGGCCATTCTATCAACTCGTTAGAAATCTCGTTCGAACGAGGTCGTTCGAACGAGTGTCGTTCGAACGAAGTCTTCAAACGAACTCATTAGAAGGGATACTGTCATCTCGTTAGAAGCTCATTCGAACGAGGTCATTCGAACGACCTGGGCAGGTCTTCTAACGAGATGGCAGAATACGCCCAAAAAATATTCAACTCTTTTTTCTTCATTTTTCTCTTCTCTAATTCCATTATAAAATCATCCCAATAAAGGTTTTATGTTTTTAAACTACTTTGAGTACTCCTAGGTCGCTTCTTAACATATTTTTGGGGTCAAATCCTCCTAATCAACATTTAATTATCATAAATCCCCAAATTTTACCCCAAACCCTATGAACATGAACACGGAATTTTATTGTACCTAAATACTCATCATAAATCAATTTTTAAAATCATCCAAGTTAAGTTTTAGGGTACCAACCTCGTCCAAAATCATTCTACATGCAATTCCTAACCAAAATTAAGAGTTTCTACAACATTCCCATTGGATTTTCTCCAAAACTTTCAAAGCATAAGGATTCTACACTAAACATGGCGGAAATATTCATTGCAATTAATGACATCAAATCACTTGCCTTAAATCCAATGTTCTGATTCGTTGTTGATGATCAAGGATGGCTCTCTCTCTTCTTTCTGGTCACAATTTTCTTTTCAAAATGCTGGTGATGGAAGATGGTTTGGGGGAACCTCTTTTAGCTTCTCTCTAACTCCTCTCAAAACTCTTGTAGCCCACTCTCTTGCCTTTTGCTGGTAATGGCTTTAGTGGCCTCTTTAAAAAATATAAAAATAAACTCTAAACTTCATGGGTTTTAATTCCTCAATTTTTAAAATTACCAAAATACCCTTCTAGGTTGTCGGTTTGGCCTATAAATACACCGGGACCTAAACTAAACCCCCGGCTAGTGTTTTATGACTATTTAGACCCTTCCGTACGCGTTGGAACACTCAAAATGATCATTCGGTTGATAAAAATATAATTTACTTTTTAATTTAAATAAATTCATTCCTGATGCGACTGACACGCGCGTTCCAACTAAATTTTCCAAATTGTCGTATTTCTGTCTCTTGACAATTTAAATATTTTCAATACTCATATATTACCATATATACTCAGAAATATTCAATTTTAACATCATAGTCAAATACTAACTCACATCTCGCTAGTATTTATATCCAAATTAATTCCCAATTAATTCTCATTTAATTCAATTAATCCCTTAAATACAAATCAATAAAATTAGGGGGTATCACATATCGATTAAATAAAAATCAATAAAATTACAGGGTATTACAAATAGCACATGAGGCTTATGCCTATAATCATTTTTTCTCTGCTTCGCCACGAACCGTACGCCTCAGAGTACATTTTTATACATTGGCGTTGGGGAGTCATAGACACACTCAACACTACACACGAGTGTATGTAGTAGGTGTATCCTACCAACCAACTGCGTTAATCGCCTAGAGAGATGACCCCACCCGATGACTCAAACAAGTGACCATTATGCTCAAGAACTCAACCATCTGAGCTAAACCTCGGAGTTCTTCTCATTTAGACATAGTTTTTCACTTTCTTTTCTTAGCAAAACACCATTTACGGAAAAAGAGAATGACCATTTCATGTACCATAGATTCCATGGGGCAGTATAGAAAACAGAACAATGGGAAGAAATAACTTTTATCTTAACCAGAACATGCACATCAGAATTGCCAACTTCGAGGACATGATTTCACAAACATGGCCATGTCAAAACTCGTTCTTATTACAAGTATAGAGAGGACCCTATAAATGTGCTTTGTGGGACTTCAAAATTCAACCTGAAACTAGTAAAAAAACAAGAGACATTTTTTACAAACTTTTATAAGTTAACAATTATTCCACCAGATTAACACAATCTTCTTGATCACCAAAAACTATCCAGACAACATTTCCTGCCGAAAAGTATTTTAGACTAGTTTTTATAGAGCTGTAATATAAACTTCTTCTATAATCAGTAATTCGATAGGAGATTAATTTGCAAAAAGGAAGATTATTTCTACACAAGAATGTACTTTGTTTAGAAATAAAATATAAAGAAATTAAAGGCAATGCATTTAACTAGACATCAAATGTCCAAATCAACAAACCGTAAATTTTAAATGCATATACTCAGAGTATAAAAAATAACCTTATCCCCTTCCTTTTCTCGTCCAACTAGTAGTGGTGCCCTGGACCTGTTTCTGCAATGAAACAACATGTACCATTACTCATGGAATTAAATCCCAACTTCATATTAACCAACACAAAGAAAAGTAAGATTAAGAATCAACAAAAACCTTGTGCCCTTTATCATGTTAAAAAAAATCTCAAATTGAAAGACCATAACTAATAATCGACACACATTTTCATTTTTTCTTTCATTCTCCAACTTAACACCTGAAAGTAAACAGAATATAAAAGTAATAACACTTGAAAATTAATAATCCTGACTTATTTAGTATCTCATAAAAAATACGTTCACAGAATAATATATTAAGTAATAAGGATACTTTACAGTTGGGCCACACAACAATATATATATAACTATAGCAGAAGTAAGCCAATAATATTATTATACTTGAAAGAAGCTATAACAATAAATAAGTATATAAAATAATGTAATAGACACAATCGAAATTGCACATGTCAGCATGTAGCCATAACATGTGTAACTTTTTATCAGTTCAACTTCTGTTCTTCTGGTCCATCGCATGTGTAACTTTTTATCTTCAACAAGAATTCATTTGTTTATGACCTAATAAAATATATAAACAAGTTTCATAACACCAATACTTATTTGAAAGCTTATAATTAATGGTCCCAAGTAGTTTCACTGAAAGGTAAGAAAGATTGAAGCCTTAAATGGTAAAATTATAATTGTAAACATGCAGCACAGGAAGAGATTTATCTGTAATATTTCTTCCATGTAGTTGAATAACTGAAGATCAAAAATAAAATATTTGTTCGAGGTCACAATTTATTGTTGGTTGGTATGTGCCTTAATTGGGGTAAGGGAAAAATAAACGCGACATTTGAAGTCCCTCAACATTTTATTAATTAACATTTAGTACAAGCTTTTATTAATCCAAAAAGTCCCTCACCATAACAAACACTCATTGTTTCCTGAACGCCTAGATCCTAAAACCTAAACAATATAATTAAAAAAGAATAACACTACCAAAAAAAACTAAATTCTAAATTAAAAGATCCTAAAATTACAAAATAAATAAAAAAAACTAAAACCCTAAACCTATTCCCAAAAAAAATTGCCACAAAATAGAAGAGGGACTTTTTACAACATTCAAAATAAAGTGAACTAAATGCAAAATATAAGTTTGGGACTCACATCATCGAAGGATTGGGTTATCCTCTCTTCTCACCACCCGCCATCAGCGCTCCAAACAATAATACGGAAGGACTTCGCCTTTCCCCAAGCAAAATATCCAACTTTTTTTGGCAAAGATTTCTTTAACATGTCCATCCCTATTAAATGGAAAGGAAAAAGGTTTCAATTATGGTACAACCATACAAAACAAAAATTGGCATTTCTGTACCAATCTCAGACATGCCATTTTTCTCCATACTAATGAAGATAATTAATATATACCACTTTGATACCAAAAATAAACATAGATACACAGACACACACATAGACGGAAATATCACACGTACTTTTCCCATTGGCATTTCTCTACCAAGGTCAGACATGCCATCTCTTTCGATACTAATGAAGACAATTAGTACATACCACTTCGATACCAAAACAAATAAATACACACACATACATAGATTTAAAGCATACATTCCCGAGGGTCCTGGACCAAGTATGTTGAGTCAAGAATGTGTTTATCACTGTGCAGGGGCATGTAATCACTTGAAGAAGGGGTGGAACTTCCAAAAGTAGCAGATGGGATTATAGCAGAAGATTTAGATGAAGAAACACTCAATATGGTGGCTCCATTTTTTCCTGAAGATGAAAATTAACAAAAAAAAATAGTGGGTGAATACATGTCACTTGTGTACCAAAGAGAGATAAAGATGACACCCAATATACAAAAAAAACTAGGAAGAAGATGCGATCACAGGGATACAGAAAAACCATAAAAATCGGATAAAATACTGCTGGGATACGGCAATAAAATGATAGTATAATACATTAATATATGCATAAAACTATTTAATACCTCTATATGACTAGAATATAAAAATAAAAAATAACAATTCATATTCGTTATACAAATGTTGTTTTTTGTGTACATGCAAAGTGACGACAACATTGGGAGAGACATGTTTTAACTTACAACTTTCTGTTTTACTACGTAATCAGACAAATTATTAATTGGGTTTAGTTTATGAAAAAAATACTTTATATAAGAAAAGTTTTCTTATGAAAAATTGCAAAGTATCCCAACCATATCTCCCAAGCATCTCACTAGAAATAAAAGTAGATCGGCGTACGTGGATACGTAAACGTGCCGGATATGCTTTGAATATGTATAGGGCAAGAATTCATTTGCCTCCATGTACCCTATACGTTTCCAATATCAGTACGAGGACCTAATGAAGTATCCCACGTTTAATGGAGAAAAAAACACACTGAGAGAAGTCAAGCACACCTATGATCCCACGGTAGTTGCATGTATCAGCATCACTTGCAAGTTTTACTCCCATCACATCGGATACCATCTACAACCATGCAATTATTTAAAAAACAAATACTCCCAATATATATATATATATATATATATATATATATCAAAATTAACACAAGGGTGAAAGTGATAAGTGGTGATATTTTGTGATATGTACTACCTCCATTCAAAATTAATAGTAGTTACTAAAAATGAAGGTTTTAAAGGATACGCTCAATGAATGGCTAAAATCAAAATTTGTTCACTAGCGTGGATTTTGGTTTGTTGAGTACGACTTAAAATTTGGGACGTCCCAAAAATTGTGCCATTCTCTACTACTTAGAAAGCAACTTATACACAGTAGACACCAGCTATTAAAACCAACACACCATAAATTGTAAGTTCACGCCCTTAGATTATAAAACTAAACCTTATCCCGTTCCTTTTCTCCTCCAACTAGCAATGGTGCTCTAGTTCTACAAAGAAACAACAAACAACATCAATTTTGGAAGTCGATCCCAATTTTATAGAAACCATCAGAAAGCAAAACAAGGTTAAAAACAAACAGAATTCGTATGAACCTTTCTAATTAACATAGCCATAACTAACTGACACACAATCTTATCTTTTTCCCCTTTTCCAAAGAAATCAGAAGACACCCCACCCTTCCCCCACCCCGTAAAAAATAAACAAATAAAGTACAAACTCAAATTGAAATAGCATGGCATAACTAATTGGCACACGAGAATACAGGGCATAAATATGCATAAGATGTAAAATATCAACTACAATATAAAAGGACATCATAAATCACTCCTAATATAAGAAAATTTGTATATAGATATAGATATGTGTGTGTGTAGAGAGAGAGAGAGAGAGAGAGAGAGAGGGAGAGAGAGAGTACTTGCTTCGAATTGGATGCATTGTTTCGTCATTTGTACAAACTTCGATTACAAAGAAGTAGTTGTGATGGTTTATTGAGTGGAACACGGGATAAATAAGATAAGAAAGGAATCGAAGGTTTTAGATATGGTACGTCTTCTAAATAGGGGTGAGTTTACACAATAGGCGGTGGTCTATTGCGTTATAGGGGCCTGTAATACCCCGTATTTTTACTGATTTTGAATTATGGGATTAATTAAATTAAAATTGGGAATTTATTTAGAAATTAATCTGGATTTAAATACTAGCGAGACGAGAGTTATTATTTTATTATGATAATGATGTTGCTGTATAGTAATATATGATTAAGAATTTATTAATATTGTCGCGAGTTGAAAATATGGCAGTTTCAATAATTAGTTGGGGCGCGTGAGTTAGTCGTGTCAGGATCCAATTTAATGGATTTAAAAGTAAATTATTTATATCATTCGTATGGTCATTTCGAGTGCACCAAAGTGTCCGAAAGGGTTGAGATAGTCAGAAAAGTCTACCCGGGAGTTTAGTTTCGGTTATGGGGTAGTTTTAGGCCAAACCGACAACCCGGGAAGATATTTTATTCATTATTAATTTTAATGAATAGTGACCTACGAAAATTAACTATAGTATATCAGCCAACCCTTAGGGCTATTAGGGCTTCATCTGTCAACAATCAAAAGAGGGCAAAGTGAGAGAAGAGGAGAGGTTCCAAGGGCTTTCCAAGGCTAAGTAACAACCGTACATCACCATCACCACTGGATTTGTGACTGGACAAAGGGAGAAACAACCAGCATCATCATCAAATGATCAGAAACTATAAATCAAAGGCAAGTGATTTATCTTGCAAAGATTTAAGGAATATATTGTACATGCTTGTTTAGATTTGAAGCAAATCATGAATAATTCAAATATGGTAGATTTTGAAGAATTAAATTTTGAATATGGGTAGAGTTGCATGTGGTTAATCTTCTGGAAAATTTGAATAAACGATTTCACAAATTATGGGCTAGGAATCACGAGATTTGATTGAGATTTATGATGTTCTTGAAGAAATATTGAAGAACTAGGGTTGTAGTAATATTCTTAACTTTTGATCTAAGAAATCATTACCTCGTGATGATTTGATGATTCTCGTACGTTAAAACTTATGTAGATATGTTGGTTTAATGATTAATATACTGTAATACCCCGTATTTTTATGCTTTCTTAATTTGGGGATTTATTAAATTTAATGTCAATTAATTATTTAATATAAATCTGGAAATTAATTATTTTATAATTATTAACGTGATGTGAGTTAGTAATTATGGGAAACTTGTTTAATATTACTAATGAGCAAAGTAATATATAATATTGGTTCTATTAAATGTAACGAGTGAATAGAATGACAATTTTGGAAATTTAAGTCGGGACGCGCCTGTGTCGCGTCGGGATTAAATGTTGATTAATAAAAGTAAAATATTTTTAAGTTATCCGTATGGTCATTTTGAGTGTGCCAACATGTCCGGAAGGGCCGAGATAGTCAGAAAAGTATACTTGGGGGTTTAGTTTGAGTCTTGGGGCATTTTTAGGCCTATTTAGCACCCCGGGAGGGCATTTTGGACATTTTGCATTTTTGGGTAAATAAACCCACGAAAATTATTAGGCTATATCAGCCATTTGGAATAGTCCTTTAGGGTTATCAGACTCAAAACTTTAGAACGGCCATAGGAGAGGGAAGGAGAAAGCTTTCCAAGCAATCTGAGGCCAAAAAGTCATCCGATTGCACCCCCACCACCACCAACGCGTAGATCGCGCGACGGGGAACGCAACCACACCAAATTCGTCCACAAATCAAAAATCTAAAATTTCCAGGAAAGTTTTTATCTTGCTTATTTTTTTTAATGCATCACTCATGTTAGTCTAGGGTTGATTAGGATGAGTTTCATGGAAGAAAACCCAAGTTGGAGATAGGAAATTGCATGTAGTAATGATATAAATGGAAATCTGGAAATCACCCTTCATATGTAGAGGTTGATGTGACACCCCGCCTAATTAATCCCGAGTGATCAGTCCTAAATCAAGTTAGAACAGGTTTCTCATTTGGTCCATTCTTAGCATCACTGTCGTTTTATTAAATTACTAACCACCTAAGTGAGAAAAATAGACTGGTGCCAATTTTTATCTTTCATTAATTAAACTAAAACCCATGCGGAAAATAAAGAAATATAACCATCACAAATAATTGAACTAATCATTCCACAAGTAAAATAATTAACCGAATAAACCATCGGTCCAAATACTAAATCCCATAAAGACAAGAATAAAATCCCAACAAGTCTAAGAAACAAATAAATGGAAAGTGAGCGACATGCTCGAATAAATAATAATGAGTCTCTACATTATGAATGAAAGAAAGAGACGTCTATCAAAGGTCCCGCAACATCCACATATGCTGCAGCAACGGAGTTCCTGGAATTAAGTCAAGTCTGGCGTCCCTGTGGCTGGACACCTAAAAGGTTTTTAAAAAGTTTTTATAGCAAGGGTTAGTACCCAAAACATTTGAAAACATTTAGCAAATGATTAACTTGCAGTAATAATAAATATGCATGCTCTTCATATTTTAGTTAGTGTCGCACTCTCTTGAGAACTTCCTTGCCCCTCCTCTAATGTGCACCACTAACGCTTTAATTATCACCTAGTTATCTATCTCATGACTAGATAATTATTAAAGTCTCCTTATACTCCTCCCCTACTCTAACCTGAGTAAAATGTGATTATGATTTTTAAGTCATTAGTAACATCAACTTAATTAAATCATTTCCCTTTTTAATTCATATAACTACTCCACTCGTTATACATATACAACAACACATGCTTGTATTTATTCAGTCCGTATATAATAATCACCCTATTATATACTTAGAATATTGCAGCATTCACACACACACTGGAATACATAAACCACTAATATCCACCCGAGTAAAAGTACTCCCCGGATATAATTTCTCTAAAGTGCTAGTACACTAGGTATATTCACATATCCTAGTTATCCAAGTTAGAATCTCTCACTAACTTGGTTTAGTATACGATTGGAGGCGGTCATATTCCTTCACGGAAAGTGAGATGCCCCTCACCCCTGTAACGGACGCTATGACCTGGGAATCTACTCGCCCTACTCCTCAAGCTAGGGGATTCATCCACTGCGCGTAACCTCCCCCTATTGCACTAGAGTATAATAATATCTAACCACTGATATTAAGGCATACACTATATATATATACTATCACACACCGTATATATATATATACATATATGAAAATGTTCTAGCTACACCGTGTACCAAACCCGTGACACAAGCCTATTCCATTTTTATTATGAGGTTGTTACCCAACTCGAATTATTAATTAATTTGCACATTAATAATTTCAGTTGCTTTTGATGTTGCCCTCACCATTTAATTGGACTCAATCTCATAGCCCGAATTAACCTCAACCGAGTCTAAATCCCGACTCTAAATTTCTTAGTCCATTACTACGTAATATAATTTACCTCGATTTCACTCAACCAATTTTGACGTGTCATCCAAATTTCTCCTCCCATTTCCTAATTAATTCACCCACATTTAATTAGGTAACCCCATGCATTAATTTCTCAACAATAATTAATTTCATAACAACTTTTATATAAATCTCTTCCTATATAAATAAAACTGGGCGAACTGTCAGTTTCTGCCGACCGTCGATCGATCGACTTCATGGCGTCGATCGATCGATCGAATAGGTACTCGTCTTCTTCGCGAAGACGGACAGCCATGGGTGAAAATCTGCAAACCCAAATTTCCTTCTACACTGAAACTAAGTCTCTTTTAGCATTTGTAAATATTAGGAAACTCATTAAGGATCTCCAGAGTATTCAACAACATCAATAATTCGTCCATTAACTCAAATTTCTAAATTTGGGGAAAGTTTCATCATTAACCCTAGGTCCATTTATACCCCAAATTTCATCATCAAATTCGTTTCCAAATATGAAGATAACATTCTTATCAGATATGCAATAACTCACCATAATCAGATTTTATAAGAAACATCACCCCAAATTTCGTAAATCAGAATTGTTGTTTTCAAAATCCCATGTTCATTCCATCAACACCGAAAAACGGATTTCTACATAATCACTACACATGAATATGAATCGAAAACAGATTTAATGCTATTGCAAGTTATCCACTTGCCTTAAGGTTCGTAGAGTCTGAATTGGAGCTAAATCCCAAGGTTGAAGATGACCTTTGATGGCTCTCTTTGATCCCCAATTTGGCTTTGGCTGCTGTTAGGGTTTCCTAACCCTTAATTTGTTTTCTCTAATTATGTTCAGCCACCCCCTTATTTCTTTTTATTAAATTAATTACTTAATCCCGTTTTTTGACTAATGGGCCAAGCCCAAGTGACCCAAATGTCCCCGAGTGGGCCCGGCTATGTCTAAAAACGTCCCGTGACTCGTTTACTACCCCCGGGTACACTTTTCTGACTATCTCGGCCCATCCGGACTCAACTGTACCCTCAGAATTTGCATCCGAGTTAATTTCTAAAAATACTTATCCCCCACCTAATACAGTCTATACCGACTTTTGGATGTGATAAGTACATCCTCGTCATTAATACTCTAGACGACATAATTACATTATTACTATTCGCTTAGTAAATAAGTTTTCCCTAAATATTAACCATTCAATCCCAGATTAATATTTATATATATTATTCTGTTCTAATTAATTCATTAAATTACAACACACTAAGTAATTTAAAATCTCCGAATTAATTAAATTAAATGTACCAAAAATACGGGGTGTTACAGTTGAACCACGGATTTAAGATGTTTTAGAAGAAGAAATTTTGGAAAAAGATTGATTAGAACAAGGTTAAAGAAATTTTAGGGTTCTTGAGATTAATATGAGTTTTTGGCCTATTAATCCATGGTTATTGATGAAAATTTTCATGCTTTACGTAAAACATGTATAATATGGGTTTATACTGTTAGTAGTACAAATTGTTGGGCGATTGGGAATGAAAAATCTGGATTTGGATGAGGTTGTGTGATAGAACCCGTAACTGGTTACTTGTAGAATTCGCCATACCTGCTTGATCGATCGATTGAGCCAAGAGCTTCGATCGATCGGGCCTCTACCCTCTATCGATCGACCACTTCTGGTAGACTCATATTTCCCTCTTTTTAAATAGTTGAATTAATTCTAAATGAATAATACCCCTTAGACATCCTTATTAAAATATTTTGGGAGATAAAGATTACCAGTAGGACTTATTAATGATTATGAGACCTTTATTGTAAGGCGAGATTTGCATTTTTGGGGTGTTTCTATATAAGAGACGATGGAATTTTGTATTAAAGGGAGAGATACGTAAAATATTTACGATGGAAAATAGATGAATACCTACTGAATTCTACACTTGGGAGGATAGAGCCCATGAGTGTTACGTAGTAAGTTGGAATAATCCCTCAAATTAAAGTTAGAGACGAACCGTTATACATGATAACTAATAATGAAAAATAAGGATAAATGTCGTAATTATGGGTTATGAGATGAACCTAAATTTATATGATAAAAGTAGTATATTTATATAACTGTATGTATGCATATATTATATACGTGTGAAAATCATGTTCGCGCTACTTGCTATCCCCGGGGTTTCCGCGCTGGGACAGTCTTATCTCGATGGGACCTTTACGGGGGATATTGACTTGTACCCAAGAAGATAGGAATCCTAGGTACAGGCTATCGAATCGATAGTCATGGTACTAAGAGACGCGAGGGTATGTGCTGACCTCTTGGACTTGGAAACTATCTTCGCCTCAATATTGTTTGTGTATGTATTAATACAGTTCGAGAGTGATTCTGAACTTGTATTTCCCTTAGTACGAGTGATACGGGGATTGGATAGCAGAGTATGCCCGCACCATAATTTTTATGTGGGGTGCTGTTAGAATATATATATTATACGAGTAGTTAATATATATATATATATATATATATATATATGAACTTCTCAAATTTGGAACTTCCTATTGTGTTTATGGAAAGTAAGAAATGAATAATGACTTCAATTTAGAAATACTTGATTTGAAAAGTGTAATGTGAAACTTTATTAGCACATAAGGTTTAAATGAGAACTTTGTGATCAAATGAAATTATACTCTTAAACAATTAAAGTGTTCAGTTTTAAATCTTATGAGTAACCTAAGATTAGTTAAACCGTTGGGAAGGTTAGTACGATAGGCGTAGACATTAGAAGAGAGGTGAAAATTTCTCAAGGGAGTGCCGCACTAATATGTTGTTGTATTGGCCTGTAAACATTTTAAATACTTGCTAAACAAATTTTAAATCATTTTCACAATCGGGCTCTGACCCGTTTCCATTTTCTTTTCTCTCTTGTATATATATGTATGTATTACAGGTGCCCAGCCACAGGCGCATCTTTCATAGGATCCTTTGGAAGGAACGTGCTGCAGCTTAGGTGGGAGTTGCAGGCCTCTTGCTTAGACGACTTCATTCATTTGATTCCACTCTTATCATATTTATTCAGTTGGGCATGTGTCGCCAGTTTCCATTATCCAGCTGTTTTATTGGACATTATGATTCATTTTTTTCTAGTATTGTCACTTTGGGATTTATTACTGTCTGGATGTTTTACTTTAAGTTTTAAATGTTGGGATTTAGTTGTTGAATGTTTAACTTATTTGGATTATATGTTCCAGGGTAATTGTGGTGTGATTCTTTAATATTGAAATATGTAAAGATTTAAATATTGGTTTATAAAATAGAATTTGGAAAGTAAGGTCTAAAAATGTTTTTGACACTTAGCAGGGTGTTTAAATTGGAAAAGTTATTTTTCGACAGTGATGCTGGGAATGATCCAACTGTTCACCTTGATTTTAATTTAATAAAGGAGTGATAGCCCGGTATTTAATTAGGCGGGGTGTCACAGGTGGTATCAAAGCATCAGGTTCTAGTGTCCTTTAGGATCTGTACGACTTATTTCATTTCCCGCTTAGCATCTTTGATATAGATCCCTAATACTAGGAATGTTGTGTTCATCTCTATACATTAGGAATTCGTGCTTCTGCGATTTGTTTATGCGAATGATGAGCTCATCCAAATTTATTTAAATTTTCAGATGGATCGTCAAGAAGAACTAGCTAAAACGGTTAGGGGAGTCAACGAGCAAGATCGACTTACACCTCAGGTATCTCCAGAGAGAATATCAACCGCCGAGTTAGCAGGTATTGTGGCACAGGCAGTTACCACTGCAGTCTTGCAGTATCAAGAACGCAGCACACAGCTCATGGGGGGAAAAAGATCTAGAGAGTACAGTCCGTCTGTCATGACTGTAAATAACAAGTGTGAGAAGTCACAAAAATTGCAGCAATAGGCTCCTCAGGCCCGTAAAAGCCATGAAGGTAACGAATTGTGCGGGGAAGCCCAAAAGCGTCAGGGTCAACAAAGCCAGGGTCCGAGTGAAGTCACGAAGGAGTGTTTCAGATGTGGAATGGACGGTCATGAACGTCAAACTTCTCCAGATCAGTCAAAAAAGGAACTCCAAATCAACCAGCGAGAACTTTCGGGACTCTGCTATATATGTGTAAATATGGGTCACAAGTGGAGGGATTGTCCTCACCCTGACATAGTTTTTCCGCAAATTTCTCACCAAGGCCAACAAGACCAGGGAAAAAGCGAGACTAGTCAACAACTTAGTGAAGTGAAGAAGTTTCGAGGGAGGTGCTTAAATTTAAAAATGTTACTAAAGCCGTTTATTAAAAATAAACTATTTAAGTAACTCCGATCTGTTTTTTTAAGAAACTCTTTTCGTAAAAACCAAACTATTTGAACACATGATGTGTTTAATAAATCAGTATGTACGAGATCTATTCAAGTCTTGAATAACAGGTTTATAAAGTAGTTTAAAAAACTTAAACTCAACACAACCAAGAGTGAGATGAGGAGATGTAGAAAGATTATGTTCACGATGTTTTTTACGTGGTAAAACCTCACCAATTGAGGAAACATCCACGACTCCCTCTACGGAGTAAAATGAAAAATCCACTAAAACAAATATATGAGTTACAAACTATACAACTAACATGCAAACAACTCAGACCTATATAAGTTTAGGAATGTACCCTCTTGTGTCCTTAAAACTTCTCTGCAGTTCTGATTGTAGATGTAGTTCTCCCAGTTTGTTAACTTCTGATTTGTTCCAGCACTTTACGTCGACTCTTTGTTCACAAGATCTTATTACCAACACTTTTCGTGTTGTAGGGTGAAAGTGTTTGTGGAGGTGCTTTCTAACACATGCATGCACACACACACACACTTATTAAGTACAAACAGTCCTAACAAATTACGGTAACACTATACGCTGTGATCTTTTCTTTTTCTTTCTTCTTACAAAACTTTTCACCTTATTTGACCTTTAAATCGTTCCCAGAATCCACGGATACCTTGCTAGGAAGACATACAAGGTCTTAATCAATCTCAGAATATAGAAAAGATTTTCGAGATTGAAAACCTCCAAGTGAGATTCCAAACTAGGTCAAAGGTTTAGTTTTACAAGAACTAGAAACATAAAACATTTATTGTTGATTTCAAAGTAAGCAAACGTTTTATAAAAAATAATCAACAATACATTTCTCAAGATGAGAAATAAAGAATGAAACTAAGTGTAATGTAACATGAATAACTCAGATCTGAAATTTCTATGAAATCAGAAAGTATATCTGAGTAAACGTTTAAGTTGAAAACAAGATCTAACGAACAAGAGGTTACAACAACAATTACAAACTAAACTCAAACTCTCAAACACTCAAGAACACTCAGGGTAGTGTTTTGGATATGAAGGTGTTTTGAAAAAGTGTTTGAGTTTGGATGGAAGAGGATTTGATGAACAGGGTTAGGGTTTCTAACTCTCTCTCTTCTCTCTGTTTTCTCTCTTTTCTCTCTTCTCTCTCTACTTCTCAGAAAAATGAAAATGGCAAAAGTCTTCGAAGTCTGAGAATAGGGTTCCTTTTATAGGGTGAGGAGAAGGTTCGAGAGACTGGTTCAAAACCAAGGGCCAGGATTAAGTCAAGTCAAATTGACTTAGATCTAAGGGTTGTAAGAACGCGGTGCTTAAATGATTCCTGATTGGTTTAAGAGGTGGTACTGGGATTCACCAAAACAACATGCAGATCGTCGATAGCTAATGATCCAAGGGCACAAAACATACGCGTTTTTAACTCAGTAAAGAAACACACTCTCAGCCAATCAGATTAGGACAAGTGTTGGGCAGTAACAGGATATGAAACGCGCGTCTTAAACTAATTAAAACCACACCCTGAAGTTTACTCCGCTTTCGGATTCTACCCAAGGTAACATTAGGCCAATAAACCCAACAAATTATATTTACAAATTGACCACAAAAACTTTTAAACCAAGTTTTAATTAAGAAAACCTTATTTAAAAAATGTTTAAAAAAATCCCAAAAAATTATTAAAATTCCAACTTAGGGATTTAAACACACTCAACATATGTACACACATTATTATGCAATATGATATGCAAAAAATAAATTATATTGTGTGTGAGTGTTGTCAATAGGTTCTTGATCACTACAAGATATAGAGATGAAATAGCAAACCAACTTCTGAGGTCCTTTGGATTCTAGGGAGGACATAATTTTGTCACAATTTCCAAACTAGATGAGCACTTATACAATATAGACTCAACTGAGTCAAAAGTATAAGGACTTCACCAATGTGGCAGAAATGGCTATAGGCGTCAGGATTGCCCAGAGAAGAATAGGGCCCCACGGCAGGAAGGTGCTAGTAATAAACCACAGAAGCCAGCTCCACCACCCTTTCCAACAGCCTCAGTTCAGCAGAGACAGTTACAGTATGGACGTGTTTGTAACGTCCACCAGATAGCAGCATCTAAGGCCCCAACCAAGAAAAGAGGTATGTTTCCTATCCATGGTACTATGGGTCGAGTTTTATTTGATACTGGGGTGACGCACTATTTTATAGCTACTCATTTTGCGAAGGCCTTAGGGCTATTAGTAACAGCATAGAGCACTGTGACGTGTGTAGACTTACCACTAGGAAATGGTTCACTTATTTTTCTTTATATGCCGGGGTGTGGGAGTAGAAATTGGTAGCTTAGTATTACCAGCAAACATGTTAGTATTAGATATGCATGAGCATGACGTTATTATCAGTATGAATTGGCTCGCAGCTTATAGAGTCATGATAGATTTCTTTGGTGAGAGTAATGTCTTTGCCATTCCAGGGCAAGAAATGTTTGAGTGGCGATACCTCGCCCATAAGGGGGATCTTACACCTATTTTTATTATATAAAGGAGGATACCTCTAAGGAAATTGTAATTATACTGGATTCGATTCCAGTAGTTCGTGAGTTTTCGAATGTATTTCAAATGGTAAGTGGATTAAATATCAAAATATCTTGCGGAGAGTGAGATGACACGTACTAAAATATTTTCCGAAGAAAGTATGGAGACAGAGTGTGGTGTCTAGTAAGGGACAATGATTATAGTAGTTTTTGTTTTGGTTTGGGCAGGCATGTTACATCCGGAGTCAATTTGTACGGCCAAGACGATTGGCGAGGCAGAATTATAGGTTTTATCCTCAGAGGGTGAAGCATGTTTTCCGTGACACGAGCGAGTCATTGTATTATGTTCATTACTAAATTGGCATGTGAGGTGGGTTTAATGTGTATAACTACGAGCGATATTATCATGTGAATATTTTTCCTAGTGTAGCGGGATTTTCCTTAGTGCTATCCGGGGAGGATGAATTAGTATATTAATAGTGTTATATGCTTTATTGAGGTTACTCGTTTTAGTGATGTGATATACGAGTATAGTATGGTATTGATTACAACTTTATAGAAATGGTCAGTACAATAGTAGGCAATTATTGCAAGGCTATTGGAGTGGTTGCTTTAGTGCAACGTGTTCTGTTTGGCGAGGCCTCATCTGCAAGTGCGTTGAACCCGCATGTATATATTATCTATCCTAGAGACTTCGGAGGGGATATTGAGTTCGAGATGTTCCATACCGACGCGAGGGGACTTGGTTGTTATGATTCAGTATGTATCGGGTTTATGGTTGAGCAAAAAGTTTTAACTCAGTATTATGGGTAGCGCTCAGGACTTGGTGATAGAAAGGGTGTATTATTATATATATCCTTTAGATAGGAGGGCATTAAGAGTGATACCCCTATTATTAGGGGAAGGAGTTTCAAAAAAATTCCGATTGTATGTATTCGAGATTCATGGAATGCAATTTCCAACACCCAATTCTGAACGATAGTACAATTGGTGAGATGTTCTTTGTTAAATGTAATTACGGGAGGAAATGTAACTTTTATGTCAAAAGACGGAGTAAAGGGGTAAATGCTATATACGGAGGATATAACGGATCTCGATAACCGACAATACTAGGTAGTAGTGTATCGGGAGGGTTCCTTATTTGGATTTCGCTTTGCGAGACATCCCACGCATGAAACTTAGTGTAAGGTTGGAAATAGGGAGACGTTTGGTCACTATTCCATGAGTTTCGGTACCCCAATTGAAAGGGATCAAGTAATTATATCTTTAAGTGGGAAGTTAAATTTTGATTTAAAGCCAGTGGAGCCGGTTGTGTGGTAAGAAAGCATTGAAAGTTTTGCTTTGTCACCACGAGTTAAGGAGGTGGAATGATAATAAGGAAGATTTAAAATTTTGATTTTTAGGGTGATTAAAGTGTTGTAATCACGTTGCAAGCACCAGGGAAAACAAAGAATTTCTTTATTATTATAGAGCGCATGTGATGCTTGCGCTAGTATGCACGGTTTATAGGGTGTGTAGACATCCTAGTTAACTGATGTTAAAACTCGTCCAAAATGAAGGGGCGTGGTAATGGACGTGTGGAAAATGTGTTTTGTGGGGCTAACAGAACGAAGTGGAAGTGATAGAGTGGATTAAACGTCACATGAGGGGCGATAATCCATACGTAAGTGTGCAATTAGAATAACACAACCTAATTTGATGGGAAGGCTATGGGAAGCCATTAAAGAAAGGGTATTCCTTGAATAGAGTAGAAATTTAATTATTATAAAGAACCCTCGGAGCAGAGTAGTTATTAGTCAAGTGTGAGAGTGAACTTGCGCATGCAAAGAGTGATGATGTTAGTATGGTGTAAAGGATTCAGAAGTACGCTTCGTGGAGGAAAAGAGCACGGGTCGGAACTTTCGGCATACACCAAGGAAGTAAAGGGAATGTTATGTGTCACATAATGTGAGACAATTCAAGGAAAGATCGATGTTTAGAGGGACTTAGTAAGTAGTCCCTACATGCATCACCCATAGGTAGGGTTCGGTTGGAAGAGGAAAAGCGACCAGAGAATTTTGTGTTTATCGACAATTCCTGAAATGGGAAGATGTCGGTAAAGTCGATAAAGTTCTTGGATGGGTTACCACCCTCAAAACAAGATCAAGGCAATGTTAACTAGTGCGCCCCAGACTTCTTTTGAAAGGAAGGATCGCGCCAGTGCATTGTCTGGCGCAGTATTAACTCCTGAATCGAGATGAGATTTGTGAATCCCACCTTTAATATGGGATTTTAGGAGCCGACAAAGATAAGGTTTCGTTTCGAGAAGGATGTATCATCCCTAGCCAGGAGATAGGCGCACGGTGATTAGAAATTAGTGGAACCACGTAAAGGAAATTTTGGAATCTTAGTACGGTGTTTTCAGGAGCGCTCTGAAAAGGCACTCGTAACTATTAATCGCGTATGAGGTGATTATAAAGGTTTTGGTATGGAAGAACCTCGAATATTCTCCTTTCGTATATTTAGAGGTGAGTGGATGCTCAGAATTTTGGATCGGTCAGGAATACTCCAATGACTATGGTGAAATTCCACGACTGTTTTAGGCGAACAAGAGTTGTCAGAGGTTTGTATGGTTTTCTCAGAATGGGAGTTTTGTATATAGTTAAATCCGAGTAGCTGCCATGTAATGAGGCGCAACCTATGCGAATGTTGTCGGTTAGGAGCACCATGTAAAGTGTCTCCAATAAGAATGTTAATCAAGCTTGCTATGAGGCGGGGACTATAGTGATTAAGCACCTAATTATGTAGATAGTCTGCGTACAAAGAGATATCTAGAATTGTTCTACCAGTTAGGCCTTATTTTCCGAATTTCGGGACGAAATTCCGTTATTAAGGGGAAGTATGTAATACCCCGTATTTTTATGCTTTCTTAATTTGGGGATTTATTAAATTTAATGTGAATTAATTATTTAATATAAATCTGGAAATTAATTATTTTATAATTATTAACGTGATGTGAGTTAGTAATTATGGGAAACTTGTTGAATATTACTAATGAGAGAAGTAATATATAATATTGGTTCTATTAAATGTCACGAGTGAATAGAATGATAATTTTGGAAATTTAAGTCGGGACGCGCCTGTGTCGCGTCGGGAATAAATGTTGATTAATAAAAGTGAAATATTATTAAGTTATCGGTATGGTCATTTTGAGTGCGCCAACGTGTCCGAAAGGATCGAGATAGTCAAAAAAGTGTACTCGGGGGTTTAGTTTGGGTCTCGAGGCGTTTTTAGGCCTATTTAGCACCCTGGGAGGGCATTTTGGACATTTTGCATTTTTGGGTAATTAAACCCACGAAAATTATTAGGCTATACGAGCCATTTGGAATAGTCCTTTAGGGTTATCAGACTCAAAACTTTAGAACGGCCATAGGAGAGGGAAGGAGAAAGATCTCCAAGCAATTCGAGGCCAAAAAGTCATCCGATTGCACCGCCACCACCACCAACGCGTAGATCGCGCGACGGGGAATGCAACCACACCAAATTCATCCACAATTCAGAACTCTGAAATTTCTAGGCAAGTGTTTATCTTGCTTGTTTTCGTTAATTCATCACTCATGTTAGTCAAGGGTTGATTAGGATGAGTTTCATGGAAGAAAACCCAAGTTGGAGATAGGAAATTGCAAGTAGTAATGATATAAATGGAAATCTGGAAATCCCCCTTCATATGTAGAGGTTGAACCACGGATTTATGATGTTTTAGAAGAAGAAATTCTGGAAAAAGATTGATTAGAACAAGGTTAAAGAAATTTTAGGGTTCTTGAGATTAATTTGAGTTTTTGGCCTATTAATCCATGGTTATTGATGAAAATTTGCATGTTTTACGTAGAAGATGTATAATATGGGTTTATACTGTTAGAAGTACAAATTTTGGGGCGATTGGGAATGAAAAATCTGGATTTGGATGAGGTTGTGTGATAGAACCCGTAACTAGTTACCTGTAGAATTCGTCATACCTGCTTGATCAATCGATCGATCGAGCCAAGAGCTTTGATCGATCGAAGGATCAATCGATCGAGCCCCTGCCCTCGATCGATCGACCCCTTCTGGCAGACTCATATTTCCCACTTTTTAAATAGTTGAATTAATTCTAAATGAATAATACTCCTTACACATCCTTATTAAAATATTTTGGGAGATAAAGATGACCAGTAAGACTTATTAATGATTGTGAGACCTTTAATGTAAGGCGAGATTTGCATTTTTGGGGTGTTTATATATAAGAGACGATGGAATTTTGTATTAAAGGGAGTGATACGTAAAATAGTTACGATGGAAAATAGATGAATACCTACTGAATTTTACACTTGGGAGGATAGAGCCCATGAGTGTTACGTAGTAAGTTGGAATAATGCCTCAAATTAAAGTTAGAGACGAATCGTTATACGTGATAACTAATAATGGAAAATAAGGATAAATATCGTAATTATGGGTTATGAGATGAACCTAAATTGATATGATAAAAGTAGTATATTTATATGACTGTGTGTATGCATATATTATATACGTGTGAAAATCATGCCCGCGCTACTTTCTATCCATGGGGTTACCGCGCTGGGACAGTCTTATCTCGATGGGACCCTTACGGGGGATATTGACTTGTATCCAAGAAGATAGCAATCCTAGGTACATGCTATCGAATCGATAGTCACGGTCCTAAGAGACGCGAGGGTATGTGCTGACCTCTTGGACTTGGAAACTATCTTCGCCTCAATATTGTTTGTGTATGTATTAATACAGTTCGAGAGTGATTCCGAACTTGTATTTCCCTTAGTACGAGTGATACGGGAATTTGGATAGCAGAGTATGACCGCACCATAATTTTTATGTGGGGTGCTGTTAGAATATATATATTATACGAGTATTTAATACATATATATATATATATATATATATATATATATATATATATATATATGAACTTCTGAAATTTGGAACTTCCTATTGTGTTTATGTAAAGTAAGAAATGAATAATGACTTCAACTTGGAAATACTTGATTTAAAAAGTGTAATGTGAAACTTTATTAGCAAATAAGGTTTAAATGAGAACTTTGTGATCAAATGAAATTATCTTCTTAAATAATTAAATTGTTCAGTTTTAAATCTTACGAGTAACCTAAATTAGTTAAACCATTGGGAAGGTTAGTACGATAGGCGTGCACATTAGAAGAGAGGTGAAAATTTCTCAAGGGAGTGCCGCACTAATATGTTGTTGCATTGGCCTGTAAACATTTTAAATACTTGTTAAACAAATTTTAAATCATTTTCACAATCAGGCTCTGACCCGTTTCCATTTTATTTTCTCTCTTGTATATATATGTATGTATTATAGGTGCCCAGCCACTAAGGCGTCTTGCATAGGATCCTTTGGAAGGAACGTGCAGCAACTTAGGTGGGAGTTGCAGGCCTCTTGCTTAGACGACTTCATTCATTTGATTCCACTCTTATCATATTTATCCAGTTGGGCATGTGTCGCCCGTTTCCATTATCCAGTTGTTTTATTGCACATTATGATTCATTTTTTCTAGTATTGTCACTTTGGGATTTATTACTGTCTGGATGTTTTACTTTAAGTTTTAAATGTTTGGATTTAATTGTTGAATGTTTAAATTATTTGGATTATATGTTCCAGGATAATTGTGGTGTGATTCTTTAATATTGAAATATGTAAAGATTTAAATCTTGGTTTATAAAATAAAATTTGGAAAGTAAGGTCTAAAAATGGTTTTGACACTTAGCTTAATTATTTAGGGTGTTTAAATTGGAAAAGTCATTTTTCGACAGTGATGCTAAGAATGAACCAACTGTTCACCTTGATTTTAATTTAATAAAGGAGTGATAGCCCGGTATTTAATTAGGCGGGGTGTCACCTGTGGTATCAGAGCATCAGGTTCTAGTGTCCTTTAGGATCTGTACGGCTTATTTCGTTTCCATCTTAGCATCTTTGATATAGAGACCTAATACTAGGAATGTTGTGTTCATCTCTATACATTAGGAATTCGTGCTTCTGCGATTTATTTATGCGAATGATGAGCTCATCCAAATTTATTTAAATTTTCAGATGGATCGTCAAGAAGAACTAGCTAAAACGGTTAGGGGAGTCAACGAGCAAGATCGACTCACACCTCAGGTATCTCCAGAGAGAATATCAACCGTCGAGTTAGCAGGTATTGTGGCAGTGGAAGTTACCATTGCGGTCTTGCAGTATCAAGAATGCAGCACACAGCTCAAGGGGGGCAAAAGATCTAGAGAGTACAGTCAGTCTGTCATGACTGGAAATAACAAGTGTGTGAAGACACAAAAATCGCAACAACATGCTCCTCAGGCCCGTAAAAGCCACGAAGGTAACGAATTGTGCGGGGAAGCCCAAAAGCGTCAGGGTCAACAAAGCCAGGATCCGAGTGAAGTCACGAAGGAGTGTTTCAAATGTGGAATGGACGGTCATGAACGTCAAACTTGTCTGGATCAGTCTAAAAAGGAACTCCAAATCAACCAGCGAGAACTTTCGGAACTCTGCTATATATGTGTAAATATGGGTCACAAGTGGAGGGATTGTCCTCACCCTGACATAGTTTTTCCGCAAATTTCCCACCAAGGCCAACAAAACCAGGGAAAAAGTGAGACTAGTCAACAACGTAGTGAAGTGAAGTAGTTTCGAGGGAGGTGCTTCCAATGTGGCAGAAATGGCCATAGGCGTCAGGATTGCCTAGAGAAGAATAGGGCCCCATGGCAGGAAGGTGCTAGTAATAAACCACAGAAGCCAGCTCCACCACCCTTTCCAACAGCCTCAGTTTAGCAGAGACAGTTACAGTATGGACGAGTCTGTAACGTCCACCAGATAGTAGCATCTCAGGCCCCTACCGAGAAAAGAGGTATGTTTCCTATCCATGGTACTATAGGTCGAGTTTTATTTGATGCTGGGGCAACGCACTATTTTATAGCTACTCATTTTGCGAAGGCCTTAGGGCTATTAGTCACAGCAGAGAGCACTCTGACGTGTGTAGACTTACCACTGGGAAATGGTTCACTTATTTTTCTTTATATGTCGGGGTGTGGGAGTAGAGATTGGTTGCTTAGTATTACCAGCAGACATGTTAGTATTAGATATGCATGAGCACGACGTTATTATCAGTATGAATTGGCTCGCAGCTTATAGAGCCATGATAGATTGCTTTGGTGAGAGTAATGTCTTTGCCACTCCGGGGTAAAGCAAGGACTGGCGCTGAAGTAAGCTTGTCTTTCAGCTCGTCAAAAGCTAATTGACAAGCGTCATCCCAAACATATGGTACTCCCTTGTGAGTCAGATTCGTCAATGGACCCGCTATTTTGGAGAATCCCTGAATGAATCTCCTGTAGTAACCAGCTAACCCCAAGAAACTACGCACTTCCATCGGTATCGTGGGCTATCCCCACTCCCTCACCGCCGATACTTTACTAAGGTCAACTGCTATCCCCTACTCAGAAACAACATGGCCCAAGAACTGTACTTCTCGCAACCAGAATCCACACTTCTCGTACTTAGCATACAACTGATGCTCTCGTAGAGTCTGAAGAACCTGCCTCAAGTGCTCGACATGCTCCTCCTCGGAGTGTGAATATATTAAGATGTCATCTATGAAGACGATGACAAACTGATCCAAGAACTCTCTGAATACTCGATTCATTAAGTCCATGAAAATGGCTGGAGCATTTGTGAGTCCAAACGGCATCACCCTGAACTCATAGGACCCATATCTCGTCAAGAAGGCAATCTTCGAAACATCCTGCTCCCTAATATGTAGCTGATGGTACCCCGACCTCAGATCTATCTTCGAAAAGAAAGTTGCTCCCCTCAGCTGGTCGAACAGATCATCAATTCGAGGCAATGGATACTTATTTCGTATCGTGACCTTGTTCAACTCCCGGTAGTCAACACACAATCTCAGTGAACCATCTCTCTTCTTCATAAACAAAACTGGAGTGCCCCAAGGTGAGGTACTCCTACGAATGAAGCCCTGACCTAACAGCTGCTCTATCTGATCTCGTAGCTCTCGCATCTCTGCCAGAGCCATACGGTACGGTGCGCGTGCTATAGGTCTCGTATCTGGCAATAAATCTATAACAAAGTCTATCTCTCGACTGGGGGGTAGGCCTGGTATTTCCTGAACCACATCGGAATACTCCCTGACAACTAGGATCAAATCCAAGGAAATCACAACCTCCTTAGAGGTATCCTCCTCTATGTAATACAAATGAGCGGTCGAACCTCCCTCTGGGCGAGGCATCGCCACTACAAACATCTCTTGCCCCGGAATGGCAAAAACATTGCTCCCACTGAAGCAATAAATCATGGCTCTATAAGCTGCGAGCCAATCCATACCAATAATCACATCATGCTCGTGCATGTCTAAGACTAACATGTCTGCAGGTAATACCAAGCTACCAATCTCTACCCCCACTCCCCGGCATATAAAGAAAATAAGGGACCCACTACCCAGTGGTGAGTCCACACACGTCACTGTGCGCTCTGCTATGGCTAACAACCCTAAGGCCTTCGAAAAATGCGTAGCTATAAAATAATGCGTTGCCCCCGTATCAAACAAAACCCGACCCATAGTACCATGGATAGGAAACATACCCTCAATAGCGGTTGGTGCCTGTGGAGCTGCTTCCTGGTGGACGTTATAGACCCGTCCATACTGTAATTGCCCCTGCTGCACTGGAGCTGCTGGAATGGCTGGTAGGGCTGGCACCTGGGCTGGAGCTGGGAGGGCAGATGGAAAAAGTGGTCTCTGCGGCTCATTACGGGCTCCCTACGGCTGTGGGGCCCTATCTCCCTCTGGGAAATCCTGACGCCTATGGCCATGTTTACCGCACCCAAAACATCGGCCTGTGAAGTTTCCTCCCCTCTGTCCCTGCTGGCCGTTACCTCACCGCCACTGGCCCTGTTGGCCCTGATTAGCACGCTGTTGGCCCTGCTGGACCTGTTGCTGACCCTGCTGTCGGTGTTGGCCCTGCTGGACCTGCTTATTAGACTGGCCCTGCCTATAGCCCCCATATCCCTGCCTAGAATCACCTGAACGGAATCTCTTAGCAGGGTCCCCCTGATAGGAACTCTGCTCGTGCTGACGAGTCTGTCTATGAGATGGTGCCCCACCGGCACTATTACCCGTGGTCCTGCCCTGCTGGCTGGACTCTCCTGCTCTCTTGCTTCCCTGAAGATGGAAGCGGTGATCCTGGAAATGTAGTAACATGGCATTGAGTACATCGGTGAAAGTACTCAGGGATAAATTCCCAATAAGGTGCTGACGGATCCTCCAAGCTAACCCGTCGACAAACAACATAACCTTCTTGCTCTCAGTAGGTGCCTCATCTGCCACAATGGTGAGAAGTCTTGTGAACTCCTCCTCATACTCCGCTACGGTAAGACTCTCCTTCTTCAGATTCAGCAATTTCCGCCTCATCTCAGTCTGCACGGCGGGTGGAAAATATTTGCGGTCAAACCGCTCCCAGAACAACTGAATAGGGATCGTGTCCCTCTCCTCCAAAGTGGTAGTGGACTCCCACCACTGCAATGCGGCTCCCACCAGCTTAAAGGAAGCCAATAACTACTTTTGCACATCAGTGCACTCATACATACGGAGGTGCCGCTGGATGTCTTTCTTCCATTGGCTAACTGTGACAATATCGGAGCTACCAGAGAACTCAGGGGATGCGCTTTTTGAAAAGAATCTCGAACCCTCTCCCATACAGATGGAAGTTGTGCTGGTACTGGCGCCACTGCCTGAACCTGGGGTGGAGCCTGCTGAATCACCGCTATCGCGGCATTCACCGCCTGAGCAACAATGGCGGCTACTTCATTTGCATTCATTGTGCCTTGTGCCGGAATTGATGGTTGTTCGGCCTGGGCACGCCTATCTTTCGGAGCACGTCTCGGAGGCATCTGAAACGTGAACAAGTTTATTAGTCTACAGTTATTATCAAATCTCAAATAGCTGAAGACTTAAACGTAAAAGCAAGAATATAACAATCCTAAAAATAGGGCTCTATAGCAATAACGTTAAGCTGAAAGAGAAATAAGCCGTACAGATCCTATGGACACTAGAACCTGATGCTCTGATACCACCTGTGACACCCCGCCTAATTAAATACTGGGTGATTACTCCTTTATTAAATTAAATCAAGGTGAACAGTTGGTTCATTCTCAGCATCACTGTCGATAAAAAATAAATTTTCCAATTTAACACCCTAAATAATTAAGCTAAGTGTCAAAAACATTTTCATACATAACTTTCCAAATTTTATTTAAAGAAAAAGATTTATTTATTTATTAACAACATTCAATAAGTAAGAATCACACCACATTAAATTCTGTAACATAAACCAATTAATAGAATACATTCGTCAATCGAATGTCAACATACGAAATCTAAAATCACATAACCAAACTGAATAAATCCCATAGTAACAATACTGGCAATAACCGAAATACAAATGTCCCAATAACAATGAAATAATGGAAAGGGCGACACATGCCCAATAAATGAGAATGCTAGAAGTGGAGTCAATAAAGTAAGACGTCTATGCAAGTGACCTGCAACTCCAACCTAAGCTGCAGCACATTCCTTTCAAGGGATCCTAAGCAAGACGCCCCTGTGGCTGGGCACCTGAAATATATACATATATATACAAGAGAGAGAGAGAAAAAGAAATGGGTCAGAGCCCGAAAGTGTGTTTGATTTAAAATACGTTTAACAAGTATTTAAATTGATACATGCCAATGCAACAACATATTAGTGCGACACTCTCTTGAGAAAATCTCACCTCTCTTCTAATGTGCACACCTATCGCACTAACCTTCCCAAATGATTTAACTTATCTTAGATTACTCGTAATATTTACAATACAACGATTCCATTTTTAAAAAGGATGTTCCAATTAGTAACCCATGTTCTCCATTTTAACTTTATAAAATCAATAGATTTTTCCAGTGACATATTAAACTTTTTCAAAACAAGTATTCATAATTTATAGTTCATAATTATTTCTCACTTACTACGTTACATCAATAGTTTAAATTTCCCAAATTTAGATATATATATTAAGCACTCGTATAATATATATATATATCATAACAGCACCAACATACAAACTAGGGTGCAGGCATACTCTGTTATCCAATCCCCATATCGCTCACACTAAGGGGTATACAAGTTCGGAATCACTCTCGAATTGTAATAACATAAATACACAAAACAAGATTGAGGCGAAGCATAGATTCCAAGTCTCTAAGAGGTCAGTACATACCCTCACGTCTCTTAGGACCGTCTGAACTATCGGTCTGATAGCCTGTACCAAGGATATCTATCTTCTAGGGTACAAGTCAATATCCCCCATAAAGGTCCCATCGAGATAAGACTGTCCCAGCGCGGTAACCTCAGCGATAGCAAGTAGTGCGGGTACGTTTTTCACACATATATAATATATGCATACACAACCATATAAATATACCACTTATCATTATATCAATATAGGTTTCTCTCATCACCCATAATTACGATATTTATCCTTAATTTTCACATTATTAGAATTACGTATAAGGTTTCATCTCTAACCTTAACTCGAAGGGTTTTCTCACTTATTACATGACACTCGTGGACTCTATCCTTCCAAGTAGAAAATTCAGTAGGTATACCTCTAATCACTATCGTAACTATTCGCCGTAATCTCTCACTTGGAATACGTAGTTTCATCGTTCATTATATAATTATCCCAAAAGCAAAACTCTCATTTCATAATAAAGTTCACAACACTTATTCATATGTCCTACTGGTCTGTCCTATCTCCCAAAACATTTTATGAAGAATACCCAATAATTATTTCACGATAATTTAATTTAACTAATTAAACAAGGGAAATAGGAGTCTGCCAGGAGGGGTCGATCGATCGAAGCTCTAAGCTCGATCGATCGATCAAGCAGGTCTGCGAAAATCTGCAGAATTGCAGTTAAGGGTTCTAACAATTTGCTTCATCCAAAACCATGTTTTTCCATTCTAAACGTCCCAAAAATCCTACCATTAACATTATATCAATATACCAGATGTTTTCAACGTAAAGCATGTGTATATCTAACATTAAACATGGATTAACCCAAAAATCTCATCTAATCATCAAGAACCCTAGAGTTTTCTTAATCATGGTTCTAATCTATTTTTACCAAAATTTCCTTCTAATATATCATCAAAATTTCGTGGGTTATACATCTATATCACAAAAGATTTCCAGAATAAGTTTTAAACCTTTACTATATGCAAATTCCTATCAAAAATTTGGGTTTTCTTTCATATTTTCATCTCTAATCATTCCTAAACTAATATGAAGATTGCACTAACGAAAATACGCAAGATAAATACTTGCCTGGAATTTTCGACGTTCTGATTTGCAGATGATTTTGGTGTGGTTGCGTAGCCCGTTTCGCGATCTACGCGGTGGTGATGGTTGTGGTGCAAACGGATGACTTTTGGGGCCTTGGATTGCCTTGGAGATTTCTCCTTCCCTCTCCTATGGCCATCACTTGTGTTTTTGTTTTATAACCCTAATTGACTAACCTACATGGCTGATATAGGTTGCTGAATTTCGTGGGTTTAATTACCCACTTATGTAAAATGACCAAAATGCCCTCCCGGGGTACTAATTAGGCCTAAAAACACCCCGAGACCAAAACTAAACCCCGGGTACACTTTTTTGACTATCTCGACCCTTCCGTACGCGTTGGCGCACTCAAAATGACCATACGAACAACTTATAAAACATTCACTTTTTATTTATCAAAATTAGTCCCGACGCGACACGAGCACGTTCCAACTTAAATTTCCGAAATTGTCATTTAATTCACTCATGACATTCAATATAACCAATATAATATATATTACCTTGCTCATTAGTAATATTCAACAAATTTCCCATAATTACTAACTCTCGTCACGTTAATAATTATAACATAATTAATTTCCGGATTTTTTTATTAAATAATTAACTCGCATTAAATTTAATAAATCCCCAAATTAATATAGCATAAAAATACGGGGTATTACAGTGCTTCTACTGTCGCTGACAAGGGGAAGCAGCCAGCTACTTCTGGGTAGCCTAAGGTTACTAATTGATTTACTTCTAGGGTTACTTTTGTATCTTCGCTTGTAATTTTCCTTTTTGCTGATCGATGTACTTTGACCCTTATTAATGAAATGAAAAGGTTTCTTCTCTCCAGTGCACTGATTTATTTTTGTTTTTGTTGCCCTTTTATTGCTTGTAGTCAATTGATGTTGATGACTATATACCAGCCACTTCTCAATTGGGAAGAATGCTTGGACCTGATGTAAGCTCCGAAGTTCGTCATACTTTTGTGAGGATCTACAAATCTTTGCGATTGAGGAACAAGCATTTCATAGAGTAGACCGAGCTTGTCGTCAAACTGAAGGACAGGCTCCAGGAGATGGAAGAAGTTGGTGCTTTAGTGCAAGAAGAGGTGAATACATTAATAGCAAAGCTTCTATATGCTTATGAGATCAACCAGGTTGGGGAAATTCTCCAGCAAGAGAATGAGGCTTTGAGGAGAGAGGTCTCGCGACTTAAGGAGCATGCACCGAGCACCGCTCCTTCAGTATTGCGAGGTTCTTCCTTGTCGCGAGCCAGAACTGGCCCGAGTGACGTTCCTCCTGTGCTATGAGGCTCTACCCCTCCAATCGTTCCGCGAGCTTGCAGGAATACCAGGAGTTCAGCTAGGGAAATGGAAGAGCTTCGTGGTGATGTCCAGCGAGCATATGTGATTGCTGTTGGGCTCCAGAGGGACGTCACCCGGTTGAGGCATTTATTCAAGAAAGGACCCCGATGAGTGTGGGCCGATGGTTACAATCAGGGTTGGCTAGATGCTCCAATGAGGCTGATAGAGTTTGAAGAGCTCGCCTTTATCAGGGGGTGGTTCAGTGCCTTGAGGGAGCTACAAGTTCCTAAGAACTCAATGGTGTGGTACCGACATGAAATATCTCCTTCCACTCGAATGCCTAACCCCTTCCGAAGAGATGATTAGTGGATACCCATTGATGCCATCCCTCGACAGCTATTGGAGTTAGATGCGAATGAAGTCGAGGAAGAGTTAGTTCCCCCTCCCGATGATGGTCGAAGAGCTCAAGTGGTTGATTATCTCGTTCAGAGGCTTCAACCTCATTGAGATTTTGCCAGTAGCAACTCTGTATATATATATATGTAATGAAGCAGTGTAATGTTGATGTTTTGGGCGAGCTCGCCGACTAAACATGTATTGTATTTGTTGTAAATGTGATGAATTAAAAATTTATGTTTTGGGCAAATTTGTCGACTAAACAAGTGTTTTATATCTTCCACATCTTTACTAAAAAATCTTGAGCCTATCTTGGCTGACTAGATTTGTATGCTCGTATTATCAAGTAAGTGTCCTTCCAGTCCAGTATGCCAACGAGATACCATTCTTCCTCACTTTACCTTTTAGGTTGTGTCGTCACACTCCCTTAGGCCTAAGTGGGGTAATTGGAGAGGACACACCTGGTGTTGGATGCTCTATCCGACCAGGATTTTATTCAACCAAACATTGTTTGGTGACCAATTTTGACTTGGCCATATTGCCTAAGGACCTCCTGTAGGGCTTCATATATTTCCAGGGGCAATGCTAAGAGGTCTTGCATATTTCATAACGAAAACTTGAGGAGGGTCATTTCCCTGCTATAGTGTAATGATCAGTGTGCCAGTTACTTGGGAAGGGTGTGTGTGTTTTAAAGTTTATATGTTGACACCTTGTAAATTAGTTAACTGATACTTTGTAAAATGCAACTGCCAAACAACTTTTTATTAATGACAAGGAAAATGAACTTCCAGTTCCATAATTAAAGAACAAAAGAATAATCTAAAAATAGAATTTCTTGAGATTGGATGCGTTCCATGCTCGGGTTATCTGTCTGCCTTCCAACGTTTCTAAGTGATAGGCACCTTGCAGATTATCTCTTGTTATCTTGAATGGTCCTTCCCAGTTTGGCCCTAGCTTGTCGTCCGATGGTTTTACTGCGCCGCCCAGGACTTTTCATAGGACATAGTCCCCAACTCGGAATGCCCTTGGGTTGACCTTCTTGTTGTAGTACCTTATGAGATGTTGCTGATAGCTCGCTAGTTTTACTAGGGCTAGATCTCGACGCTCATCGTCTATGTCGAGCTCAGCGAGCAATGCTGCGTCATTATGGCCCTGGTCGCCAAGGCTGGACCTCATTGTTGGCAAACCTGATTCTAAGGGGATGACTGCCTCCATTCCATACGTCAATGAAAACGGGGTTTCCCCCGTTGCTCATCGTGGAGTGGTACGGTAGGCCCATAGAATATGCGGTAGTTCATTTACCAATGCGCCCTTGGCTCGCTCTAATCATTTCTTTAATCCATCGATCATTATTTTGTTGGAAGCCTAGTATTGTCCATTGCTCTGAGGATAGGCCACCGAGCTGTAATGGTGTCTAATTCCATGCTCGTCACAAGAGCTCTTAAAGGAGCCGCTCTCGAACTGCGTTCCATTGTCAGTGATGATGGTTATGGGGATGCCAAAATGGGTGATTATATTTTTCCATATGAATCTTATCATATATGCATCTCGGATGTTTGCCAAGGGTTCTGCATCGATCCATTTGGTGAAGTAATCAGTTACGACCAATAGATACTTGCGATTGACGGCAGCGGTAGGAAGTGGTCCTACAATGTCCATTCCCCATTGGGCGAATGGCCATGGGCTGGAAAGTGATTTTAGGTTGCTAGCAGGTTGGCGGACCATAGGAGCATGAAGTTGGCATTTCTTGCACTTGCGAACATATGCCGCAGAGTCCTTTTGCATAAATGGCCACTAATAGCCTTCCTTCATTGCTCGGAAAGCCAGAGATCGTCCTCCAATATGGCCTCCACAGATTCCCTCGTGAAGTTCATGTAAAACTTGCTCGACATCCCTTGGGTGAACACATTGAAGGTAGAGATCAAAAAATGATCTTTTGTATAGCTTGCCCTCAATGGATAAGTGAAAGCGAGCGGCTTTGACTCTTATCTGGTGAGCAGTCTTCTTATCGATCGAAAGTATACCATCCTTCAAATAGTCCCTTATAGGATCGATCCAACTGGGTGCTGATTCAATTTGGAGCACATGTTCGACGGTTGGTAGTTCATTGTCACGATTAATGCTTGAATGAGTAAGGAAGTCGATGGGGATTATCCTTTTTAAATCAGAATCGATTGCCAAACTTAGGGCTGCTAGGGAATTAGCATGGCTATTCTTCCCTCTTGGAAACTGCTGGACGCTGACTTCCTCGAAGCCAGCCATTAGCCTTTTTGCCAAGGTGAGGTAGGCTGCTATCCTTTCATCCTTTACATTGTATTCTCCACTTATCTGATTGGAGACCAATTGCGAATCGCCGAACACATGTATGTGTTTTTTCCCCAAAGTGTGTGCCTTCTGGAGGCCGACTATTAAAGCCTCATATTCTGCTTCATTGTTGGAGGCTGAAAATCCAACCCTTATACCCTGTTCGAGGATTGTATTCTCCGGGGTGATGAGGACAATGCCTACTTCTTCCCCCTTTGAGTTGGAGGCTCCATCAACAAATAATTTCCAGACTCCCTCCATTGCGTGGTTCTCTCCTTGCTTCACTGGTTAAGGTTGGTCAAGGGGTTGTTCGCCTGTGAATTCGGCTATGAAATCGGCAAGGACCTGCCTCTTGATTGTGTTCCTTAGTTGAAATTGGATATTAAATCATCCGAGCTCGACTGATCATTTAAACAGTCTGCCCGACAAATCCGCCTTCCTTAGGATTGCTTTAAGGGGGTGCGATGTAAGGACGATGATAGTGTGGGCTTCGAAGTAGTGTTTCAGCTTTCTTGAAGCCACTACTAGTGCAAAGGCGAGCTTTTCCAGTGGTAGTTACCGCTGCTCAGCTTCTAATAAGGTTTTGCTCGTATAGTAAACGGGGTGCTAGATTCCTTCTTTTTGGCACATTAATGCAGAACTCATAGTGTGGTCGAAAACGGAGAGGTATGATTACAAGGAATCTGTTTCCTGTGGTATGCCGACCAGTGGTGGGGAGCTAAGGTAAGCTTTGAGTTCATCCAATGCCCGTGAGAAATCTTGATTCCATTCTATCATTTTATTTCCCTTCAGGAGATCGAAGAATGGTTAGCACTTCTTGGAGGACTTGGATATAAAACGGTTCAGGGCAGTGAGCAAGCCAATGAGATTCTAAACATCACAGATGGTGCGAGGAGGTTGTACCCTGCTTACTGCATCGACTTGGTCTGGGTTAGCCTTGATGCCTCTCTTACTGACCAAGTACCCGAGAAATTTTCCTGACTGGACACCGAAAGAACACTTGCTCGCGTTAAGTTTCATTCGATATTTCCTAAGGATTTCGAAGGATCTTGATAGGTCTGAGAGGTGGTGCTCTTTTTTCCTACTTTTGACGAGCATATCGTCAATATAAACTTCCATGGTGTCTCCCATTTGATCTTTGAACATCTTGGTGACCAATCGCTAATAGGTTGCCCGAATATTTTTTAGCCCTAAGGGCATGACCTTGTAACAGTACAATCCAACTGTGGTGATGAATTCTATCTTATCCTGGTCTGGAACGTATAATGGAATCTGATGATACCCTGAGTATGCATCCAGAAAACTCATTCTCTCATGAGCTGATGTGGCATCCACCAGGTGATCAATTTTTGGAAGAGGGAAGTTGTCTTTAGGGGAAGCCCTGTTAAGGTCAGTGAAGTCGATGCAGACTCTCCACTTTCCATTTCTCTTTGGAACTACTACTGGGTTAGATAACCATTTGGGTAATTGGACCTCTCGTATGGATCTTGCATCCAATAATTTTTCAACTTCTTTCTCCACGGCTATTGCCTTCTAGGGTGCAGTTCGCCGTGCTTTCTGTGCGATTGGTTTGAAGGTGGGATCGATGTGTAACTGATGACAAACCATACTAGGATCAATTCCAGGCAGCTCGTACGGTTCCCATGCAAATACGTCTATGTTGTTTTTTAGCAGAATCGTCAATCCCTTCTTCTCCTAATCTGTGAGGGAAGCTCCAATCAAGAAGATCCTGCTATCATCATAATCTCCAGCTGTGATTTCCTCCAGGTCCTCGATGACATGTTCAAAGGGGAGGAGCTTGGTCTCCTCTACTCATGGCCTTCCATATTTTAATTGATATTTCGAAGGTATCAGACCTCCTTATTCTTCAACCTTCTCGCTGGACTTATCGGCCTTCTTCTCTGGTTTTGGGCGAATGGATGCTATGAAGCATCTTCTTGCCATCGATTGATTTCCATGGATCTCCACTACTCCTCGCTCGGTCACATACTTGAGTTTCTGATGGTAGGTTAAGGAGACTGCCCTCATTGCGTGTAGCCACCCTCTGCCGAGGATAGCCTGATATGGCGATTCAATGTCGACCACCAGAAATTCGATCATTTTAGAAACATTTCCTACCCTTACTGGCAGTACGATCTTTCCCAAGGGCATAGTCATCTTTCCAGCGAATCCAACCAAAGGGATAGTAGCTTCCTTCAGGTCGGCGATGCTTAATTTCAATTTTCTGAACAGGTCGAGATACATTACCTTGGACGAGCTTCCTTGGTCGATGAAAAACTTTTCGACGTCATAGTTTGCTATCTTGAGAGTAACGATTAAACCATCATGATGTGGGGTTCTCACTCCCACCAGATCTTCATCTGTAAATACGATATGCTTACTATAGTCGACGTCATCTACTCGTCGATGCTTTCCTGACTGTGTTTTCGCTGGATCGATCTGAAAAGCTTGCATCACTACTGTTAGCTTTTTTACCTCCATTCGAGCTGAATTTCCCTGAATCTGCTTCACGTCAGATTCCCCATGAATTACTGCCAATTCATGGACGGCATGGTCTTCAAGCACGTTATCAGGCCTTACTTCTCTATGGGTAGAAACTTTCTCTTCTTTCTTTTCCACGAATTTGTTCAGATGCCTAGACTGAGCTAGCTCTTCGAGATGGGACTTAAGAGCCTTGTAATGCTCGGTTTTGTGTCCTTCTTTGTGAAAAGAGCATCTCAATGCATTATTTCTCTTCGAGGGATCTCCTCCCATCTTCCTCGGCCACTTGATGAATGGCTCATCTTTGATTTTTGTGAGAATTTTATAAATTAGTTCTCTAAAGACTGTGTTGACCGCCTGAAATGCTTTCTACACATCATTGTTGCCTCCGTTCGTGGAGCCATTCTTGCCTCCATTCTTACCTCCTTTCTTCTGGTTCTCCGTTTTGTCACTGCCCTTGGCAGCGAGCTTAGCTTGACCGTTTTCCCCTGTGCTGGGGTGGGTCACATCTTCCACCTTGGCATATTTCTCGATGTGGCCCATTAGGTCATCGATGGTCATGGCCTCTTTCTTTATCAGGGACTGGTACAGAAGTGAAGAGATGGGTAGCCCAATTTTAAAAGAGGCCACTGCCACTTGCTCCGAGCAGTCCTCGACCTCGTTGAATAACTCCCAGTACCTCTTCGCGTAGACTTGGAGGGTCTCTTGAGGCATCTTTTTCATTGTTAGCAAAGTATTCATCCTCTTGGGATGGGAGCTACTAGTAATGAATTGGGCCATAAAGATCTCGGCCAAGGACCTAAAACTCCTGATGGAGCGGTGGGGGAGCCTTTTGAACCATTTTTGCGCCACGTCATGCAGGCTTGAGGGAACAATTTGGCACATTAGCACGTCTTGATGGTTCCAGAGGGTCATGGCCTACCGGTACTGCCTGACGTGAACAATGGGATCAGTCTTACCATCATAAATTTTGAACCTTGGAATAGCAAACTTCTTGGGGGCTTCCTCTTCTTTTATTCCCTCGAGAAAGGTGATTTCATCTGAGTTTTAAGAGCTCACCTAGCGATCTCTCGGGTCGATCTGATACCGTGATGTGTTGGGTGTTGGCCCATCTCCCTTCGGACCAGACTTAGTATGTTTTTGTCGCTGCGATCTGGGCTCCTATGATTGCGAGCTAGTCGTAATTGCTCGAGCAGGTCGTCCTCTGACTCGTTTCGCTCAGTTTTTTAGGACCCGCACCTGGGGCTCCTTCCTCGGCTGCGAGACTTGCTCGCCTGAGGGATAGGAGTGCGGTATAGATGTCTCTTGGTACCACGATAGAGTTCTCTCTCCATTCTTTCTAATCTTCTTTTGAGGCGAGCATTCTCAGCTTCGTGCTTATGAGAAGACTCCCTTTGCTCGTGAAGCCTCGCCTCGTATGCATCGGTCAGCTTGGATATCTGTGTGGACCTCGCTGGTCCTTGGCTTTCTTTTGAGGTTGGACTTTCCAAGCGATCCATCTGATCCGAACGCCGAACTTCGGATCTAATCCTGCGAGGAGCATGTGGTTCTTGGATATCTCCTGCCTGGGGAGCATTACTACTGTGACCAAACATTTCTAACTCTTTTCTTGGTGTGGGCTTTCTCAGGGAAGATAGACGCTTCCCACAGACGGTGCTAATTGTGGTGACAATTATTATTCAACACAAAGAAATAAGAGAAGCACAATCACCAAGCAAAATAAGGAATAAAAAATGCCAATCACACAACACAAGATGTACGTGGTTCAGCAAAGGTGCCTACATCAACGTTGGTACAGTCAGTATTATTTTTATATACTCTGAAGAGTGATTACAGAGAATACAGTGTGTCCTATGCCCCGAACCTAGGGTTTATTATGTACATGTTAATTTTCAGGGAATGGGGGTGTTGGACTCCCCCACGTTTTCCATCTTCTCCTAGAACCCCTCTTAACGAGAACATGGGAGAAGACTAAATCATAACCGATTAAGATAGGGAGGGTCTGGACTTTGGGCCGCTATAATTGGGCTATTCGTTTAAGCCCATCTTTCTAATTTCGGGTACCCACACTTAGTATATGGATTATTATGTGTATGACATACCTACCATACTTGCTATCACGGGAGGTTGATTTTCTAGAGAGGACCATCTTATCTTTGTGCCCCTTCGGGGGGATTTAGATTGGTACCTCAAGAACATAGGACTACGAAGACTTATTTGTGAGTTGATAAGTCAGCTGACTATGGGAGCGTAGGTATGTATGTGCGTGACCCGTGGGTATGTGAACTATGTTCGCCTCCAATATGTGTGATTTGTATTGAGATGGTTCTTGAGCTATTTGAAACGCGTGATCCTTATGTACGTGATGTACCGAGACTCGATAGCAGAGTATGCATGCACCGCAGCTTAGCCTAGGGGTGCAATATATGTATTGAGAGTGATTTATATATGTACATGAGACTGGTTCACTATTTCTTAGTAGATCTGAATGACTTAAGATATTTAAATGGGTTAAAAATGTGAGAACTTAAATAGCACTTAAGATAAGAAATTTAATTAATGAATATTTGTGAGGTAAGTATGACTTATTTGGGTAATACGAGTAGACATCTTATAGTAGACAGGGAAAACATGATTATAACGGGCTAGTTAGGTAGTGGAATAACTAGATTGAATTAAGGATATGCGTTAGGCATACACAATAGTTGAGAGGTGAGAATCTCAAGTGAGGTCACGTGACTAACTTGTTTTATATATGTGTTGTTTAAATTGTAATTTAAACACTTGTTGTTTTTAAAAATATTTTCACCTCGGGCTCTGACCCGTTTGCTTCCAAATCTATTTTTTTGTAAAAACCTTTTATGTGCCCAGCCACAGGGACGCCAAGCATAGGAGTTCCGTTCTGTTGACGTGTTGCAGCTGATGTGAAAGTTACAAGATCTCAGTATTAGACGCCTCCACATTTCACTTTGATTCTGTTCAGAGTTAGAGTTATCTGCATCTGTTCGGGAATGTCGCCCATTTCTATTTATAGACCGTAGATCAGTCATTTCATTTCAGTTGTTGGACTTATTTATTTATTCAGACTTTGGTATTGGGTTTACTTAACATTGTTACCATTTATGGGAGTGTTTCTCCAGAGTCGGTTTATGTCCTTCGTTATTTATTCTGATGAGGTTGTTGGTGTGAATATTGAATGGTTGGTTTATATTTATTTGGTTGCATGTTAATTAAATTAATAAAATATGACAACTCACTTTTTAAATATTAGGTGGCTAGTAATTATTAAAAAAATGTGTTCGGCGGTGATGCTAGAACTGATCCAACTTGATATTATGTATTAATGTAATAAAGGAGTAGTTACCCGGTATTTAGTTAGTCGGGGTGTCACAGGGCCCTAATCGGCCTAAGCGCTAGAAGCCTTCAAGACGTCTTCCTAGAACCAACGTTTAAAAAGGTGTGAGGCGAGACGTTTCGGCTTCAAAGAGACAAGGCGTTTTGGCTTCAGCGAGGCGACGCATAAGCCTTGAGGCGTATTGAGGCGTAAGCCTCACAAAAAAAGAGCAAAATAATATTTAAAAAATACTAATAAAACCATAAAAAATAAAGTAACAAAGAAACATAAAATAAAACCGCAAAAAACATCATTGAGGACTTTCTCACATTGTTAAACATTTTTTTGTTCCCCCGAGATGACTTTTTTACATATTGTTTACTTTATAATATGACAATAAACTAATCAATGCAAAATCAAATTGACCAAATCATTTTTTTTAGTTTCATTCACATTGGTTATTTTATAATATGACAACAAATTAATCAATGCAAAATAAAATTGATAAAATTAGCATTTTAAGTTTCATTCACATATTGGTTATTTTTTAAAAATTTCTTTCAAGTTACAATAGTAAATAGTATATGTTAGGTGAAATTTTAAAACAAAAAAAAAGAATAAAGATTAAAACAACAATTTTTAAGTTATGTGCGATTTTAGAAAAAGGAAGAACTTTAACCTTTAAAAAAACCGGCTTTGTGATGGAAGAAGAAAAAGATTTTTTTCCCCGCACGTCAGCAAAAAGGCGTGAAGCGCACAAATTCAATCCTGAGGCTTAAGCCTCGAAGCATATTCTGCCCTTCTCAAACTGATGTGATCCGAGGGGTATTTTGGTCATATCCTCTTTTATTTTTTACTCCATATATTAGTTAATCGTATTTTCTTCATATATTGCATTTTATTTTATTTCATTTCATATTGTATTGGTCTATTTTAAGGACGGGCTTTAGCTAAACACTTGAGCATTAGGCTTATTGTATAGATGGGCATAAGTCTCACATTGATTACTTACTTATTTAGTGCTCACCTCCCTATCCTCTAAATAGAGCCTTCCTCTTCATCATTTGGGGACTTGAACTTTTGAGTAAAGCTTTGTTATATTTCTCTCTCTAAATTGGTGTGGTGCCTTTAGAGTTGCCATTAGACGTGTGTAGTTACGTCAATTAGTATCAGAGCGAGGTATCGTTCCCCCATTTGTGTGTGAGGTTTTACCACTATGTTTTTTCATTCAAATAGTTTTTCACATTTTAATGGCTCCCAAAAAGCAACCCTTAATGAGAGATTTTTCCAAATACAAGAACAAATGAGAGAAGAAATGGCCTCCCTCATGGGGCAACACATGGCCACCCACACTCATCACATGTCATCTCTTTTTCAAAACCCTAAATCTACCCTAACCCATGTCCAAATACCCCCAAGACCCGTCTTCATCTTCCCCCACCTAAACCCTAACCCTAACTCCACCACTCTCAACACTCCGCCCTACCTACCCACCCACCCACTAATATTTCACCACCAACTTTATACCACCTTCCTGCCGCATCTTACCGCCACCACTTTTTCGGTCGCCAAAAATTTTTCAAGTTCCCCCAAACTTCTCCCACGCCCTCCTCTCATCATGATCAACAACTTTTCTCAAAGACCCCACACCAAAATATCCCTAAAATAGCCTCTACCGCCCATTTTCCCCTCATCTCGAGCGAATTCGGTACCCATCCCCCAGCCCCTTCTAGTGATCCGATCAACGATGAGACTTAGGATCCATATTTCCTACCCCCGGGCAATCCACCCCCTCTATTTTCATCCCATTTGGCCAACTCCGGTCACCAGACCGCCGTAACTCCGTCCAACCGAGGTGGGGCAGCCTCCCAAACCCCTCTTTTTTTCCACCTTTTTAACTGAAATAACTCCTTAATTATCCCACCCATATAATTTTAGGGTTTTAACCCTTCCCCACCCACTTACCACCACTCTCTCACCCACCCACCCATTTCTCACCCACCACCACAATTTCAGTCCCCCCCCCCCCCCCGCCCCCATTATTCTTCCGAACACCCGTTCACTCATCCACTCCCCTCCACATATTACCCTCACCCCTCTACCTCCCATACACCACCCCTAAACACTACCTCTCACCCATTTCAACCTCACTCCCACCCTTATCACTATGACCCCCATGCCTATCCCTCACCCCATACACCTAGTCCCGTGGTCCTTCCACATCCCATATCCATCCACCACCCTCCACCCACACATGTTTCACCATCCACCCACGCTCCCCATATACCACCCCCACCTCTTCCGTCTTACATTGACGCGAGTGAGGTGTCTAGTTCTTTTTCCTCCACCTAACACGACTCCCACCCCCATATTCATGATTGGATTCCACCCCCCAACTTTCCTCCTCCAACACCGCATATTATTCCCCCACCCCGACCCCTCTAGATGCCCGTCGATGTTTTTATTGCCATGAGAAGAGGCATTTACTCGGCGCTTGTCCCCATTTTTCCCATGACCATCATCTCCCCCACCCAATGATTCCCCCACCTTCGATTGCAGATCCACCTCCGTCTCCCCCACCTCATGTTCAGGACCCACCCAAATCACAAGGCAAGCTTCGTTTGTTGGTTTTGAGGATCTCCTCACATGTGATGACGTCGTGATTTATGCCCCATCAGAGGTGACCCGTTGGCTTTAGATCTTCGGCTCCTCTCTCGGAGTTTGCATGGGGATAGTTGGGTCGATGTACCCATGTTTGACGGCCCACAAATGCAGTTGTTGATTGTTTTGCCTCGATGGAGTGCGTGTTTAATTACAACACGTTACGAGATGAAGTGTGTTCTATTAACCGCGACGAAGTTTCAGGGATATGCCGCTATTTGGTGGAATGATCAAGAGCAGAAACGGGTAGTTGAGGGCCTTCTGCCTATTCAAACTTGGGCTGAGTTAAAGGCTCTATTGCTTGTCGCCTTTCTTCCAGCTATATATGCGCGGGACCTCTTCGCCAAAGTTCAGACTTTGCGCCAGGAGACGATGGTGGTTGATTATACAGATTGCTTTAAGTTTCAGTGTACTCGGGCCCGACTTGACGAGTCTAAGGAGCAGCGGATCAGCTGCTACATCACCGACCTCCAGTCCTACGTATAGAGAGACTTTTCCTTGCGCGACATACCCACCTTCGCTAAGGGGATGGAGTATACCACCAATCTTGAGACACATAATCTAGCATCCGAAGCCCGTGCCTCCTCCGGGGTCCCATCTCCTCAAGTGACCACCGTCCCGACTCATCCATTAGCTCACGCTTCCTCTCCCACCCTTTCTGTAGCTTCTGCACCATCTTCAAACCCCGCCCCAACCTTCAAGTGCTAAAACTGTGGTGTTACTGGTCATCGAGCTTCTGTTTATCCAACTCCACGCCGCCGAGCCCTGATGGCGATGACTCGTGATACCTATTACCTAATGGATGATTATGTTGACCCCGAGCACGCATTGATCGCTATCTGGATCGTCAATGAGGAGGGCATCCCCCTTTGAGTTTGAGGACAAGCTCTTTTCTGAGAAGGGGATAGTGATGTGATCCGAGGGGTATTTTGGTCATATCCTTTTTTATTTTTGACTCCATATATTTATTAATCATATTTTCTTCTTATGTTGCATTTTATTTAATTTCATTTCATATTGTATTGGTCTATTTAGAGGATGGTATTTAGGTAAACACTTGAGTATTAGGCTTATTATATAGATGGGCATAAGTCCCACATTGGTTAGTTACTCTTTAGTCCTCACCTCCCTATCCTATAAATAGACCTTTCCTCTTCCTCATTTGGGGACTTTAACTTTTGAGTAAATGCTTAATTATATTCCTTTAGGTTTCCATTAGACATTTGGTTACGTCATAAATGCCTTTTTAACCATTGCATAGGACGACCCCGAGGTTGTCAAAACATGAATCGAAGCCGTATTGTCTTCTAAAAAATTGTGTATCTAAAGGTAGGATACACTTAGATTCAAAATAATCATACAAACACTTTATATGCATTGATATATGTGTTACTAAAAACAAAATGAAGGTAATTCAATACAAATTTCTTGCAACAAAAGTTATTACACTGAAGACATAACACAATATAAAAGTTATAACACTTATAAATCAATCGAATAAAATTATTAAATTATATTTCAACAGTAGTATAAAATATAAACATATGAGTTCATTCCAACAAATCGAACTACAATCAGGACTGAAGACTTTTGTAGTAAATCCTTAACATCCTTGTTGAAGTGTGGCATGAGAAGAGAAAGAGCTAGTAATAACTAAAGCTAACTGTGAAAATATTTTTGGTCTGGTGATTGGCTTTGCAACGTGTTATGAAAGATAGAATGCGGGTAGAGCTAGGAACTGCAATTGCTCCTATTTCAATAATGTAGGCATTACTAAAAGTATCCCTCACAATATCCTCCTCCACAACACCCCTTCATCTTTTTTCCATTTTGGACATAAAGTTGTTCAATTTCTTCCCACTAATAATCTTTTAAAAAAGTTAATTATTATCCCACTCTTTCACCCATTTGACTTTGGCCTTCCTATTTCCCCAACCTCCGGCTAAGATGGCATTTTTCCTCTCAATTCCTACTCCAAAATAGTTGTTTCCTCTCGCGTTAAAGAGAAGTATGGGAACACAGCAAATTATATGTTTCATTACGGGCATCCACTCTAGGTACTTTTGGGGGGAATAGCCTTGTATCTATAAACAACAATTGGAGAACAAAAATCATTTCTTTTTCTTTCACCCCCGTCACAACCACAACCACCAAATGAAACATGTAAGACAACTTTCCGAGCTGAAGAAGCATTAAAGCATTCAGATTTTATTTGCAAAAACTATATCCTTAACGGATTAGAGAATACACTTTATAATGTGTATAGTCCAATCAAAATCGCTAAATTATTATGGGAGTCTTCGGATAAAAAAATATAAAGCCGAGGATGCCGGTATGACAAAATTCGTGGTCAGTAGATTTCTCAACTATAAAATGGTGAATTTAAAAACTGTCATAAGCCAACAAGTCCAAGAGCTTCAATTATTTTTTCATGAAATAATTGCTCAAAATATGGTCATAAATGAAACATTTCAAGTTGTTGCGGTAATTGAAAAATTACCCCCTTCTTGGAAAAATTTAAAAAGTTATTTGAAGCATAATTGAAAAGAAATGGGACTTTAAGATTTCATTGTTCGGTTAAGGATAGATGAAGATAACCGTAAATCTGAAAAGAAAAATGGTAACCATGATGTCTGCAAAAGCAAATATTGGAAAGGTGCAAATTCAACAAAAAGAGGAAGTACGAAAGTGAAAGCACAAGTCAACAAAGCGGCACTACGAAGTTTAAAGGAGAATGTTTTAATTGCAACAAAGAAGGTCATATAATCGAGGATTGTCGCAAGCCGAAAAACCAAGAGAACTTCAAGAAGAACGCACCACAAGCCAACATAAAAAAAGTTTATGCATTATCTGATGATGTTTCCAACGTGTCACTCTCCACAGTTAAATCTGAGTAAATTTGGTGGGTAACACCAATGAGTGGTGGGTTGATACCAGCGCTACACGCCATGTGTGTTCTGACAAAAGTATGTTCACAAATTACCAACAAATTGGAAATGGAGAACAACTATTCATGGGAAACTCCTCCATCACGAAGGTTGAAGATCAAGGCAAAGTTGTGTTGAAAATGACTTCGGGGAAGCATCTCGCACTCAACGATGTATTGCATGTGCCCGATATTAGGAAGATTCTTGTCTCCGGTTCGTGCTAAGCATGAAACGATTTAAGTTTATCTTTGTTGGAGACAAATTTGTGCCAAGTAAGGATGGAATTTATATAGGGAAAGGATATATATGTGATGGAATGTTAAAAATGAGCATCATGATTATTGTACCTAAAGATAGATACGACAATAATATGATATCTTCTGCTTATATGCTCGAGTCTATGGATATGTGGCATGGTAGATTAGGACATGTTAATTATCATACTTTGAGTAAATTAATTAATTTTGGATTAATTCTAAAATTTAACAACTCAAAACATAAATCTGAAACGTGTGTAGAAGCTAAATTAAGTAAGTAACGGTTTCATTCTATTGATGGAAACAGTGAACAATTAGAATTAGTTCACACTGATATATGTGATTTAAAATTTGTTCAAACTAAAGGTGGAAAAAAGTATTGATGTAATTTAGGGTGCGGAAGATTAAAAAAAAGAAGTTATCTACACAACAACAATAAGAAGAAAGATCAAGGGTTTCTTATTTCTCTCTCTAATCTCTCATTCTCAATTAGGCAAAAGTGATACAAGTGAGGACATTCTAACTATTTATACTAAAGGTACAAAAAGGGTAAAAATAACAAGAAATTAATAAGAAATGCAAAAATGATGGATAGGTCCCTATGCTCTTGCATAATTCTCTCCTACTTGAGAGAGCTCGTCCCGAGCGATGAAAGTTTGTGCTAGGGCATCATCCGCGGGCTCCCCTACTTGAGAGAGAAGTCATCCTTTAAAGCGTCCCGCATAACGACTCCCAAAATATCCTCGAAGAGAATCCACAAATTTACGCCATGACCGATGAATAGGAATGTGTCCTCTAATCCGTCCAAATGAAGAGATAACACAAGATCGACGCGGAGAGGGCCATTAGTGCGCAATTTCATCCAAATTCCTTGTGAGGAGTCTCCGTAGCATCAAATTATGTAAATGAGTCGTGAAGCGCTCCTCACAAGTAACCTAAAAAGGGTCCACAAATCCCACACCATTCGTGATCACCCCACACAACATATACTCCTCAAAGGAAACAATCATCGAACCATCATCACAAAACTCATTATCGTGACCAAAAATTGGAAAGAAATCTGTCAAATCTAATATTTTCACCTCGCGATAGTGAGTGCGAGTCTCCCAACCGTCTTCAACAAATAAATCGAAAAAATCTCATAGAAAGTACCCATCATCTTCTATCCCAACGATAGGAATTAAGTCCACAATCTCAAATTCCTCCAAATCCCTATATCGAGTAGGAGTGAACATCCATCCTCCTCGAATATGGGAATAAAGTCACAATGGAGGAATATGTAGTCACTATCAAGCATCGTCGGGGTCTCAACAACCTCAAAGACATCCTCGTAAAGCATAACCGAAGAGATAGTATAATCGGTGTGAGTAACAATGATAGCGGATGTAGTAGGAGATACACTGGTGGGCAAGTACTCGAAATATTCGACCAAATGTCTCGCTCGTGCACGCACCCATTCTTCACGTGTCGTCTCCATCTCAAGATACTCAACTCGACACCTATTTAGGTGTTGACGGTACCCGCATACTCCCCAATATATTAAGAACTATACGCGGATGTGTGAAGCTTTTAAGATGGATATGAATCCGTCACGGCCTAAGAATCTAGAAGACTTTGGAGTTTCTTGATGATGGCACAACTTACCTTGTCAAAATAGGCACATGCATTCATATCGAGCCCATATTTGGTAACATCCCACGATAATTTGGAAGAAAGGTATTCTTTGGGTGGGGAGGGATTAAATCTTAGGATCTCGATAAATTTGGGGCAAATTTATAATTTTTAGAAAATTCAGGGGTTGAATTGTAATTTTCATAAATTGGGAGGGGATTAGTGTTTTGAAGAGGTCCGGGTGGTGGGAAAGTTTGATTAGGTTTGTGATGTGGTGGGGGGTTGTCGGCGTTGAATATGAGTGTCTATTAGGGTTAGGGTTTGGGGGTAAATAGGGTTTGGAATCAATTTTTTTTAGTTGAATTTGGCTAGGGTTTGTATTAGGATGGATCTTGAATTGTTTAGAAAGATCGGACAATGAATCTTGGTTATTAGTAACACTTTCTTGAACTTTTAGCAAGTCTTGAATCGTTCGGTAGTGCTTCTTGGTTTGATTTTTTGCGTTGAAGGTGTCGATGATCGATTTGGCAGACCCCGAGGAAGACCCGAGTGGGATTGATGTAGTATAGCATCTGAAAAACTGTAGGACTTCTTAGCCAAAGGTTCGGTAAGTCTGACATGGGATACTGCCCTGAGTTTCATGATATTTGGGTTGCATCGGTGACTGGATGAATAGCTGGTGAGTTTTTCAAGATTTTCTTGGCTAGATTATGATCAGACGCACCAAGGGATGCTTGAATAATTACTGTCGATGACCGAAGTAGACCTGCTGCTTCCGTAGGGTTGCAATTGTCCATCAATGCAGCGGTGGTGCACTAGGGTTGTACAACTGCTATCGGCGGAACAGTGTGGTTAGCAATTCCTGAACGGACGGAGGTAGAAGGTGGCAGATGCGGACTATCGTCACTAGGACTAGTACAAGTATCATTAGGATGGGCCCAATTCGAATCCCAATCTTTAATGAACATGATTGATCCAAGAACAAACCACGCTCTGATACCAATTTGATGTAAACAACAATAAAAAAAAGATTAAGGGTTTCTTATTTCTCTCTCTAGTCTCTCATTCTCAATTAAGCAAAAGTAATACCAGTGAGGACATTCTAGCTATGTATACTAAAGGTACAAAAAGGGTAAAAATAACAAGAAATTAATAAGAAATGCAAAAATGATGGATAAGTCCCTATGCTCTTGCATCAAGTACTTTATTACCGTTGTGAATGATTGCATTAGATGTTATGTCTAAGATGGAGCAATTGAAGATTTTAAGCAATACAAGATAAAAGTTGAGAATCGACTTGGTAAAAAGATTAAAGAATTAAGAAGCTATAAAGGTGGTGAATATGAGTCTCCTTTTAAGGAAATATTTTTAGAGAATGGCATTATTCACTAAACTATCTCTCCTTACTCTCCTCAATCCAATGGGATTGTCGAACGAAAAAAAAAAACTTTAAAAGAAATGATCAATTCAATGTTAATAAGTTCGGATTTACCCCAAACAAGTGGGGGAAAGCATTACTTTCGACTAATTACATTCTCAACAACTTGATTCATAATTAAGCGAATAAGATACCCTATGTATTGTGAAAAGGGCGCAAGCCTTCCCACAAATACTTGAAAGTGTTAGGGTTCCTTGCAAAAGTACTGGTTCCTGAACCTAAAAGGGTGAAAATTGGTCCCAAGGCTATTGATTGCATATTCAATTGTTATGCACATTAGAGTAGGCATATCAATTCCTTGTGCATAAGTCTGACATTCCTAATTCATAAAAATACAATTATAGAATCTGGGAATGCATCATTCTTTGAAAAAATCTTTCCTTGTAAGAAAGCACAAGAAACAAGTTCTCACAAACGAATGCTTTAAGTTACAAATAGTGAACCTCAAAATGTTATTAAGGAGGAACCTATACCTAGCAAAAGAGCTAAGATTTCAAAATCTTTCGATCCAGATTTCCTAACGTATATGTTAGAAAGTGAACCTCAAACGGTAAAGGAAGCTCTATCCATTCCAGAAGCTTCATATTGGAAAGAATCTATTAATAGTGAAATTGAATCCATTATGCAAAATTATACATGGGAACGTGTGGACCTACCACAAGGGTAGGATGTAAATGGATCTTTAAATAAAAATGAAAGTTGATGGAACCATATATAAATATAAGGCCAGACTTGTAGCTAAAGGCTACAATAAAAGGGAGGGAATAGAATATTTGGACACTTATTCACCTGTTTTAAGGATTATATCCATTAGAATGTTAATTGCAATTGCAGCAAAACATAAATTGGAAATACACCAAATGGATGTCAAAACGACACTTTTAAATGGCGAATTAGATGAAGAAATATATATGGAACAACCAGAAGGTTTTAAGTCTCCTGGAGATGAAAGGAAAGTGTAAACTTGTGAAATCATTATATGGGTTTAAACAAGCACCTAAGCAATGGCACGAAAAATTTGACAAATGTCACGAAGTCAATTGGTTTCAAAATAAAGAAGTGTGACAAATGTGCCTATGTCAAGAGCACTCAAGCAAGACATGTTATTGTTTTGTCTATATGTAGACGATATGATAATAATTGGTAATAATAATAACGTTATTAATTCTACTAAACAAATGTTTATTACTAGATTTGAAATGAAGGAGTTGGTGTACTTCTATGAGTTAAAATCACTAGAACCCCTCAAGGAATTAGCTTATCTCAATCAAATTAAATTAAAACGATACTTAAAAAGTGTAATATATATGATCAAACTCTAGCGAGGACGCCCGTATATCCAAATCATCACCTTTTTAGAAATAAAGGTAAAAGTATATTTCAATTAAAGTATTCTCATATTATTGGAAGTTTGATGTATTTATCAAACTGTACTCGACCAGATATAGCATACTTGATTAGTAAACTTAGTCGATATACTAATAACCCCGAAAAAGATCATTGGAAAGCCTTGATAAGAATTCTTCGATACCTTCGATACTCTTTGAAGAATGGGTTGCACTACGAACGATATCCAGTTGTACTTGAAGTCTATAGCGATGCAAACTGGATATTTGATTCAAATGATTTGATATCTCGCTGTACTTGAAGGCTATAGTAGCGATGAAAATTGGATATTTGATTCAAATGATTCAAAATCCAAAAGTGGATATGTATTTACTCTTAAAAATCCCCGAAGAAAACTTTCATTGCAAGATCCACTATGAAATCTGAATTTATTGCTTTAGACAAAGGTGGGGAAGAAGTCGAATGGCCTAGAAACTTCTTAGAGGATATTCCAATTTGGCTAAAGCCCGTGCCACCTGTCATAATACTTTGTGATTGTTCAAAAACGTGGGTCATGGGTAATGGATCGTTCTTGAGCAAGTATTAATTTTTGGACAAAATTTTCATTGGCCTTTGAGCTTTAAAATTTGTTTTGGGCCAAAAAAAATACTTTTCCAAAATGAATTAATTAATTACGGATTAATTAATTATTTAAAAAAATCGTCGTTTTAATTTCCTAATTAAAAACGTTCTTAAAGCAAAAGGATGTGATTGTTCAAACAGTCACATCTTTTGCTCGGAAAAGCCACCAACTTGGATCCCTTCACCAAATATATAATGAACCCTCTGCAGTCCATTTTAAACACCATAAAATCTATCTGAATTCCCTATTCTTGTCTTTGTTCCCTTCGTCCTGTTTGAGAGAAGTTCGCCATTGTTGGTTCGTGGGGTGTTACACTGAAGTGAAGTGCTTCTTGCAATAGTCGATGATCGTTTTAGCTTAGGAGGCAGACGCTCATTGAATTTGGTGTCAGCACCGTAGCGGGGGTGTATTCTGTCTTAAAGAGAGATAGTTAAACTTTCGACTCTGTTAGATTTCTTCAAGTGATTGTTTCAATCACGAACTGTATGTTCTCTGCTTTCTTTCTACTATATGTAATTCTGATTACTTAGTTAATTTTAATTATTGTTTAGTATATAGGATAATACCAAAAATGTATATTACTATGCATAAAACACCATAATATATAATTACCCAAATCACCCATGATTGTTAGTTCAAATATCATACATGATTTAAATATTCACATAATCCTATATACTAATTTTTAACATTTGGGGATGAAATTATAATTGGATCGGAGGGTTTAGTTGGAGAATAATGGTTGTTTGGGTCAGTGATAGGGGCAGGATGCTCGGTCGGCACGGGCAGGGTTATCCGGCCTATTTTGATCAGCGACGACAATAATTTGGCGCCCCTGGGGAATTCCGGTGGTTCCTTCGATGGGAGAATCTAGTCCGACTAAATTGGATGGGTTTTCGGAGTTTTTGTGGTGATCATGGGCGTTGGTGACGTCATAGAGGGATACTGACAGCTAGGGCTTCTTGTTTTTAGGAATAGGATTCCACAGAGATGTTTACGAGGATGTACAAATTCATTTGGGTGAGACTAACCCGAATCCCAATCTTCGATGAACATTTTCAATCCAAGACCAAATGAGGCTCTGATACCAATTTGATGTAAAAATAAAATGCGAAAGCGTGAAAATTACTGTACACAACAACAACAATAACAAAAACAAAAAAATAAAAGAAAAGATCTCAATTTCTCTCCCTAGGTTCTCATTATCAAAAAAAGTGTTGCAAAAGGAGCCCCTTGGGCTATTTATACTAAAGATAAACAAAAGAGGCTAAAAACCCAACTAAGAAGTAATAATAAAAAGGACGCTCATGTCCCTAGGCACTAAGTAAAACCCAACTTTGGTCGGCTAAAAACCCAACTTTGGTCGGCTAAAAAATCCTAAACGGGTTGATGGCCCTTAAACCAAGTGCATTTTTGTCCAAAAGTTTGCTCTGGCCCTAAGGTAGTGTGATGATATGACCTAAAAGGAAAATCAAAATAATATAAACATGATCCGCATAAGAAATGAAAAAATAAAGAATTGCACAGATATTGTAATACAAATCCACAAGGAAAAGTGTAAATGAGCAGAAAACGAAAAAGAACATATGTAGAAGACCAAAATGACTGTACAATTATTGTCTCCGACGAAAAATCACCTCAGCCACAGTGGCTCTTCGGCCATCATCAGTAGTTTGAACTCGTCGTCACTCTCATGTGAAGCAAAATAGTGATTGGCCAGTTAAAGAGGAACGGTGTAAAGGGGTCCAGCTTTCTTCACTTCCAAAAAGAGGATAAATACAGAATAGACGGTCAACTTGTTACTCAGAGTTGAGAATTTTTTGGGACCTTAACAACTCCCAAAGTCTCCAACCATCCATGCTTGTTCGCCAACTGTTTGTCTTTATCCAAACTGAGAGGAACGTTTATCCACCCGTCATTATAACCAAAAGCCCACATCGCGCGAGAACCTTTCTTAAAGAGAAAACGGAGATTAAGTATGTCTCGAATCAACCACATCTTGATCACTCCACCGCTGCAAATCTTCCTCGACTTCAACGAGCTATTTTCTAAAGGGATTATTTGTATCTTGCAAGAGTGCGCCAACGTCACCAATGTTTTTGGCTTCAGGGAACTGTCTTCTCAAAGAATCCATCTCATCTTGCATAATTGTGCGACATCTCCAGCAAAAAAATAATCCCTGCAGATACATGGCCAAGCTATAAGAATAAAAGAAAATTACTCAGCAGCGAGAGGAGACAAAGCCAAATATTGGAAAAAATCTTTCATTATAACAAAATGGGGCAACACCCTTATAAACCTTTACTTTGACTTTCTCTTGCGCCTATGGAACTTTGCCCTCATCAGTCCCAGAGAATTATTGTATTCAAGAAGGAAGGATGTTGATCTTAGGTGATCACCACCTGCAACCAATAGCCTTCTTAGCTTCCAAACCTTGATGAGTTCCTCCCTATTAAAATGATAGGAAGAGAATTCTTTCTTCTTCAATTGAGATGGACAAAAATAGTAGATCACCATCAGTAATTGCATCAACAAATAAAATTAAAGAGTGCAAAGAATAGAAACAAGGTTGACATAGATCACCTTGATATTGTTTGCCCTCAGGAAAAGGTGGGTGTTGCTAATTTTTGGCAATAAAGCCCTGATTCCAATAGCCCTTATTGGAATCAGGAAGGTTGACGATCTTGAGTCTATCAACATTCTCGCCTTCAGATAAAGAATCCCATAAGTTGTGTGGGACCATGACTAACAATATTTGATTTTTAGGATCCCTATATAGGTCCCATAAAGTTCATTGATTCTATAAACACCACTGATGATTCACCAAGTATTTGGGGCACACAAAGCAGGGACTCTTTCAAAAAACTCACAAAACTCCAGAGGGGGAAAAGTTATCCCCCCTCAACCATCCAATGTTCCCCTCAACAACGTTATCTTGGAATTTCAACATACTCAATTACTACCCATAAAGGAACCGAATATGTTTTTCTAAATTCCTCCACAGTCCTTTCATTGACAAAGTACACCATTTTTTTCAAGAACTGGAAGGAAACTCAAAAAAACCAAAAAAGATCGAAATGAACGAGACTATTCAGAAGTGATGAAGGAAAATAAAGCTAAGGATGAAGAAGACTTACATGCAATATATGTAAAGGATGAAGCTCCAAACCTTCATTTTGAATGAAGCAAAGTGTACAAATAGTGGTCTAGACTTTTGATCAAACTTGGCGAAATCCAAAACATCTAATCATGCGGGAACAAAGATAAAGGCTCATTAAATGCAACCAGCTATTCATTTTCAAAGCACTACTAGTGTACCCATGATAAAACAGAGTAATTACAAGCGTGTCCTTTCAAAATTCAAAGGTAACCTCTCTACCCCATCCAAGACGAAAAGCTTTGGGGGGTAAATGTAGAATATGAAGCAAGCGTCCCAAGGCAAATGGCTAAATGATCTGGATCCGGACGGGTCAGCCCAATAATTAATCGGTAGAGATTGTTGTAAAGAGAAATAAAAGATAACTCCCATATGCATGGATCTCGAAGGAGATTGATACAATTCATGCAGCAGCTTAATCAACAAGACGAACAAGTCCAAATACGATTCTACATCTTCCTCCTCTATAAATGTAACCCTCACCCCAGGAAAAGGGGAACAGGTAACTTCTTAATAGAAAAGCATAAAGAAGACATAGGTCATTGCCTAACCACGTAAAATCATGTCTAGTGAGATTATTTATTACATGTTCGGGCTTTATTTACTTGGATTTATTGTTTGTGATTATTTGCACCGACAGTACCATTGGTTCTTTCTTTTGGATTTTGTTTCATCGTGTGGAAAAAGTTAAGTTTCAATTTTACTATAGCATTGCTTTCTTAATGTGTTTATATAAATTAATCATTTTCGACTTTAATCAATTAACATCCGCCTTATTTATATGGTGACTAATTTGTTCCTTTACGAATGTACATTGCACCAGGTTTCTTGAGTGGTCTATGAGAGGTTTTGAATGTAATCATGGAGAACACTGAAAAGGTTAGCATCAACTTTTCATGTATTTTTTCATGTTTAATGTTCACATTACACTCCCAACACAGCCATGTAGAGAGATGACCTTTGTTCACATACCATAAGTTTAGGTATTTTCATATGTGCTAGTGTAAATTTTGTGCCTTTACTTTATATTTATTATATTAGAGGTTTGGAGTTGTATTTGACTCATCACATTCCACTCAAAAGTGGAGTTGTTGAGGTACAATTATGTTTTCATTTCAAATTGTAATCTAATATTACAATCAAATTGGGACTTCATTCTTACGGTATGAAAACAACGTGGCGAGTCAAATCAACATTTTAATATGTCTTGCATCCTAGAACAATTTGTTTATTTTTACTTTGGGATATGTTCATTTCAAGTTCATATGTTTGCAACGCCAAAGTGCCCAGTAGAAATATGGATTGTATTTGTTTGTGTGGGTGCCTAGTGAATGTTTAGAACAATGATATCCCTTTTATTTGTGAAGTGACATTAAAAGGGAAGTCATTATTCTCAGCATTAAGAATATAACTATTTTGTTCATAACATTGTACTTTATGCTAAACTTTGTTAAGTGGAATAAATTTGGTCTTTGCATGTGGGTGTGGTTGGATGTATTTAGACATGAAACATTTGAATTTGAATATTCCTTCAAATTTTATGAACTTTTGTTATGTTAAAGTTCTTTTGTAATTAAAGGTAACATGATGGTAAAAGTGCCCAGTAGAAATATGGACTATAATTGTTTGTGTGGGTGCCTAGTGAATGCTTAGAACAATGATATCCCTTTTACGTGTGAAGTGACATTAAAAGGGATGTCATTATTCTCAGCATTAAGAATTTAAATTTTTTGTTCATAACATTGTACTTTATGCTAAATTTTGTTAAGTGGAATAAATTTGGTCTTTGCATGTGGGTGTGGTTGGTTGTAGACATGAAACATTTGAATTTGAAGATATTCCTTCAAATTTTATGACCTTTTGTTATGTTAATGTTCTTTTGTTATTAAAGGTAACATGATGATAAAACGTGTCCTGCACTTCTTGAACTTTATTCTCCAATCATGAAGCTTTAAATCATATAAACACCCAACAAAAGATAAACCGTAGACATGCACGATGGATTTCCTTTCTCCAAAGGCTTACATTTGTTTTAAAACACAAATATGGGGTCAACAACAAGAGCATGTCTACAACTATTGGTGGGCTCGATTCTTTCAAAGAATCGTATTCTAGTGATACATTCTTTGGCTTAATTTAGAGAAGTTGTGGTAGTGTGCAACAGGGGAGTATTTACTCCGTGATGAATTCCTTTTCAGAGGAAACCAATTGTGCATGTTAGATTCTTCTCTAAGGTCAACAATCATTTTGAGACATGCACGGTGGAGGATTAGGACATTTTGGGCGAGATAAGACATACGAAATGGTTGAGAAAAATATTTTTGGTGAAAGATGAGGCGTGATGTCTTGGTAGGTGGCAAACATGCCAAAAACCCAAAGGGAGGTGCAAAAAAATGACCTATACACCCCCGTTACCTGTACCCACAGCTCCATGGGAAGACTATGGATGCATCACATGTTGCAAGCCAGTATATTCGAGAGGTTGTTCGCCTACAAGGAATACCTAAAACCATCACATCTTATCGAGACTCCACGTTCTTGTCAAATTTTTTGGAGGGCCTCCGACAAAGCAGTTCCCATCACCCACAAACTGGTGGACAAACAAATGTCATTAATAGGAGTGGAAAATCTTGTAAGAAGCTTGGTTGGTGAGAATCCAAAGTAATGGAAATCAGTCATTGCGCAAGCGAAATTTGCGTATAACTATTCTTAAACCGAAGAACATGTAAAAGCCCCTTTGAAATAGTGTATGCAGCCCATTCATTTTTTTTAACATGCTCATGGCAGAGACAATGAAGGAATTGCAAAACTAGAAAAATAATTAAAATCGAAGAATCCAATGCTGCATACAAGGAGCATGCAAAAAAAGAAGCGTTTCCAAAACTTCCAAGAGGGCGAGATGGTGATGCTTTATCAGCGTAAAGAAAGATACCCCGATGGTACTTATTCCGAACTCAGCAAGAAAAAAATTGGGCCATACCAGATAATCATTAGAGAAATGCTTATGAGATTGATTTGCCTCAACACTTGGGGATTGATCATACATTCAATGTTTCAGACTTGTATCCATATCATGGATAAAGGAGCCGCAAACAAACTCGAGGATGAGTTCTCATCGAGGAAGAGGAAGGATTGAGGCAAATTATTTTTTAAGGAATTTAGTATTTCATTAGAATAAATAATAAAATCAAAAGTCATTTGTAATTAAGTAGTCAAAGGATATCTTGTTCCAAGAATCATCACGTTTCAGCTCCTAGTTTCGTTAACGAATCTGGAATTCAGTGTTAAGTGGAAAGATTCAATGGTTCCCTAGGGACGTTAAAATAAGGTAATTAATGGATGTATCCAAGAGTATTATAAATTAAGGTCCCCTTCAATCAGCTGTAGTCAGAAGTTGTAAATTATAATACACATTAAGTTATTTACTTATCAATTTTACCTTATTGTTATCTTTTCTAGGCTGGAGTATTACCATTCAACACACATATCCTTGTTCTTGTGTTATCAGTTTCAGTTTTATTTAATATTGTATAACGTAATACAACCGAATTTGCTCATTTCAACATGTGGCCACAAAATCCATGTATTTGTATATTTCTTTTTTCTACCACTTTTTGTACCTTTTTATCTTCAATAAGAATTTCTTGTTTATGACTTGATAAAATATTTAAATAATTACATAACACCAATAATTATTTGAAATCTTATAACTAATGGTCAGAGGTAGTTTCAGTGAAGGAGTAAGAAAGATTGAAGCATTAAATGGTAAAATTATAATTGTAAACATTCTTGCGATTGTCACAGCACAAAAAGGGATTTATCTCTAATATTTAATTTCTTCCATGTAGTCGAACAACTGAAGATCAAAAATAAAATTAAGTGTTCGAGGTCACAACTTAATGTTGGGTGGCATATACCCTAATTGGGGTAAGGGAATAATAAACGGTAACAATAAAATAAAAATAAATAACCCTATCAAAAGAAAAAAGACCATAAATGTACAAAATGAATAAACCCAAAAAAACTAGAACCCTTAACCCGTTCCCCAAAAAAATTGCCACAAAATAAGAGAGGGGCCTTTATACAACATAAAAAAATATAGCGAACTAAATGAAAAATTTACTTATCTCCTAGGGATTGAACATCAATTCTCTCAACGAATGTTGAATATGCTATATCAATTGTTTGGGGCTCACCTCATCGAAGAATTGGGTTCTCCTTTCTTCTAACCATCCACCCTCAGCCTTAAAATTGGCATTTCCCTAGATATAATATCCCACTATTTTTCCAACTATTTTTTGGCCATGATTTTCTTTATCATGTACATCCCTATTAAATGTAAAGGAAAAAGTCCCAGTTATGGTACAACCATATAAAACGAAAATTGGCATTTCTACAAGCTATTTCTCTCTATACTTATGAAGATAATTAATGCATACCGCTTCGATACCAAAAATAAGCACACACACACACATAGACGAAAATGTCAAACATACTTTTCCCACTGGCATTTCACTACCAAGGTCAGACATGCCATTTCTTTCAGTACTATAACGACAATAGTATATACCACTTCTATACCAAAATGAATAAATACACACACACATACAGAGATGTAAAGCATACGTTTCCGATGGTCCTGGATCGGGTATGCTGAGTCAAGAATGTGTTTATCATTGTACATGAGCATGGAATCACTTGAAGAGGGGTTGGAACTTCCAAAAGTAGTAGATGGGACTAGAGGATAAGATTTATATGAATAAGCACTCAATATGGTCGCTCCATTTTTTCCTTAAGATCAAAATTAACAACAAAAAAAGAATAGTGAGTGAATTCATGTCATCTATGTACCAAAGTGAGATAAAGATGTTGCCACACACACAAAAACACCCAGGGAGCACGGATACAGATACGCATATCGTATTGTTATGGTCACAAGGATAATATTGAAATTGGACATGATACGGCTGCGATACGGCAATAGAAATATGACTAGACTATAAAAACAAAAAATTGCAATTCATATTCATTGTTCAAATGTTTTTGTTAGTACATGCAAAGTGACAAATGACTTTCTGTTTGCAAAAAAACTTTATGTTTTATTATGTAATTAGACAAATGACTAATTGAGTTTAGTATATGAAAAAAATACTTTATATAATTTCAAAGTATCCCCGTGGTATCTCCCAAGCATCTCACCATACCACCTCGGGTATCCAAGATGTATCCGAAAAATAAAAGTAGACCGGGTACGTGGATACGTATAGGATATATGACTTGGAAGGATATGCCTTGAATACTTATCGGGAAAGAATTTGTTTGTCTTTGTATAGCCTATATGTTTCCAATATAGGTACAAGAACCTAATGAAGTATACCATGTTTAATAAAGAAAAAAAAAATAGAGAGAAGTCAAGCATACCTTTGATCCCACGGGCTTTGCATGTATTAGTGTCACTTTCAAAGTTTACTCCCATCCCGTCGGATACCATCTACAATCATGTAATTATTTAAAAAAACAAAACTCAACACTAGAGTAGATACGATATTTGGTGCTAATTTGCGATACCTCCCTATGGTGGCTACCTTTTGTTTAATAATAATTTAAAGACGAGCTTTCCAACAAAGGTGGTATAATGACTGATTAATTCATCAAGATAAATCTTACAACGGATATAATAACTAGAAAATAAAAAAGAACAAACAATTTACAACACCTTATGATGAGACTTTGTTCTCTTCGGCTTATTTTGCCTAGCGTAATCCTCCTCGAGTACATCAACACTAGCAGCAGCAGCAGCCTTAACATCAATGTCCCCTATACATTCCCAAAATCGGTATGAGGACCTAATGAAGTATCCCACATTTAATAGAGAGAAAAAAACACAAAGAAAAGTCGGGCACAACTTCGATCCCATTGGCTCTTCTTGCATCTATCAGCGTCACTTTCAAAATTTACTCCCATCCCATCAGATTCCACCTACAATCATGCAATTATTCACAAAAGAACTCGTAGAGGTCATGTAATCAATCAAGTCTCCAAACAATCAAGAAAACATACTGCCGACATATATAGACTTAGTAGTAGACTAAAAGACGTCAAATCAATTGTAATGTGGAAAAACATCTCTCAATGGAGGTTTTAAAAGCATGATAGACGAATGAATTTAATACCAAAATATTTGGTTTGGGCAATTAATTAAGAATTGAAGAAAATAAACTCCAATTTGCGTTTGATAGAAAGATTAGGGTTGCTGAGTTATTGGAAAGATTGGAGTTTCTCAGTTATTGGAAAAATAAACTCCAAATTCCATTCTCATTTCTCATTCCAAATCTTAAACCAAAGAAACATATAGCAGCAGTTATCAAATGTATAGCAGCAGCAGCAACAATTTCATATGTTATATCAACAAAATCAAACTCGATTTATAGACATACAAAATTAATTACAAATAAACGCACAATACAAAACAATAATATCTTATATCATCAAGGGCATATGGAGCCGACCTTTTTTTCAATCCGGAGATGGCTTTTGTTCTATCAGAGATGAAGATATTTTGGGGTTTTTCTCTGACGAAGAGAATGATGAAATGAGGGTGTATTTTAGATTTTAATTTTAAGTTCAGTGGTTTGGTTAGATGGGGTACATGTGGCATAAAAATGAAGGGTGTAGATAAAAGGGTGAAAATGCACTGTTTATTTATAAATTTGGTGGTTCGAGATTATGCCCTCATCCTTGATCCCAAATCCATTCAGAAGAGATGACTGTCGGATCCCCATAGACGCAATCCCAAGATAGCTCCTAGAGCGAAGCTCGGAGGAGGTGGAGGAGGAATTTTTCCCTCACCCAGATGATGGTAGAAGATCCCGAGTAGCTGATTACCTTGTTCAGCGAACTGATCCTCTTTAGGATTTGAATTATTTTTGTATATGTAACTGTTTGTACGTGTAATGATGTAATAAAATATTTATGTTTTGGGCAATTGCGAACTAAACATGTGATGTTTTGTCTTTGAATTCATTGATCTCATCTCTAACTATCTTGGGCTTCTTTGGCCGACTATATATGATTTAGGTAGAGTTGATTGGTAAATGAATATCCTCCCAGTCCATTACACTTTAGCTATACCATTCTTCCTTACTTTACCTTTTAGGTCGTGTCATCACACTACCTTGGGCCTAAGTTGGGAAATGGCGAGGATATACTTAGTAAATGGACAATCCATTCGAGCAGGATTTTTAGGCTAAGCTGTGTTGGTGACCAACCTGGGTTGGCCAAACCGCCTAAGGATCCCCTGTAGGGCTTTATTTATTGACAGGGGCAAGCTAGGAGGTCAATTGTGTCAGTTAACAAATGTCTGAGGAGGGTCATAATATACCAACCCCGCTAACTATACCTTGGCTAGTATAACCTTAACCAATGAGGTGCAATGGTAGAGGGCTACATATAGGATCATTTGGTTGGGGTAAGTTGACCAATTTACTGTAACCTGTGATCTTTACTATGCATGTTAAGGGTGGAGCCTGTAACTTGGAAAGGATGGATATACTAAAATGTATCTGAGAAAACCAATACTCATAGAATGCCAAGGCCAATCAAATTTCATTAATCAAAATCACGAACAAATAGTAACATTAAGTTTATAAAATAACAATTTTCCTAACTTAATGGTTCATGAAAAGAGAAATCTAGAAGTAGAATTTCTTCAAGTTGGCTGCATTCTAAGCTCTTGGTATCTCCCATCCCTCCAGCGTATCCAAGTGATAATCTCCTTGTAGGTCGTCCCTTATCACCTTGAATGGTCCCTCCCAGTTCGGTCCAAGCTTGCCATCTGATGGCTTCACAGCGCTGCTAAGGACTTTCCTTATGACATAGTCCCCAACTTGGAATGTCCTTGGATTGAATTTTCTGTTATATTGCTTAGCTAGCTGTTGATGGAAGGTTTTCAGTTTCACTAGAGCTAATTCTCGCTGCTCGTCGGCTAAGTCAAGTTCAGTGAGCAATGTTGCATCGTTCCGGCCTTGGTCGATCAGCGTGGACCTCATGGTAGGAAGACCATCTTCCAATGGAATAACTGCCTCTATTCCGTATGTGAGTGCTGATGATGTCTCTCCAGTTGCTCTCCTCAGGGTAGTGCGATAGTCCGAGAGGATGTGGGGTAGTTCATTTACCCATGCTCCCTTGGCTCGATCTAGGCGCTTATTTAGTCCATCAATCACTGTTTTGTTGGAAGCCTCAGCTTGACCGTTGCTCTGAGGGTATGTCATAGAGCTAAAGTGGTGCCTGATTCCATGGTCGCTGCAAAAGCTTTGGAAGAGGCCACTCTCAACTGGGTTCCGTTGTCAGTGATGATTATCCTGGGTGTCCCGAAGCGAGTAATGATATTTCTCCATACAAACCTCATCATGTTTGCATCTTTGATGTTCTTGAGTGGTTTTGCCTCTATCTATTTGGTGAAATAATCTATGGTGACCAACAAATATTTTCGATTACCGACAGTAGTTGGTAGAAGACATACGATGTCCATACCCCATTGGGCGAAGGGCCACGGACTGGTGAGTGACTTTAGGTCATTGGCTGGCGAGTGGACCATAGGTGCGTGCATTTGGCATTTCTCGCACTTTCGACCATAGACTACGGCGTCCTTCTACTTGTATGGCCACCAGTATCCTTCCTTCATCGCTCAAAAAGTTAGCGACCTTCCTCCTATGTGACTTCCACAAATTTCCTCATGGAGTTCATGCAGAACTTGCGCGACGTCCTTTGGATGAACGTATTGAAAGTAAGGGCCAGTGAAAGATTTCTTGTACAACTTACCCTCGGGAGATAAGTAAAAGTGAGCATCTTTGACTTTAATCTGATCAGCGATCTTATTATCACTTGGCAGCACGTCACTTTGTAGATAGTCTATGATGGGGTCCATCCAGCTGGGAGCTTTCTCAATGTGGAGAATGTGCTCAAGATTTGGTGGTTCGGTTCTCTTGTTAATGCTCTGTTGTATAAGGAAATCGATTTGAATTGTTCTCCTCAAGTCGGAATGAATCGCTGAGCTTAGAGATGTTAGGGCATCGGCATGGTTGTTTTATCCCCTAGGAATCTGCTGAAAATTGACATGGTCGAAGTCGGCTATTATCCCTTTCACAGTGGCGAGATAGGCTACCATCATCTCATATTTTACATTGAAATCACCACTTACTTGGTTGGACACTAACTGTGAGTCGTCGAAAACTTGAAGGTGTCTTGCCTCAAGCAGTTCTGCCTTTAGTAGACCAACGATCAGTGCCTCGTATTTTTCTTCGTTGTTGGAGGCTTCAAATCCAAGCCCGATTCCTTGCTCGAGGACTGTGTTTTCAGGTGTAACTAGCACGATGCCTACTCCTGCCCCTCTTGAATTAGAGGCTCTGCGACAACCAGAATATAATTATGATAAATTATGTTTAAATCATGATTAGATTATGTGATATGGATGATATGTTTTAGTATATATAATGTTAAGTCATTATGTTTAGTCTAATCCTACCTTCATAAAGCATGAAATATAGAATTAGTTACAAATATAAAATTTTGATGTTTTCGGTATGAATGTTCATATTTAAGACTAGTTTTGACCTTTATAACATAACAATTTACTTGAGGTGAAAACTAGATAGTTGTATATAGGTTAGTTAGGGTTATAACACAACAAACGGTGTCTGAAACAAAGGGCAGAGTAAGAAGTTATACCAAAATTACTAACCAGGGGCAAATCTGTCCATCCGTTTAAGTGGTAATTCGTCATTTACACCCAACAAGTGTCTTAAGTTGATTGGTTGGAGGTGTAGGCTGGTTTTGCCGACCTTATACCTTTGAAATAGCTTTTTCCTTCAGCCAAAAGTAGTCGTGAGTAATTTTAGATTGAGGAGAGAAAGAATAGGGAAGTTTAGGAAGAAAGCTAGGAGGAAACGTTGGAGAAAAATTCATAGGAAATTACGTAAACATCCCTAAGGTAATTCTACGCGTAAATCTTATCACTATACCAAAATGGGCAAATTGTCACCTTTCAGCCGGCCAGCCTTGTCAAGGTCATTGACCGTGACAAAAAACACGCGTTTTATGTCACGGTCATTGACCTTGACACGACCGTGACAAAGAATTGTCACGGTCAATAACCGTGACAAGTCCGTGACAAATTTACTTGTCACGGTCAATGAACGTGACAATTCTTTAAAAACTTGTCACGGTCAATGACCTTGACACGACCGTGACAATGTTTGCAGCAAAAACCCTATCCCCCTTCTTTTTTCCCTACAGCTATTCCCTCCCTCTCTCTCTCTCTCGACGCTGCTCTCTCTCTCTCTCTTCTATTTATATATATGTTTGTGTGTATATATATGTGTGTATGTGTATATATATATGTGTGTATGTGTGTATATATATAAAAATGTAAATGTAAATAATATCCAAAAATAATATCCAAAAATGTAAATGTAAATAATATCCAAAAATGTAAATGTAAATAATATCCAAAAATATTGGATAACAATTTATTTTCATTCAAAATAAATAATTGATAATAGTTGGATAATAATTGGATAATAATTGATATTTTCATTCAAAATAAATATTTCATTCAAAAATATTGGATAATAATTGATATTTTCATTTAAATTGATAATAATTTTATTCATGAAATTAATTCAATTAGGTAAAACCCTAGACAATTTTTTAACAGAATTTGATAATATTATATAAAGTTTAGTAAATTCACAAAATGTTGCCAATTGTATGTTTTTAGGAATATCATTAGTTACTTTCGTGTCCAACTATGTAGAATCCATACACATGCATGTTGTTAGAAAGTCTTAAATTTAATTCTCACTTTAATTTGTAGAATCTCTGTACATGGTTGGATTTATGCCTTTATGACAATTAAATTTATGCTCCAATTATAATTATCTCATGTCATAATTTTATTGATAAACAATAAATGTAGTTGTCACGGTCGTGGTGGGGGGAGGGGGTGGGGGTGGGGGGTGTGTGTGTCTGTGTGTGTGCGTGGTGGGGGGAAGGGGAGGGGGAGGGGGTGGGGTATGTGTATATATGTGTGTATGGTGGTGTGTGGTGGGGGAGGGGGGTAGTGGGGGTGGGGTGGGGTGGGGTGGGGGACGGGGGTAGTGGGGTGGGGTGTGGTGGGGGGAGGGGGTGGGGGTGGAATTTTCTAACTAAAAATATGATAATATTTTGTTATAATTTTTGGGGGGAGGGGGTGGGGGTGGGGTGGTGGGGGTGGGGTGTGTGTGTGTGTGCGTAGGTGTGTGCATGGAGGGGGAGGGGGGAGGGTGGAGGGGGTGGGGTATGTGTATATGTGTGTGTATGGTGGTGTGTGGTGGGGGAGGGGGGTAGTGGGGGTGGGGTGGGGTGGGGGACGGGGGTAGTGGGGGTGGGGGTGGAATTTTCTAACTAAAAATATGATAATATTTTGTTATAATTTGTGGGGGGGGGGGTGGTGCGTAGGTGTGTGTGTGTGTGCGTGGCGGGTGGGGTAGGGGTGTGTGTATGTGTACTATTAACATTTTTTTTTTATCTGTACTAATAACAATTTTTTACAGGAAAAATGTCTCCTTCAGATATTAAGGCGAAGATGATGATGTTGTTTATGATGATGTCGTCTGGGTTCGATGGTAGCAGAGGCGACGAGGGCTCCTCCGCCCCTAGGCTCCCCAAATATGGAAAATTTGGGATTACCGTCGAGAACAAGTCGGAGCTATTAGCGAGATCCCTCGAGCTGCTAAAGACGGTAATCGGCCCGGGGTTTATGAGTTGGAAGGAGGTGCCATATGAGCTCAAGTTAGCTGTTTGGGCGGCACTACATGTAATATATTTATATTTATATTTATATGAATATTTCAATTTCAATTTCAATTTCAATTTCAATTTTAATTTTAATTTCAATTTCATATTTATATTTATATTTATATTTATATTTATATTTATATTTATATTTATATTTATATTTATATTTATATTTATATTTATATTTATATTTATATTTATTCGCAACTAACATTGTATTTGTTGGACAGGAACAATTCAACTTGGATCCAAAGCTACGCGATTCTGTCTTGGAGCAGTTGAGGGAGCAACACAAGACGTGGAAGAAAAATATGCGGACATGATACTTTGGGAAAACACGAGAGTCCATTATACAATGGCGCGGATCCGTCCCGCCCAAGGAGCAGATCTCATTGGCACAATGGCAAAAGTTCATTGACAATGAGATCGAGGATCGACAATTGGCATCTCGCCAATCGGGGAGGGAAAATCGGGAAAAAAGACGGACGTGCACTACTCCGGCCGGACCTCTTAGGCTGAGGTGGAGCATAGGATGCAGGTAAGATTTAATTTATCTATAACTACAGAAATATATTATTCTTCATTATTTTACTTTGCGGGGCCGATACTAATTTTACTTTACTTTATTTTATTTCAGGGGGTAGGGAGTGGGCCAGGGGGTAAGCCACATAGGCTCAATACTTATGTGTCTCTTCGAACGAACAAGGGGAAGGACAAGGAGGTGTCCCCGAGCGTCGCGGCCACGATTGTAAGTAATCCGACGTTTAATTATTGTTAATTACGTTATAATTTTTTAGTTTACTTATTTTACTAATCATGTGATTTTTGTCGTTTCAGGCAAAGCTTAAGGAAGTGCATGAGTCGCAGTCTGATGCCGACAAGGCATCTTTGTCCACAGATGCACTCAGCCAAGTGCTTGGCTCTGATCGCAAGGGGAGGACAAGGGGAGTGAGCTCGCGGGTGGCCAAATCTAGGATCATCAGATTAGAGACGAGCGACACCGGGTTGCCTCGAACGGTGGATTCACACGACGCGAAGCTGTCCCGTTTGGAGGCGATGGTCCAAGATATGTACGCATTCATGAAGCGTACGTTGGGTGGAGACCGTAAAGGGAAAGGGAAAGGGAAGGAGAAGGTGGTGGAGGAGGAGGTGCGGGAGGACGAGGAGCAGGATGATGAGGATGTGGACCTCGCTGCTTCATCACCGACACGTTCGTACTTCGATGATCCACTTCCCTATTTGGCGCCCTTCAACAGACCATTGTCGACACTTGGTTGGCCGAGCGTGTTCATATTGGATGTATTTGATGGCCAGCGGATAGGGCGGGGGTTGAGGGACCCAAATATCGTCGAGGGTGGAATAGTCCATGGACGTGTGCTTCAAGAGATGGAGTCTAGGGTGCTCATCACGCATGTCATACCCGGGAAGGAGAACTCCCTATTGTGGTTGCACGAACGATGCGGCACGACGTATTTTAGTGGGTGCGTCAATTCGTATGTCGTGTGGCCTACTCACCTCCTCAGTTTTATCCAAGACATGTAGTAACATTATTTTTAAGTTTGTCCATTTAATTATATTTGGATTATATCGTCGTGTATATTATTTCTATTTTGAATATTTGGATTATATCGTCATGAATATATATTTTCATTATCTTTAGTTTGTGTTGGATATATGATGTTTGGAACAGGTACAACGTTGCTATAACAGGTACAAATATACTGCTGGGCAGTGGCAGTGGCCATACTGCCCAGCAGATTTTTTTTAAATTTTGTCCAGAATTGTCATGGTCAATGACCGTGACAATTCTGGGCAAGAAGGGTCACGGCTTTGTCATGGTTTATAACGGTGACAAACGTGTCATGGTCATTGACCGCGACATGACTGTGACTCAAAACGCGAGGTTTATGTCAAGGTCAATGACCGTGACACGACCGTGACAAAAAAAGTTGTCTCGCCTCGAAATGTCACGGTCATTGACCTTGACAAGTTGGATTTGTCAAGGTCAATGACCTTGACAAATGGGCAGATTTGGTGTAGTGTATTATTTTTCTTATATTACTGATTGAAATTATATAAATCATCATTTATTTACTAAACTTCCATGTCTTGAGGTATACGTATGAATAAATACGAGTTTAAACAAAGTTGAATGTGTAAACCCTTAAATTGCTTCATTTAGTAAACTTGTTTATTCAAACTACCATATCTATTTGTATACTTACTGGAATTAATTGACTCCAATTATAAATGAAAATAGACTCATGTATGCATGGCATATCCGAAAACTATGTGAAAATACAAAGAAATGAATCTTTCTGCCCCAAGGGTGAAAGTATGCACGCCATATGTTCGATGTTTTGCTTGACATAGAAAATGAACCTTAAAAATTATGAAACTTAATTTTGTATTTTTAAATATGTTTATTGATATTGGTTATAATATCATAGAAATTTGTGATGTATAAAAATTATGAAAAATCCTGGAAGTTGAATTAACGATAAAAGATCATATAGGGCAAATTTGCTATGTAGTAAAGAAATGGACCTATCTTGCTCTAAGAAACTTGAAATGATGCGCTGTATTTCGTATTGAAATCCTAATATGATAAGAATTGAATTACCACGAATAAATAAATGAATGTATGTTTGGTCTATGATTTGGATATGTCAAATATATTAATATGAATTTGGATAGAACTTCATTTGTGATAAATGATTTGAATAGAATCATATGATGCTTTTGGATTGAGTTATGTTTAAGTTATTCTTTGGGTTGTTAATATTCTTATGATGCTACTAATATTGTAAGAATGATAGAAAGGGAAGAAGAGCTGATTGAACAAATATCGGACAAAGGCAAGGGAAAAGCCAATTAAATTTCCAAGTGAGTGTACTTATAATTGTTTCATATATACAGATATATGAATATTGCTCCAGGAGCAGGATTTGTTTGAATACTTCGGTATTCAGGATTGGTTTGGATATTAAAATAGCCAGGATTTGTTTGGATCTTATGATCTAGGATTGGAATTGAACAAAGATCCAATGATTTGATTTGTCTTATGACAAGGATTTGTTGGAACTTCTATTTGAGGATTTGTTATTGCCAATGGGCAGGATTGTTCGGATTTTATATCCACAAATTCGATATATAATTGTTATTCCATTGCAGGGAAGGAGTACCTCACTAAGCTTAATGCTTACGATTTATATTTTAACAATTTCAACTTTGTATGCTATCAGCTAGGATACCATGTGACCGGTAACTTTGAGAGTTGCACCGTTGGAAAGAGCCGGGGTTTAAATATGGGAATTTTATCATTGTCACATTGAAGATTTTATTATACCCACACATTGTATATATTGAGTTAGCATGGATTGAGTTGATGATTGTAATATTTAATCATAGTTGTATAAGTCCGCTTAATTATAACTCTGATATTGATTTCGTTATGGTACATGAATAATATTATGTTCATTATGAACATTATATGGGAAAATATTGATAAGTGAATTATATTTCCAATGGGCTCAAGATTATGATATAATTATTCTAATAATAAATGATTAGTATGGATATTGGGTTTGGGGTGTGACAATAGTGGTATCAGAGCGTCTAAGTTATTAATTATGAACGTGTGTGACGATTAGATGGAAATTATTGAGTTAATTTGATAAGTATGAACTGTTTATGTACTAACCAATAGTTTAGTATTATAAACTGTTTATGTTGGTTGTTAGAATTCTGTTGTATTATAGATAATTACAGATGGAACTTGGGAATGAACAACATAGAGAAGATGGAGTAGTTTCTCATACAGAGGATACTGAAATAGAGAACAGTGTTGCAGGAAGGGTCAAAGAGCATGAGCAATATACAGAGATGCAGATAATGGCACACGTAATACTGAGGATGGCAGAACAACGGGAAAGTAATGTGGCAGAAATGGCAAAACAACAGTCTAGATATCTAGAATCAAAGACTATGGCCATAATTGAGAGAGAGGCAATGAAGGAAATGAAATATTCCATGCATGAAATTTTTTTGAAATTGAATCCTCCAGAATAATCAGGGTCAGTTGAACCTACAGAAGTTGAGATATGGGTCAGGGATCTAGAGACCATATTTGCAGTGATGAAAGTTCCAGATAACCAGAAAGTGAATATAGTTATGTTTAGGCTTAAAGGAGAGGCTAAATATTAGTGGTAAGCCAATAATAATTTAGTGCCCAGGGTGGAAGGTACTGATGTTATTACTTGGGCTGAATTTATTAAAGCTTTGTATTTTACATATTTCCCTAAAGTTTATAGGAGGGAGAAGGTGAGGGCATTTATAAATTTTACCCAAGGGAAAATGTCTGTAAGGGAGTATGAGGTTAAATTTAACGCTTTGTCTAGATTTTCTACTAAGTATGTGGTGGATGAAGAAGATAAATGTAGTAAGTTTCAAGATGGAATGATTTGGCCTATTCAAAATAGAGTGGACACTTATAAATTAGAAGATTATACTTCTCTGGTGAACAAAGCCAAGATAGCAGAAAGGCAAATGAACCAAGGGATGGAGAGTAGATAGAGTTTTAAGAAAATTAGATTTGACGCATCTCAGTCTAAGGGAGGTGAGGGGTGGAAGTGTTAATATGGAACCTCATAAATTTCTAAGAGGTGGTGAAGATAGTGGTACAGGTCAAGGGAGATTTAGTAAAGATACCATGGGTGGGGGATCTTTTGGTTCAGTTAGAAAGTCAGGAAGAGGTGAGGCCCCAATAGGATGTGTTACATGTTTCTTTTGTAAAGAGGAAGGGCATTATAAATATGAGTGTTCGAAGCTTAAGGGAATATAATACTACCATTTCCATTAAGTGGGTCGTGTTAAGAGGAATTGTCCACAGTTGGCAGAGACTACAGCATCACCAAGTGAAGCAGCAAGCAGAGTGTAGTGAAAAGTATGGGCAGAGGAATAGCCAATGGTTCCAGGCCAGGCGGACGAGTCTTTATGATGAAAGTAGCTCAGAGATGTGGTGATAAGTACACTTTATGTTACTGATATAACTTCTTATGTTCTGATTGATCCTGGTTCCACTCACTCTTTTGTATCTTATGCTTTTGCTATATATCTGAATAGACCATGTACTCGTTTAGATGGGGGTGGGTATTTATATGCCTATGGGGGATATGGTTATAGGTGAATGTATTTTTTGTGATTGTGTTTGGACTGTGGGGGTTAGAGATACAGTCATAGACCTACTTCCATTGGGTATCTCTGATTTTGACATAATTTTGGAATGGATTGGTTATCCAAATATTATGCCTCCATGGATTGCTTTCGTAAAGAAGTTGTTTTTAAAGTTCCTAGTGAGTTTGAATTTAAATTTGTGTGGAAAAGGAAAATTGTTCCTAGTTGCATTATTTCTGCTATTCAGGCGAAGAATTTATTAAGTAAGGGTTGTGAGGGTTTTATTGTTTATGTTCTTGACACACTAAAAAGGGGGCTTTACAGTTAGTCGATGTTCCTATTGTACGAGATTTTTCAGAAGTGTTTCCTAGTGAGTTTCCCGGGTTACCTCCAGAAAGAGAAGTTGAATTTAGTACCGAATTAGCACCAAGAACATACCCTATTTTTATGGAACCGTATAGTTAGGAACCTGTTGAATTGAAAGAACTCAAGATTTATTTACAGGATTTACTTGATAGGGGGTTCATACAACTAAGTGTATCTCCATGGGGTGCACTAGTTTTATTTATGAAAAAGAAAGATGGTACTATGCGTTTGTGTATTGATTATAGGCAACTGAATAAAGCTACAATTAAGAACAAATATCCTTTACCTTGTATAGATGATTTGTTTGATCAGTTACATGGTGCTAAAGTGTTTTCAAAGATAGACTTGCTATCAGATTATCATCAGTTGAGGGTAAAGGGGAGTGATATTTATAAAACTGCTTTTCGCACTCGGTATGATCATTTTGAGTTTCTGGTGATGGCTTTTGGGGTGACTAATGCTCCAGCTGTATTTATGGATCTTATGAACCGGGTATTGCATCCTTTTGTTGATTCATTTGTGATAATTTTTATTGATGATATTCTTATCTACTCACATGATATGGTTGAACATGAAAAGCATCTCAGAACCGCTTTGAATGTGTTAAAGATAAGCAGTTGTATGCTAAGTTCAGTAAGTGTGAATTTTGGCTATCACAAGTTGTATTTTTAGGCCATGTTATTTCTGAAAATGGTATACTGTTGATCCTAATAAGGTGCAAGCTATTGTGAAATGGGAGAGGCCCAATAATGCGACCGAGGTGAGGTTTTCTGGTTTTAACTGGGTATTATAAAAGGTTTATTAAGGGATTTTCTTCAATTACCTTGCCAATGACTAAATTAACCCGGAAAGATATTAAGTTTGAATGGAATTATGATAGTGAAAATAGTTTTGAAGAAGAGGTTGGTAACCGAACCTGCTCTTACTATTCCACATGGTGGAGATGGTTTTGTTATTTATATCGATGCTTCACATCAGGGGTTAGGTTGTGTTTTTATGCGGAATGGTAAAGTTATTGCTTATGCTTATAGGCAGTTGCGTACACATGAACGTAATTATCCTACACATGATTTGGAACTTGCTGCTATTGTGTTTGCTTTGAAACTATGGCGTCATTATTTATATGGTGAAGTGTGTGAAATTTTTACTGACCATCAAAGCATTAAGTATTTATTTACTCAGAAGGCATTGAATTTGAGGCAGAGGCGGTGGATGGAGTTAATTAAATATTATGATTGTACAATTCACTACCATCCGGGGAAGGCAAATGTTGTTGCAGATGCTTTGAGTAAAAAGACTTCTAACAGGTTATCTTGAATTCAGTGTGCTAGAGAGTTTCTCATATTATGGAGTTAAGATTGTTGGGAGATGAATTACGGCTAGCAGATGGGGATAGATTCTTTGCTCATATAAGCGTGAGGCCTTTATTAGCTAGCCGTATTCGTGATTTGCAAAGTCAGGATCCTTTTCTCGAGAATAAACGACAAAATGTCTGAGATGGTTAGTCTGATGATTTTTGTATTGTTAATGATAAAACTTTATTATACTAGTTTTCGTTTCCAGATATTAATCTTCCATTGCAAATCTGTGAAGGACAAAATAATAAAAATACTTGTAACATATTATGTAGAATCTGTTTTGTTAGAATATAACATAAAGTACATAGTACTAAACATCAATCATTACCCTAAAAACCAAATCTCTATTCAACTCTAAACTATACAAGATATTCCTATTCTTGCTTAGTCATTCATCCGTGCTTACTCCTCTGTGGAAGCCAACTGACAGGTATTTGTAAGCAACAACAGCAGCTGCTGCTACTGTTGTCAGTTTGTCATGCATGTGGGTGATATCGACTGATGATTAAATCTAATTTAGGACTCGAAGGCCTTTGTGATATGACTAAATCCGCGTGTGGGACTTTGTCTTCAGATGCTTTTTCTGTTTGACTGTGACCGTAGAGTGTTACTAATGTTTATTCTGTAATTTCAGCCTTGCACACAAGGCATTGAGGTTGTTGGTGATCTTGGATTTCAGCAGATACACTTGGGTAATGAATCCATTTATAAATACAGGGGCAACAATAGAGGTGGTTACAAGGTCTTGAACAATGTCTAGAAAAATGTAACAGTCAAAACCACCGGTCGCATTATTTTCCATTAAGTTGGTGGATTGTTTTCTAACGCTTTCGACTTGATATTGGTCTACTTTTCTACCGTACCAAAGAAATATGATTCTCATCATTGACTTTATTAATTGGGTACCTAACCACTTGTCTTTTTTTCATACTACCATAAAAAATTTAAATGTTATTCACCATTTTTATAACTTACCAATCAGATGTACCCTACACTAATTACGTGGGAAAAAAATCTTCTCTCCGTTGTAGGCGAAAGACGATAGTATTTTGCCAAGTGCTAAATTTTCAGGACTAAATAAATGGGACAATATGTGCCACCATCTTCCTTATACTCAAAAATTTAGGCCGCAACCTATAAAACCAATGTCAAACTCATCCCCATTCTCTCTATATGCGTATTCATCTAGTCTCCCATATATATGAATCCAACAATTATGACATAATGAAAATACTTTGAAAAATTTAGGTTAAAAAAACATATATTCGGCTAATACTTTTTTATTTGTTAATTTTTTATCAATAAAGAATAGTATTTTAAACTATTTTTTAAAATATTTTTTTTAAAAATTAAAGAATAACTTTTTTTTATCAAAATTGTTATGATAGTTTTAAAAGCCTTTTTTCATTTAAAAAGTTGTTACCATAATTTTAGTATGTTGGTACGCGTCAGCGACATGTATAGGCGATATTATAAATTATTTTAAATAAAATGTACAAAAAAAATAGTTTTAAACAATTTTTAAAGTGCCTAATATTTTATTTAAAAAAAATTGTTTCAAGTAAAATCCAAGCATGAGAGTGTTTTAAGAAAATTGTTACAAAAATTCTAATAGTTACAAAAATTGTAACAAAAATTCTAATAGTTGCAACAATTGTTTTATAAAAATAAAAAGTCATTGATTCCAAAATAGTAACTATTAGAATCTTAATTGTTTTTAAATAAAATCTTTAGCCACTTAAAAAATTATTTAAAACTCTTTATTTAAAACTGTTTTTTTTTGTACATTTTATTTAAAATGTTTAATAATACGCGATCAAAATAAAATAAACACGACACGGCACGACACACCTCAAAATCTTAATTTTACGTAAAATGAATATGACACATATGAAAGTGACATGACACGACACAAAATCCATTTTTTTACGAAATCTGAACATGGTCCACTTGTCGTGTTGCATTTTAAGTGGGTTATGTTAATATTTGGTAAAAAAGGAGATTTTGTGTTGTGCCATATTACCTTTATAGGTGAAAATAAGATTTTTGAGGCGTGTCGTGTCGTGTCATTTTATTTTGGTTGGGTTCGTTTTTGGTTAAAAAAATAACATATATTGTGGCGTGACACTTTCACTTGGGTCGTGTTAGTGTTTTGTAAAAAAATAATATTTCATGTTGTATCGTGTCACTTTTATTAGGATCATGTTCATGTTGGGTTAAAAAAAAAATTATCGTGTCGTGTTCGGTTATAAAATTAATTTTCAATTAAAAAAACAGTTTTTTATTTTGTCATGTTTTTCCCAATTTTATGTAAAAAAACATTTTTTTTGAAAAAAAAAACAGTTTTTAAATCTTTCTTAAAAAAAACTTATATAAAAGTATCATAACAATTTTTTAAATAAAAAAGGGTTTTTAAAACTATCATAATAGTTTTTTAACAGTTTTTATAATAAACAATTATTTTTTAATTTTAAAAGATAAGAAAATCTTCTAAAAAACAGTTTAAAATACTGTTTTTTTTAAAATTAACAAATAAAAAGTAGTATTTGTTTCATCGTTAGAGCAAATGGCAAGTTTGTGTTTTAAAAAGTAATAGGAGTGTTTTAAGAATTTTTAGAATCTTTAAGAAACAAACATGAATACAAACATGTCCATCTGGGAAATACATATGAATGCACAAAAAATAGTAATCTAATATGGTGTGAACTTGGTAATTCCTTAACATAAAAAATATATATAATTTTTCTGATATTAACATTGAATTTAGAATTATTATAAAACATGATTAGAATAATAATAAAATTGAAAATACAAAATTTGAGAACATAACAAAGACAACATTCATGAATGAGATAGATATAATTACAAAAATTATGTATTTGCTTTGAAATTAACAAATGCATACTTTTGATGACAAATATGAATCTGATGGGAAGATGAAGAAATTTGGGCAGCTAACTTTTGATTTTTAAGGTTTTAAGATGAATGTATTTGGAAGTTTTGTTAGATGAATGTATTAGGAGAGAGAATGTATCAGGAGAGAGAATGTATCAAGTTAAGATTCATGGAATGATTTTAATTTAATGAATGTGTGAGACAAATATTAAGGGTATGATAGAAAATGTTAATTTAATGAGGGTAGTTTAGTACTTTGAGATTTGAAGAGGAACTTCCCTCTTTTTATTTAAAACTGTTTTTTTTTACATTTTATTTTTAATGTTTTATAATACGCGACCAAAATAAAATAAACATGACATGGCACGACACACCTCAAAATCTTAATTTTACGTAAAATGACGTTGACACATATGAAAGTGACATGGCATGACATAAAATCCATTTTTTATGAAATGCGAACACGGCCCACTTGTCGTGTTGCATTTTAAATAGGTTGTGTTAATATTTGGTAAAAAAATGAGATTTCGTGTTGTGTCATATTACCTTTAAAGGTGAAAATAAGATTTTGAGGCGTGTCGTGTTATTTTTTTTTTTGATTGGGTTGGGTTTGGTTAAAAAAATAACATATATTGTGGCGTGACACTTTCACTTGGGTCGTGTTAGTGTTTTATAAAAAAATAATATTTCATGTTGTGTCATGTCACTTTTATTAGGATCGTGTTCATGTTTGGTTAAAAAAAATTATCGTGTTGTGTTCGGCTATAAAAAGAATTTTCAATTTAAAAAACACTTTTTCATTTAGTCATTTTTTTCCCAATTTTATGTAAAAAAAATATTTAAAAAAAAAAAATGTTTTTAAATCTTTCTTAAGAAAAACTTATATAAAAGTATCATAACAATTTTTTAAATAAAAAAGGGTTTTTAAAACTATCATAACAGTTTTTATAATAAACAGTTATTTTTTAATTTTAAAAAATAAAAAAATGTTTTAAAAACAGTTTAAAATACTATTTTTTTTAAATTAACAAATAAAAAACTATTTGTTTGATCGTTAGAGGAAAGGGCAAGTTTGTGTTTTAAAAAGTAATTGGAGTGTTTTAAAAAAATTTAGAATCTTTAAGAAATAAACATGAATACAAACATGTCCATCTGGGAAATACATATGAATGCATGAAAAACAGTAATCTAATAAGGTGTGAATTTGGTAATTCCTTAACTTAAAAAATATATATAATTTTTCTGAAATTAACATTAAATATAGAATTATTATAAAACATGAATAGAATAATAATAAAATTGAAAATACAAAATTTAAGGACATAACAAAGACAACATTCATGAATGAGATAGATATAATTACAAAAATTATGTATTTGCTTTGAAATTAACAAATGCATACTTTTGATGGAAAATATGAATCTGATGAGAAGATGAAGAAATTTGGGCAGCTAACTTTTGATTTTTAAGGTTTCAAGATGAATGTATTTGGAAGTTTTGTTAGATGAATGTATTAAGAGAGAGAACGTATCAAGTTAAGATTCATGGAATGATTTTAATTTAATGAATGTGTGAGACTAATATTAAGGGTATGATAGGAAATGTTTATTTAATGAGGGTAGTTTAGTACTTTAATATTTGAAGAGGAACTTCCCTCTTTTTAAGTAGTAGAGATAAGAAGCGATAATGTGTGCTTAATGTGGATGGATTGAAAGCGAAAATTTTAGATGAGGCTCATAATTCCATTTATGTTATGCATCCTGGTAGCACTAAAATGTACAGGGATTTGAAGGAGCATTATTGGTGGAATAATATAAAGAAGGAAATAGCCGATTTTGCTTCTAGATGCCTTATATGTCAGCAAGTAAAAGTGGAGAATCAGATCACCTGCAGGTTTGCTTCAACCATTGCCAATACATGAATATAAATGGGATCATGTAACGATGGATTTTGTGGTTGGGCTCCCTCGATCAGAAGGGGTCTGATTCAATTTAGGTAGTGGTAGACAGGTTGAAAAAGTTAACTCATTTTCTAGCAGTTAAGACAACGTATACAATTGATAAGAACAAGCATTAAAAAGAAACAACCTCATGAATTCTGGGGAGGTGGATCGATCGATCACCCAGATATCAGCCCAGTTTTCTGCATTTCTTCTACTACGGGTTTCATCACTTTTGATCATTCGAACCTTCATATTAACAACCCAAATTCCTTATAATCCTTACTACATGATATATCAACAAACATAAATGATTTCTAGTTCTCTAAACACCCTAGAATCATCAAGAGTTTGAATTAAAATCATATATGTATTTCATTTTTCCAGAAAATTATAAACATGATATCTTCAAGAGCACACCAATGATTCTCAGAATTTCTTCAGCAGATTTATGATTATTTTGTGGATTACTATCTACCTACAACATGAGTTTGATTCCTATATATTGTCATTTTCCAGAAATCCATTAATAACTCTATCTTTATCTTCCAAACATAAAAAATCTCATCTTTTCATAACTATCCTAACATGGACAATATACAAACTTAGATTGGAATAATCAAATACTTGCCTCTAATTAAGGTATGATCCTTTGGGGTTGTATAACACAGGTGGTTCTCCCCTTCTCCAGTCAACTTTCGGTGGTGGTTGGTGGTGGTGACCTTTGGTCTTTGGTTCTCCTTCTTTCCAAGAAAACTTATCTTCTCCTAAGCAATCTTTCACTCTCCCTAAGAAGATGACCTCTCAATTTTGTGTAGAAGAGAAAATGAACCTATGTAGAACTAATCTCCAAATATTTATAATAAGATAAAAATCGAAATCACTATTCATCCCCCTTATAAAAATGACCAAAATGCGCTTTTTAGTTGTCTTTTCATTTCCAAATGACCCGGGACTCAAAACCAACATCCAAATAGACTTTTCTGACTATTTCAACCCTTCCGGATGCAACAACGCAGTCAAAACGACTATAAGGTTGATGTAAAAATAAGTTTCCTTTTTAATTTAACAAATTTGTCCCGACACGTCCCATACCGCGTCCGAATAACAATTCAAATTACTGAATTAATAACTCACCGCAATATTGATAACATCATAATCATATATTACATAAATATCTTTAAGTAATATTCAGAATCATTCATTTTAATATCCACAATTCGGATAAAACCCAAATGAATTAATTTATAAAAATCCAATTAACCCATAAAATTAAAATATAACCCATTTTAAAAGTCATTAAAATTACGGGGTATTACATACTCCCCCCCTTATAATAGAATTTCATCCCGAAATTTGGAAAGATAAATCATACTGGTAAGGTCAACTATGAGTATAAATCTCACATCGCAAGAAATCTATGCCGTACCGCCCATACACTACATTAACGAAAATCCCCATTGATGTTATACGTCAAGCCTCACCATATAGTTTCAACTGAATCGAATTTAAACTTTCCGCAATCTTCCCTATACCATCCTCATGACAAAGTTTGGGAAAAATTGATCCTTAATCATTAAGTAAATAAATCCTGAAGTCACAACTACTTACAGTTTCACAATTATGAAGAAATACTACAATTTAACCATCCAGGGCGCCCATACACCCTATCGTACAACTTTCATTATAAAATGGATATGGTTACCCACATAATACTCGGATTTATCGCAAAGGTTATAAACTCATATCCTAAAGACCTAACTTATTTCGATTCCCAACGTTTGTTAGTTTCATGCGTGGGGTGTCTCGCAAGCGAAATCCAAACAAGGAACCCCCCCCCCCCCCCCGATACACTACTACTTAAAGTAGTCGATCATCGAAACTCCTCAGGTCCTTAGTCAATAGTATATAACTTCTCTATGGGTTTATCGATTTCAAATAAGAGTCTACCCATCTATTCTCTTGGTAAAGACAAAACGCTGGATATAGCAGTCCATACGCTCTCATATACCACAAGTCAATCCACGCCGATAGTCACATCATGTTCGGACATGCCTAATGTAAATAACTCCGTGATAAAAATCAGACCCACGTGATGACATCTAAAAATATAGGTGTCCCACGACCCCTCGATGAGTCTATGCAAATAACAGTGCTAAAGGCTAAGTTTAGTAACCCTATTGCCCACACAATCTTATAATGCAACCCATCAGTGAGGATTAGAATTCTCCTCTCCTTAGTGGGTACCTCTGCTGGTACCAAATTAGTTAGTCGCGTAAATTCTTCCTCGTATTCTGCCACTGTTTTCTCTCCCTGTTTCAAATCAAGTAATTTTCGCCTCATCTATGTCTGGATGGCGAAAGGAAAGTACTTTTGATCAAACCGTATCCAAAAATCTTGGATAGTCATTGTGTCTCTCTCCTCGATAGTGGTCGTAGTCTCCCACCATTGCAAAGTTGCCCCTACTAGCTTGAATGTGGCTAGTATTTGACGTTGAACCTCAGTACATTTGAGCATTATCAAGTGCCTTTGGATATCTCTCTTCCATTGGCTAGCAATCACGACATCTGATAACAGAGTAGCTGAAGAACGTAAGCGTAACTAGAAAAGCAATAATCCTACTCATAGGGCTCTACATCAAAGAACGCTAAGCTGAAAACACAATAAGCCGTACAGACCCTAATGGACACTAGAACCTGATGCTCTGATACCACCTGCAACATCCCGCCTAGTTAAATACCGGGTGGCCAGTCCCATACCAAATTAAAACAGAATATACAGTTGGCTCATTCTCAGCATCACTGTCGAAAACATTAACTAATCACCCAATACCTAATTAAGATGGTGTTAAAAAAAACTTTCCAAATTTTAATTCAACAAAAATCATTTTTAGTTTACGAATAACACTACACATTTTATTCTATCACAATAGTAACTGAACAGATAACATAAAGGAATTTAAATGAAATTGGAATAAACGTTCCCACATAATAATCCAATACAATAATCCTAACAATAATAAAAGTATTAAAATGACACGAGTACAAGACTGTATGACTCAGATAGAAAGATGATAACTGAATTCCTCTGGGCGACATGCCCTAAATAAAATATCACAATGAATCAAATGAAGATAAATGTCTAAGCAATAATCCATAGCTCCATAACTCCATATCTCGTCATAATCCCCTAAGGTTGGCGTCCCCGCTGCTGGACACCTGATATAGAAGATACAATAGAAAAGAGAATATGCAAGGAAACGGGTGGGAGCCCGATGGTAAAAATAATTTTGAAAACAGGAATTATTTAACAAGTGAAATTAAGCATTTATTATGTACATGTTAGTATCCAAACTCTCACTTGATATTCTCACCTCTCATCTAGAATGCACGCTTAACATTTCCTATGAACCTCCTAGTTAATGGTTCCTCCTAACTAGTTTCCATACTATGATTCTATCCCATATCATAACCCCGTATGTCCCATACCATACGTAGTATAATCATTCATATACGTCTCTCATTAATATGAGTTAAGCTTTTCAAATCTATCAGAATAATATTCATTAACTTAATTCAATTCTTTTTCTCTATTCACTATCATCTACAATTATCACATATAGATTAATCAAACCGCTATATACATTTATTTAATTCATTATATATATATAAACATATATAATATGGCACCCATAGACACAGTTGCGGTGCATGCATTACTCTGCTATCACGTCCCAATATCGCTGGTCGCCGAATAGGGGACTAAAGGTTCGGTAAGGATTCCTCGAACCACAAACAACAACACACAAATTAGAGGCGAACATAGTTCTCGTATCCGTGGGTCACGCACATACCTACGTACCCATAGTCAGCGAACTTATCAACTCCCCGATAAGTCTTTCATAGACCTATGTTCTCGAGCGATAAATCAAAAATCCCATGGATTCATCAGGATATGACTGCCCTCACGCGCAAACCTCCCGTCGATAGCAAGTAAGCTAGGTATGTCATACACATAAATCATCAATTAATCAAATAGGCATTTATCATCTACATATAGATATAATATCCACAAGGTAATCACACTACCATAAGATAATTCCCATACGTAACATTATATCTCTTAAATTCCATGTATTAAAAATATTATGACTTTACTTCTTTAATTTAATTATTCCAGAGTCTCACTCATTACTCAAGGTTTAAATAGGCTTTTCCTCAATACATTTATTCAGTAAGACATCACTAATATCCTACTGATCCATATCATCTTATCTCCCGAATTACTACGAATTAAACTCTCCTTAGGGTTATAACTGATAGTTTCTAATATCTTATAAACACATTTTCTTTCACTTTGGATGAAACCTTCTTGTAAACCTAAGGTTGCCCAGATGATTTATAAAATTTACCCTACTGGACCTATCCTTAATCCTCATGCATACAATTTAGAATATAAGACGTGAATCTAGCAACCGAAATTTCTTTCAATTTAATTATCATAATTTTAATCAATTAAATCCCAATCACATTAATTCGATTCTTATCTAGGGCTTCTTGATCTTCCCTAAGTCCCATTATATCCAATTAATAATCACCAAAGATTTACAAAAGGTTTGGTATAAGAATAAGCATTAAAAAGAATCAACCTCATGAATTCTGGGGAGGTCGATCGATCAAAGGCAGGGGGTCGATCGATCGAAGGTAGGGGGTCGATCGATCGATCGCCCAGATATCAGCCCAGTTTTCTGCATTTCTTTTACTACGGGTTTCATCACTTTTGATCATTCAAACCTTCATATTAACAACCCAAATTCCTTATAATCCTTACTACATGATATAGCAACATATATAAATGAATTCTAATGCTCTAAACACCCTAGAATCATCAAGAGTTTGAATTAAAAGCATATATTTATCCCATTTTTATAGAAAATTAAGAACATGATATCTTCAAGGACACACCAATGATTCTCAGAATTTCTTCAATAGATTTATGATTATTTCATGGATTACTATCTACCTACAACATGGGTTTGATTCCTATATATTTCCATTTTCTAGAATTCCATTAACAACTCTATCTTTACCTTCCAAACATGAAAAATCTCATCTTTTCATAACTATCCTAACATGGACAATATACAAACTTAGATTGCAATCATCAAATACTTTCCTCTAATGAAGGTCTGATCCTTTGGGGTTGTATAACACAGGTGGTTCTCCCCTTATCCGGTCAACTTCCGGTGGTGGTTGGTGGTTGTGACCTTTGGTCTTTGGTTCTCCTTCTTTCCAAGAAAACTTCTCTTCTCCCAAGCTACCTGTAATACCCCTTATTTTTTTGGATTTTAAATTTAGGGATTTATTAAATTTAATTTGAGATATTAATTTAATATTAATTCGGAAATGATTTAAATATTTACTAGCGTGGTGAGAGTTAGTAATTATCGGAATTTTGTTGTAAATTAATTTATGGGTAAAGTAAGATGTGTAATTAAATTTAGTAAAATTATCACGAGAATCTAATTTGATAATTTTGGAAATTTTATCAGGACGCGCCTGTGTCGTGTCGGGATTTAATTCGCATTATTAAAAGTGAATAAATTATAAGTCACCTGAATGGTCATTTTGAGTGCGTAAATGCATCCTGAAGGATTGATATAGTCAAAATAATGTACCCAGGAGTTTAGTTTGGGTCTCGGGGCGTTTTTAGGCCTAATTAACATCCCAGGAGGGCGTTTTAGACATTTTGTATTTTTGGGCATGGAAACCCACGAATTTTCTAAGGTTATATCAGATGGTAGGAGTTGTCTTCTTGGGTTAGAATAACCAAAAACCAAAGACGGCCATTATAGAGGAAGAGGAGAAGCTTTCCAAGGAGTTCTAGGCCAAGAACTCCACCGTTTGCACCGTCGTCGCCGCTAAATCGTAGATCGCGCAACGAGGATCACAACCACACCAATCTGTTCCACAAATCTGAGACAAATATTTCCAGGAAAGTATCTATATTTCTTTATTTTATTTAATGCTTCAATTATATTAGTTTAGGGTTGATTAGGACTAATTTTCATGGAAGAAAGCATATATTGGAGACTATAAATTACATGATATAGAGGTGATAATCATATTCTGGAAATTAAATTCATATGTAGAGGTTGAACCACGAATTTGCATTGATTTAGGAGTAGAAAATCTAGAAAAAAGAATGGGAAGAACGAAGTTAAAGATAATATTAGGGTTCTTGATATTTATATGGATTTTGGCCTTTTAATTCGTTATACTTGATGAAACTCGCATGTTTTACATAGAATATTATCTATTTGGGTATATAACTCTTGTAGTATCAATTTTTGGGAGTTTGGGAGTGACAAAGGATAATTTGGATGATTTTAGAATAGGATTCCCGTAATTGTTAATTCTTCAATTTCGTCATAACTGCTTGATCGATCGATCGACCCAAGAGCATCGATGGATGGATCGATCAAGACCCTGCCATCGATCGATCGACCCCTCCTGGAAAACTCATATTCCCCTTTTTAAATAGTTCATTCCAATTTAAATGAATAGTAATCCTTGGACATTATTGTTAGAACATTTGGGGATATAAAGAAGACCAGTAGGACTTTATAAAAATGGAACCTTTAGTGTAAGACGAGATTAACATTAACGGAAGTGTTTTACACTTAAGGAATAATGGGAACGTGTGTCTAAAGGGTGAAGCTCGTAAGGAAGTTACGTCGTAAAATAAAAGTGTACCTACTAAAATTACACATAGGGAGATAGGATTCTACGAGTGTTATGAACTAAGTTTGGAATAATCCCATAAATAAGAATAAAAGAGACGAACCGTTATCCGGGATAATCTAGTAATGTGTACTAAGAATGAATATCATAAGTATGGGTCCTGGGTGTACCTAAATTAGAATTGGGAATAGTAGTATATATATATGACTGTGATTGTGAATACACTATATACGTGTAAAAATCATGCCCGCGCTACTTGCTTTCACTGAGGTTACCGCGCTGGGATAGTCTTATCTCGATGGGACCTTTATGGGGGATATTGATTTGTACCCTAGAACATAGGAATCCTTGGTACAAGCTATCGAATCAATAGTCAGACGGTCCTAAGAGACGTGAGGGTATGTGTTGACCTCTTAGTGACTTGTAACTGTGCTTTGCCTCAATTTGTATGTGTTTTGTGTTAATACAGTTCGAGAGTGATTCCGAACTAGTATTTCCCTTAGTACGAGTGATACGGGGACTTGATAGCAGAGTATGCCAGCACCATAAATATATGTGGGGTGCCGATAGAATATATATATATATATATATATATATATATATATATATATATATATATATATATATATATATATATATATATATATATATATATATATATGATATAAATTAGGAAACTATCTACTATGATTAAAAGTAGTTGAGTAATGAATAAATATTCAAAATTTATAAGTGTTTGAAAAGTTTGAGGCAATACTGAGAAACTAGTTAATAAAATGAGATTTATGTGAAAACTTTGCTTTCAGAAATTAATTATCTTAGCACTAGTAATTGACGGCATGAAACCTTATGAGGATTTTAAGATAAGTAAACCGTTGGGATTAATAGTGCGGTAGGTGTGCACATTAGAAGAGAGGTGAGAATTTCTCAAGAAAGTGCCGCATACTAATATGATTGTTGCATTAGCCGGTAAGCATTTTAAATACTTGCTAAACTAAATTTTAAACTGTTTTACAATCGGGCTATGACCTGTTTCCTTTTATCTCTTCTCTTTTGTGTATATATATATATATATATATATATATATATATATATATATATATATATATATATATATATATATATATATATATATATATATATATATGTATATATATATATATATGTATATATTACAGGTGCCCATCCACAAGGGCGTCATGCTTAGGATCCTTTGGAAGGAACGTACTGCAGCTTAGGTGGGAGTTGCAGGCCTCTTACTTAGACGACCTCATTATTGATTCCACTCCTAGTTCTGTTTTATCCATTTGGGCATGTGTCGCCCTTTTTCCTTATTCAGTTGGTTTTGTCCGAGATTGTAATTCATTTACTTTCAGTATTTCTACTTTGAGATTTTTACTGTCAGGACGTTTTTACTTTGATGATTTAAAGTTGGAATTAATTATTTGAATGCTTAAATTGCTTTGATTATCCTTTCCATTCTAGTTATTGTGTGATTCTTAAACTATGAATTATGAAAGATTTTATTATTGGGTTTAAATTAATTATGGAATTAATGTATTAAATAAAAATGCTTTTGTCACTTAGCCTAATTATTTAGGGTGTTTAATTGAAAAGGTTATTTTGCGACAGTGATGCTAAGAATGAACAAACCGTCATCTTGGTTATAATTTAATAAAGGATTGATCACCCGGTATTTAATTAGGCGGGGAGTCACACAACCTTTCACTCTGTCTAAGAAGATGACCTCTCAATTTTGTGTAGAAGAGAAAATGAACCTATGTACAACTAATCTCCAAATATTTATAATAAGACAAAATTCGAAATCACTATTCATCCCCCTTGTAAAAATGACCAAAATGCCCTTTTTGATTGTTTTTTCATTTCTAAATGACCCGAAACTCAAAATCAACATCCAAATAGACTTTTCTATCTATTTCAACCCTTGCGGATGCAACGACGCAGTAAAAACGACTATAAGATTGACGTAAAAATAAGTTTCCTTTTTAATTTTACAAATTTGTCCTGACACATCCCATACCGCGTCCGACTAACAATTCAAACTACTGAATTAATAACTCACCGCAATATCAATAACATCATAATCATATATTACCTAAATATCTTTAAGTAATATTCATAATCATTCATTTTAATATCCACAATTCGGATAAAACCCAAATGAATTAATTTATAAAAATCCAATTAACCCATAAATTTAAAATATAACCCATTTTAAAAGTCATTAAAATTACGGGGTATTACAAATCTGTCCATCCGTTTAAGTGGTAATTTGTCCTTTATACCCGACAAGGGTCTTAAATTGATTGGTTGGAGGTGTAGGCTGGTTTGACCGACCTTATACCTTTGAAATAACCTTCTCCTTCAGCCAAAAGCATCCATGTGGAATTTTAGCTTACGGAGAGAGAATAGGGAATTTAGGAAGAAAGCAAGGAGGAAACGTTGGAGAAAAATTCATAAAAAATTACGTAAACGTCCCTAAGGTAATTCTACGCGTAAATTTTATTATTTTTCCTATATTACTGATTGAAATGATAGAAATCATCATTTGTTTACAAACTTCCATGTCTTAAGGTATATGTATGAATAGATACGAGTTTAAACAAAGTTGACTGTGTAAACCCTTAAATTTCTTCATTTAGTAACCTTGCTTATTCAAACTTCCATATCTTTTTGTACACTTACTGGAATTGATTGATTCTAATTGGAAATTAAAATAGACTCATATATGCGTGATATATCCAAAAATTATGTGAAAATACCAAGAAATGAATCTTTGGTGAAAGTTTGAAATCCGGGTATAAAATTTGACCCAATGGTGAAATTATGCACGCCGTGTGTTAGATGGTTTGTTTGACATAGGAAATGAACTTTAAAAATTATGAAACTTTTATTTTGTATTTCAATATGTTTAATGATATTGTATAGAATATCATAGAAAGTTGTAATGTAGAAAAAATATGAAAATTCCTGGAAGTTGAATGAACAATAAAAGAGCCTATAGGGAAGATTTGATATGTAGTAAAGAAATGGGCCTATCTTGCTCTAGGAAACTTGAAATGATGCACCATCTTTCGTATTGAAATCCTAATATGATAAGAATTGAATTACCAAGAATAAATGAATGTATGTTTGGTCTATGATTTGGATATGTCAAATTCATTAACATGAATTTGGATGGAACTTCATTTGTGATAAATCATTTAAATAGAATCATATGATTCTTATAGATTGAGTTATGTTTAAGTTATTCTTTGGATTGTTAATATTCTTATGATGCTAATAATATTGTAAGAATGATAGGAAGGGAAGAAGAGTTTATTGAACAAATATCGGACAAAGGCAAGGGAAAATCCAGTTGAATTGCCAAGTGACTATACTTATAATTGTTTCATATATACAGATATATGAATATAGCTCTAAGAGAAGGATTTGTTTGAATACTTCAGTATTTAGGATTTATTTGGATATTAAAATATCCAGGATTTATTTGGGTCTTATGATCCACGATTAGAATTGGACAAAAATTCAATGATTGATTTGTCTTATGACAACGATTTGTTAGAACATCTATTCCAGGATTTGTTATTGCCAATGGGCTGGATTGTTCGAATTTTATATTCACATATTCGATATAGAATTGTTATTCCATTGCAGAGAAGGAGTACCTCACTAAGCTTAGTGCTTACGATTTATATTTTAACAATTTTAAGTTTGTACGCTACCAGCTAGGATACCATATGACCGATAACTTTGAAAGTTGCACCGTTGGAAAGAGACGGGGTTTTAAATATGGGGATTTTATCAATGTCACACTGAAGATTTTAATATACTCACACATTGTATATATTTAGTTAGCATATATTGAGTTGATGATTGTAATATTTAATCATAGTTAATTATAGTTGTGTATGTCCGCTTAATTATGACTCTGATATTTATGTCGTTATGGTACAGGAATAATATTATGTTCATTATTGAGATTATACAAGCAAATATTGATAAGTGAATTATATTTCCAATGGGCTCATGATTATTATCTAATTATTCTAATAATAAATGATTAGTATGGATATTGGGTTTGGGGTGTGACGGGCACCATCAACATATAACTTCCAGATGCCTTGTTCTTATGGGACTTCTCTCAGATGACTGGTCTGGGGCTGATCACAGGGTTGTTCTCCCGTGAAGTCAGCAATGAAATCGGCAAGGACCTGCCCCTTGATGGTGGTCCTTGGTTGAAAATGAATATAAAATCTTGCGAGTTCGATCGACCATTTTCATAGTCGGCCTAAGAGGTATGCTTTCCTCAGAACCACCTTGAGGGGGTGCGAAGTAACTACGAAGATGGAGTGGGACGTAAAATAGTGCTTCAATTTTCTCGAGGCTACCACTAGTGCAAAGGCGAGCTTCTCCAATGGAAGGTACCGTTTCTCGGCATCTATAAGAGTTTTTCTTGCATATTAGACTAAATGTTAGCTCCCCTATCTCTCCCATACTAAAGCGGAGCTCACAGCATGATCTGATACCGCAAGGTAGAGATATAAGTGATTATTTTCTCTAGAGATTACAAGCAGGGGGGCTTGCTGAGGTAGGCTTTAAGTTCTTCTAATTCCCTCGAGCAACCCTCATTCCACTCCACGCTCTTGCTTTTCTTCAGCAAATGGAAGAACGGCTGGCATCTTTCGATTGACTTATAAATGAACTTGTTTAGGGCAACGAGCATTCCTGCAAGTTTCTGTACATCTATTATAGTTTGAGGGTACTGCACCCTAGTGATGGCATCAATTTGGTCTGGATTAGCTTTTATACCTCTCTTACTGACCAAGTACCCAAGGAATTTTCCTGACTGGACATCGAAAGAACACTTACTTGTGTTAAGTTTCATTTGGTACTTCCTGAGGATTTCGAAGGTCATTGCTAGGTCAGGGAGGTGGTCGCATTTGAGACTGCTTTTGATGAGCATGTTATCGATATATACTTCCATAGTGTCTCCCATTTGGTCTTTAAACATCTTGGTAACCAACAGCTGATAAGTTGCTCCTACGTTCTTAATCCCAAACGGTATAACCTTATAATAAAATAAACTAACAGTAGTTATAAAGGCGTTCTTATCTTAATCTGGCTTAGGCAGAGGGATCGGGTGATATCCAGAATAGGCATCTAAGAAGCTCATTCTCTTATGTGTTATCGTGGCATTCACTAGTTGATCGATATTTGGAAGGGGGAAACTATCTTTGGGATAGGCCCTGTTGAGATCAGTGAAGTCGATACAGACTCTCCACTTACCGTTGCTCTTAGGGACTACCACTGGGTTGGATAGCTATTTGAGGAACTGAACTTCCCGTATGGATCCTGCATTCATCAATTTTTCAACTACTTTGGCCTTCTCCGGAGTTCTTTATCGAGCCTTCTGTACGATTGGTTTAAAGGTTGGATATACGTGTAGTCGGTGACAAGTAATACTGTGATCAATTCCCAGCAGCTCATAAGGTTCCTATGCGAATACATTCAAATTTCTCCGAAGGAGGGTGACAAAGTCCTTCTTCTCGTAAGTAGTGAGAGAGGATCCAATCAAAAATGTTCTTTCAGTCGAGCCGCTGACTGTGACTTCCTCTAGGTCCTCAATGACCCTTTCAGAGGGGAGGAGCCTGGTCTCCTCCACTCCTGGTCTGTCATATTTTAACTGCTGTTTGGAGGGAATTAGCCTCTCCTACTCCTCTTCCTTATTTCTTGCTTTTTCTACCCTATTATTTAGTTTGGGGCATTTGGTTGATATGAAGAACTTCCTTGCCATCGCCCGATCTCCACGAATCTCCACTATTCCTCGTTATGTCTCACATATTTCAACTTCTGATGATAGGTAGATGGGATGACCTTCATCGCGTGGAGCCACCCTCTGCCGAGGATGGCTTGGTATGGTGAATCAATATCAACCATGAGAAATTCAATCATCTTTGAGATATTTCATTCTCTTACTGGCAGGACGATCTTTTCCAAGGGGATGGTTATCTTTCTGACGAAGCAAATTAGGGGAACGGTGGCTTCCTTTAGGTCGTAACACCTACCTTCAGCTTTCAGAACAAATCGAGGTACATTACTTCGGATGAGCTGCCCTGGTCGACGAACAATCTGTCGGCGTCGTAATTAGCTATCATGAGTGTAATGATCAGTGTGTCATGATGTAGAGTTCTCACTCCCACCAAGTCCTCATTTGTGAATACGATGTGCTTATTGTAGTCGGCATCTTCTCGACGTTGACGCTTCCCGGCATGGGTTTTGGCTGGATCAATATGAAAAGTTTGAATCACTTCTGTAACCTTCTTCACTTCCATTCGAGTTTTGTTCCTTTGGATCTGTTTGATGTCGGGCGCCCCATGAATTTCCGTGAACTCATAGATTATGTCTTCCTTGAGAACGTTATCGGGCCTCTGATCTCCATTCGCAGCTACCTTCTCTACAAACTCACTTAAGTGTCCAGCTTGAGATAATTCTTCGAGGTGGGACTTGAGGGACTTACAGTTCTCGTCTTTAGGCCAACCTTCCATAGGGAATGCACATCTCAATGTGTTATCCCGCTTGGAAGGGTCTCCAACCATCTTTTTGGGCCACTTAATAAATGACTCGTCTTTGATCTTTGCAATAATCTTGTAGATTGGTTCTCTGAAGATTGTGTTCACTGCTTGGAAGGCCTTCGAGGCGTCGCCTTTATTTACATTCTTGAGGCCACTCTTGCCCCCATTCTTACTTTCTCTTTTTTATGTCTCATTCTTCTCACCCCTTGCCAGCAAGCTTGGCACGACCATTTTCTCCCGTACTAATATGGGTCACATCTTCAATTTTGGAATATTTCTCAATACGATCCATCAAATCATCGATGGTTGTGGCTTCATTCTTAGTGAGGGACTGGTGTAAGAAGCAGGATCTAGGTAAGTAGATCTTGAAAGATGCTGCAACCACTTGCTCTGAGCAATCCTTGACCTCGTTTAACACCTCCCGGTATTTGGTCACGTAGTCTCTGAGATTATCTTGGGGCTTCTTCTTTATTGTCAACAAAGCATCCATCCTCTTCGGATGAGAGCTGTTGGTAAAAAATCTGGATGTGAAAAGCTAAGCCAGAGACTGGAAGTTCTTGATGGATCTATGAGGGAGCTTCTCGAACCATTTTTGGGCTACATCGTGCAAGCACGATGGGAAAATCTGGTACATAGTGCGTCATTGTGGTTCCAAAGGGTCATGACATGCCTTTATTGTCTGACATGGTCGATATGATCAGTCTTACCATCGTAAATCTTGAACCTAAGCATTGCAAACTTCTTCGGGGCTTCTTCTATTGCCTTTGAAAAAGGGGACTTCATTTGGGTTCTGAGAGCTCGCCTGGCTAGCTCTCTCGTTGATCTAGCACCCTAATGTGCTGGGTGTTGGTCCATCTCTCTCCGGACCAAGTTATGTATATCGTCATTCCTTCAGTTAGGGATCCTGTAGTGGCGAGATGATTGTTGTTGCTCGGACCGATCGTCATTCGACCTGTGTCTCTCAGTTCTTTGAGACCCATGCCTTGGGATCCTTCCTCGGTTACGAGATTTTCTCGCCTGAGGAATAGGAGTCCGATTATGGCGTTGCCTCATGTTGCGATGGAGTTCCCTTTCCAGTCGCCTCTTGAGGCGAGCATTTTTGGGTTCCTACGTTTGAGTGGTCTCCTCCTGTTCTTGGAGCCTGGCCTCATAAGAATCTATCAGCCTGGAAATTTGTGTGGACCTAGCGGGTCCCTGGCTTTCTTCTGAGTCTTTCCTCTCCTGGTGAAGCCATGGGTATGAGCGAAGGACTTCAGACCTAACCCAATGAGGGATAGGCTGCTCTTGAATATCCATGCTTAAGGGGCATTGTTGTTGTGATCGTACATTGCAGGTCCTTATTGGTGAAGGCTTTCTTAGAGGAAAAATAATCATTTTCCACAGACAGCGCCAATTGTGGTGACAAAAATCTCAACACAAATAATAATGAAAGGAAATCACCATAAAAATAAGAACATTAATGGTCACAATCACACAACATAAAGGTATACGTGGTTCGGCAAATTACCTACGTCTACGGAGAGGTCTACTGTTCTATTTAGTATCTCTCAAGAGATTTTTTTCTACATTTCGTTTGCCCTGGGCCAGGGGTACAATATATATCCCAAATAAAAAGAGTGGGGGCTCTGGCCACCAGCACGTTAACCCATTGTCCCTTGAATATCTCTTTCGACATTTTAAGGATAGACTGGGTCATATCTTCTTAACTGTCATTTGAGGCATCTATAATTTGGGTCGAGCACCTTTTATTGTTATTTGGGCTTGGTCTGGCTATTCTTTTGGGCCTGTAAAGAGGAGGGAGGTACCCACAGTACTATATGTGCAATGGCTAAAAATTTACATTAATTATTCCCGAAAACTTCAGTGACAATTATTAAACCTGTAAGCTTTTAGTTGCCCCAAAAGTATAAGGATGGATGAGGAATTGAAGACCATTAAATAGTTAGAAACATAGAAAGTGTTTTTAACTACACATTTATTTTTGTTTATATAATAAATCACGAATATATTGCAAGGCTATTCTACTTGTTACCATGCTTATGTTAATCTTGGTCTCAAACATATATAACGATAATCTTATTTCAACAATACAGTAACACTCACTTTATTATGATTGGGTTATGAAAAAATACTTGTCTTATTAACATCAAAAATTTTCTCAACCATGGCTTACTTATTTTTTTAATGATTAATGTCTTGAAAGAAATTTCTTCTTTTTCATAAGTCAACTAAAAATCCCCATAAAACACTACTGGACTGGGATAATCTATTTCTCGAAATGAACTTCTTTTAATAACCAAAAATAAATTATAACTTGTACCTAAATATTCTAACATGTATTTTACCTAGAAATCATAAATGCTCGAACTCTGCTATAAGTGAAATTTTTTTGCCATAAGGATTGACACTATAATAATGCTCATTATTTTAACCTTCCTAAACAAAATAAGAAAATTCATGATTGAATATATAAATATAAAATTAAATCCATTACTCTTTTATATGTGAGGTATTATAGATACCGTTGCACACACAATGTTATTTGTACGTATTTACATACGATTACTATAAATAATCAATAAAATCCTCTTAAAAGTGCAAAAACTATTTATAATTTGCTCCTACAAAAATACAATTCATACAGTATGTGAATGAGATGGGAAGTTAATATGGTTTATCATATATATATATATAGGGATACTCTCAGGTGCGGACTAAACCGTGCGCACCCGGTGCGGACTTTGTCCTGTTCCTCACGTGGTCTCCTCGTGGTCCCTAAAGACATTTTGTTATTTTCTTTAGATGGTCCCCCTCTTGTTTTATATGAAACCCTTATTTTAAGACCAGATATTTACAAGATTTATATTTTAAGCCCAAATTTGTATCAAGACTTCAAAGATCTTAGAAACTCACCGAATTTCGACCAAACCCCTAATTGTGTTATCAGAGCCATAAGACGCTCCTTTTAAACTTATTGTAAAAAAGACTTTAATGCCCTTGGGATTTATCCCTCACATTTACAAAGATATTTTTGGAACCAACCCAGACTACCATCCCATACCTATAACTGATTTAGACCCTTTAGGTTGCTTAACATCGCATATAGACGGTTGTTCACATACTGAGCACATCTCAGCCAACAGACGCAGATAGTAGACAAGTTACTGCTAGTGATATTAACAGCATAATAGACCAAAATAAGTGTATACTCCTTATATTAAGACAATTAATAAAAGACACTCAAACCCTAGAAACAGAGATAAAAAATATCTCTAAAAAGACTACTAGAAATAGATAATCAAATCCTAATAGACCTTGTACATGTTTTACAAGAAATAAATATTAAGACTAGTCATATAGAAGTCCTTAACAAAGACATTTTAGAAATTAAAATTTTAATTAAAAATCAAGACAGTGAGTTAATTAAACTTACTAAGGAATAAACTAAGCTTATCCCTAGATTACATAGTTATCTTCCTAATGGATATAGTTAGATCAGACTGGAACGAGGTACCCATAGATCTCTCCATTCAGACCTTATCAGACTTTTATAAAAGAATTTTAGAAAAGATAAACGATGATACATTTTATTATAAGATAAATGAAAAAGAGATTGCCAACGCTTCTAAAGCAACTAGGACTCATATTAGAAAGATTAAATTTAATTTCTACATCCATAGCATCTACCAAAGACTATAATAGTAGCTTTGTTAAAGACTTTCATTTAGATTTAAAAGCTAAGACAAAAGGATTAACCACCTTCTACACAGACTTTGTTAAATTCCAACAAAATTTAGCAAATTATCTTAATAATATGGAAATCCATAACCTATCCAAAATGGATAGTATTATTAATGAATATAGAATAAACATGGCCCAAGTAGAAGAAAAATACGAAGAAATTATAAATGGAATTAAGGCTGTATATAATAAGCCTTCCCAAGCAGAAATAGACTCACCTTTTATTCTAACTCATTTAGATAAAATAGAAAGGACTGTAGAATCTGTCGAAGTTAGATCTATGCAACCACAAGAAAAAGATAATGAAGTAAAAGACTATATTACAAATGTTTCCAAATTCGTAGTTAGTTCTCTAACTAGACATAGTGAAGAAATTTATGAGAAGACAAGAAAAGAGAATAAGAATTTTAAAGAAGAAATCCTTAGTCAGATAAAAAGACAAAAAGATTATTCAGATTTCTTAGAAAGAATTAAAAAAAGACTTGAACAAAATAGGTTGCCACCTGTAAATTTAGAGAACTCCCTCCTATAGAAACTAGAGAAAAGAATACCATAGGTAGACGAGTCATAAATGACGGATTAGATAAGACTAGTAAGATAGTTAACCATATGCTCCAAAGACTTAAGGATTCATCCTCCAATGTTAGGACATCGTGGAAAGAAAGAAATTTCACCAATCCTCTCCAATGGAAAGAATGGGGTGAAGTTTACTGGAAAATTGTTGAAGATTCCATTCATAATGGACAACTTCCAACCGTTAAATATATAGACTTGTTTAAAGAAGGTTCCACTCCTAAAACTCCTAATTATAACATGACTTACCATTGTAGGAATCATGTATTAGACAAATCATATATTGAGCTCCAAGTGTTTGATTCGGAATGGTTTAGATCTAGAGGAACTGATTGGAAGTTCCAATTCATAACCTTTGGACTCTTTCAAGCAAGAATCCAAGGATTACATAGACCTCAGCATAATATCAACAAATTATGTTGTTTAGTAGACAAAAGATGGAAAGATTTTGAGAAAAGCCTTATTGGGATAGCCTAATTGGAAATGTCAGACAACATAGGATACTTTAATGTCATTCTGGCATTTATAGTAACCGTAGACACAGCCAAACATTTTAAGTTAATCTTATATGCTAGTGGCTATGAAGATTATATTATCCTAGACGCTAATATAAATATAAATTTCCAAAGCTATGTGAAGTTCTCCCAATTTCCTTATGAAGGAATGTAATCGGGAATTCCTAGTGTTAGACTTAATGAAGAAATCTTAGTTAGAACCAATATTTCAGACTATAATCATACTTAGAGTATTCGAAATACTGGACCTATGAAAGAAAAAGATAAGACCCTTTGGCAATTGCCATAATTCCAAGAAACTAAGACGATATAGAATAAAACTTTGTTTATTAATCAAGATGATGTCACTAGAAATGTTACTATCCAGTTTGGCCCCCTAAGGTTATCAATAAGAATATACAGACTGAAGAAGTTTGATTTAGGAATATGGGAGAAGCCATAATCAATGATCCTTCAGAAGGAGAATGTAGTAGTAAGACTAGTTCTAGTTTACTAAGACAAGCCCCGGTAATTAGAACTAGAAGATCATTTTAACAAAAAGATTTAGTTAAAGAAAAAGCTAGGATCCAAAACTTTGGGCATGAACCCTCATAATTGGACATGAGGACATTTAAAGATCACCTTAAGAAAAGTCATTATGTTATATTTCAAGAAAGATAAAGATTTAATATGATAGCCCAAGACCGCATATTAAAATTAAAAGAATCTAAGAATACAAAGGAACTTCTTAGAAACTTAAGACTAATAGAAGAAGGAAAAGAAAAATTAATGCCATCTACACAAGTAAATCCTAATAAACAAGAGATGGAAAGTAGTAGTAAGCTAGAAGATACTCCTAGACTTTTTAGTAAACCAATAGGAATAAACATTCCTATATACTCTAGCACTATCGTCAAGACTAAACCAGACTATATAAAAGACTTTCCAACTAGTGACAAGTGTTTCACTCCTCTTAAGACCATGGAAAATCAAGCCATAAATCCAGTAGGTATTTACCATAACCTAGACAATGTTTAAGATAGGAAGAAGGCCTTAGACGAATGGCGTAATCAGATGAACATGTGTTTTGCATCTAATAAACAATGGAATGCAAGTTTATGTAAACAATACGTTGAGCAATCCATTAGAGGTATTGCAAAATATTATTTAGATAGTTTAAAAAATGCTACAGATGAAGAATCCTTAGCTAAGATCGAGAAGATAAAAGAAAACTTAGAAGAAAGATCAATTGAAGAATATATTCAATTGTTCACATCAGAATTCATTGGAACTAGACATCTAGCTCAAATCAATGAACAAGACCTAGCAAAAACTAAGTTACCCCTCCTTAGCATTTGCAAACTAGATAAGATAAATGAATATAGCCATAACTATGAGCAGATATATTACCAAATTAAAGAATTTGGAGAGACCTTAAAAGATGAATACTTTAGGAAGATACCAGCCATAGGACAAATTACTAAATAATGAATATAGGAATTGGCTAAGAGTAGCTGGAGTTAAGAACAACTCCCTTGGTGAAAGAATCAATTTCGCCAAAGACTATATAATATCTAAGAGACGTGATATAAATCAGATAAAGTTGATAGAAGAAACTTTCAAACATATCCCTCCAATCAAAGACGAAAGAGACATCGCTCCAATCCAATGGGGATGTGGTAGTGAATCTAAGAAATTTAAAAAGAAATTATAATTGAAACATAGAAAGTTTAAGACTAGACCTTTAGGATTTCCAAAGAAGTATAAATTTAGACCATCCACTACCTTTAGAGAAAAGAACACTAAGACTAGGAAAAATAAATTTAACCAAATAAGATATTTTAAAAAGAACACTAGTAAATATAAGAAGTTTCCTAATTACAGGAAAGAAAAAGATGTAGCTCAATCTAAGATTGCCATCAAAGAATGTTGGGCTTACGACAAAGAAGGACACTTTGCTAGAGACTGCCCGAATAAGAAAGATAAATAAGGTATTAAGATTATTAGTACAATATTAAACTATGCAGATCAAGAAGAATTAGATATCCTATATGCTATAGAAATATCAGATATAGAAGATGATGACAATACAAGTATCTACAACGCATATACAGATAGTGATTCAGAAAACTATAGTGATAATGATGAGTATGAAGACTCTCAGGATACTCTAGACTTATATATGATGCAAACTAATCAAGACGATTTAGATAATGAATATATAGACTTTGAAGAAGCTTAGTATAAGTGTATATTAAACCCCTTTTTAAAGAAAAGATGGACAATTAGTAATCCTGAGTTACTAACATATATACCTAGATGTTACTTTGATGAAATACATTATTGTACATTTGAAATGAAATGCATCAAGAAAGACTTTATATGTGTAGAATGCTTTGAGACCATACAAATAGAATTATTTATGGTTTGTGTTATTTGTCAATTACACTACCATAAAAACTGTTAAAGAACTAGATTTAGAGCAATTTATACTAGCCAGTATGACGCTCAAATGGACTTAGATATTAAAACATATTATCAAGACATTGATAGAAATATAGCCAAACGATTACAAGAAAATGAAGAATTAAAAGGAAAATGAATTTTCTATGAATTAGATGATAGTAGCTCTAATAGTAGTGCAGAAGACCTAACATCCCTAAATTTTATTGATAAACCTCAGAAAGGAATATCTATTTTAGAAAAGAATAATTTAGGAATTTCTACTAAACCACATGCTTATTTTGTAGAAATATTTATACAACATAAAGATTATCCTAAAAGACTTTCAGCTTTTATAGATACATGATACTCTCAAAGTATTTGTAAGGCTAATGCCTTTCCTGAAGACTATTTTTTAGAAAGTACTCAAGAAATCTACGGCAAAAGTTGCTAATGGAGATCCATTTACCTTATATCTCCAGACTATTCCTATTTATTTTAAATTAGGAAATCAGACCAACAAAACCATTAATCATCGATTTTGGATAATGGATCCTCGTCCTAATTTCACAGGAAACGTTATTTTAGGACAAGACTTTATTAGTAAATATCATCCTTATACTCAGTATAACGATAAGATATTAATTAGTGATGAAGAGGAATTTAATATTAAGACCCTTCTAATAGATCACAAGACTGCCTTTGACCTTATGCAGGTCAAACCCAATTATAAACCCATAAAACATCAGAGCTGAAGCATGGTGGACCTAGACCTACAACCCAACAACAAGCCTTAGAAATAACCAAACCCTTACAAAAGGACTGCAAGTGTCCAGACCAAAAGTGTTTTAAGCAAATAACGTTTATACAACAAGTCATTTTAAATCAAGCCCAGCATACCTTATTACAGGTTCATGCTATATCCAAATAGAAGGAAATGGATATAGAAGTAGAAAAGGAAAAGATTAGGAAATTAGCAGAGCCTACTTTAGGAGAAAATCCCATCACTAAGTGGGATAAAGACCAAAGTTATTGTGAAATCATCCCTATTAACCCAGACGCCACTATTAATGGTGGAACTAATAAGAAATGATATTCACAAGAAGACAGAGAAGAATTAAAAATAGACATAAATGGAATGCTTAAGTTAGTCATTATTAGACAAAGTAAAAGTAGACCTAATAACCTTGCCTTATATGTTCAAAATGAATCTGAAAGTAAAAGAGGAAAAAGACGTATGGTTATAGATTATAGATAATTAAATAGGAAATATGAATTTGATTCTTTTAAGATACCAGACAAGAATAATTTAATCAATTTAATTGAAGATAGAATTATATTCATTAAGTTTGATTGCAAATCAAGTTTCTAGCAAATTAAGATGCATCCAAACAGTATTACTTGGACAGCCTTTAGTGTGCCCCAAGGAAAATACGAATGGCTAGTAATGCCATTTGGATACTTGAATACTCCTCAAGTATTCCAAAGAAGACTGGATAATATATTTAGACCTTATTCAGAATTTTGTCTTATTTACATAAATGACATTCTTGTAGCTAGTAAGACTGAGATAGAGCATGTAAAACATCTTAAAAAGATTATTTTAGAATTGGATAAACATGGTATTGTTATTTCTGAAAGGAAAATGCAATTATTTCAGACTGAGATAGACTTTGTGGGAATGAATATTAATAAAGGAAAATTATCCTCAGCATAACACATAACCAAAAAGATTCTTGAGTTTCCAGACCAACTCAAAGATAGAAAACAATTACAATCATTTTTAGGATTGCTTAATTGTGATGCAGACTTTATTAACGACCTTACTTCAAAAGGACAAAGCTTAACTGCCAAATTAAAAGGAACAGACAAAACTAATACTTTTTATTGGACTAAAGATGATTTTGAAGTCATAAGACAAATTAAAGATGAAGTCAAGAACATTCCTTTACTTGAGCTGCTTAATGCAGAAGAGCAATTTATAGTAGAAACAGACACCTCTGATAAATAATAAGGAGCGGTATACTTTGTCATTGATCATCAAACAAAAAAGAAGAAACTTTGTAGATACAGTTCTGGAACCTTTATAGACCCAGAAATAAGATACACTGCCCATGAAAAAGAAGTTTTAGCTATAGAAAGGGCAATAGAAAAATATATACTTTTTCTTAGACCTAAACATTTTACTGTATATACTGACTCTTCTTATGCAGTAAAATTCAGAGACTTAGACTTGTTCGAATCAAGGACTAATAGACTTACTAGATGGTAACAATTTCTTAATAGTTATAACTTCTCTGTTATACATATTAAGGGAAGTAAAAATACCATTCCAAATATTATATCAAGAGAACCAATGTTTGCTAACACTAATATGATTTCATATTTTATGTTGTAAACAGAAGACCTAGACATCATGAGTTCCTCTGGGACAAATAGACTAAATAAAGAAGACATTGCAGACTATCTTAGACGCGCAAGGCCAAATGCTGGTGTAACCCAAAGACAAACTCATATTTCAAGACTCTCAAGAAAGACCAATCCTAGAGAACTTTGATGATATCCTAGTTCCTCCTGGAAAATCTAGACATGAAATTGTTTCTCAAAATAGAATCATTGGGAAGATGTATTTTCCCCAATATAAAACTGATCAAAGATATCCAGACTTAATAAAATTTAGATGAGAATTTTCAGATGATGAAAATACTCTCATAGACACTATATGGTGGAAAGTGAAGAATAGACTATGGATTGAGTTCAAAAAAAATTTGGTAGCCATTGCCAGATTCATGAGGACTCAAAGACTTGGAGTTACCCAACTCAGTGGTACTGCTATACCCAGACCTCGAACTCCGACTTATGCTCAGACTCTTGGAGAATCCTCCAAAACTAGACCTACTCATTTCTGTTATCAGAAAAAGACTTTTAAGACTAAGATTATCATACCGTTTGGTCATAATAATCTACCATTAGCAAAAGACTTTCAAAAAGAAACTAATAACATTATTGATCATTTTAATATGTTATTATCAGAAATAAATGGAGATGCATTAATGATTAAAGGTTTATTCAAAGACGTTCCAAAAATATGCCTTTTTAAAAAATCAGATATAGCTCATATAACTCTTGCAGACCACGAGTTCATTGGACTCGTTCATATAAAAGAAATTAAAGACTCTATTTCTCTTGAAAAAATAGTTCATGAGTATGTTAAGAAGGTAGAAGACTTCCTTCCTCTATTTGCTAAAATCTATCAGATTACTCCAAGTTCCTGTAGAGGAATGAGAGTTGAAGGATTTAGACTTGTTAGATTTTTCAATTATATATTTGAAGACATTGAAATTCTATCAAAAAATGAGACTAAACATTTAATTGTTGATAAGCCCAAGCTCCAGATTGCTCATGCCATGGAGACCATAGAAATCATGGAATTATTGACAGGCGAAGATAGATGGTACACGACCTACCCCAAAGAAGACCTAATAATCCAAGCTGATGAGCCATTCAATGGAAGGCTAAAAAAAGAAGCCAAGTAATTGGTAGAGATATCTTTGCCAGCTAGCCTTAGAATTGTGGGACTCATTGATGAATTTTTCAATAATTCCATCCTAGGGCAAGACAAAGTAGAAGAAGACACGAATGAGACAAAGACAGGGCCCTCATTAGTAGAAAAATTATTGAGGATAGAAAATGCCCTGCTCTATACCTATGCATTATTATAAGATGACAAGACTCATCTATATTCCCTTGCAGTGTAAAGAAGAAGAGAGCTCAGACATGCCCCACACGGGCCCTTAGAAAGCTTCTTTTTATAAAGAAGAAAGAGACCCTCACAAAGACATTAGGATAAAATTATTGCTAGATGCAAGACTTACTTTATGTAAAGAAAATAGTATAGACTTTAATAATTTGTATCTCTTTAAACGGATAGCTTTTTAGCCTCCGATATCCAGTCATATGTAGTGCCCTTGTGCTATAAAAGGGAGCATCCAGTTCAATTTTAGATATCAGTTGTTAGACTTCCAGTATTAGATATTAGAGAGAAATAGTATGCTTGTAATGAGTAATATGTATATGAGTGAGTACACCTATCATAGTTAGGGGAAAGGGGAGAGTTGTAGTTACTTATGCTATGCAATAAAAGTATTTTCTTTTCCAGAAATCTCTTGTGTTGAGTTGTTATTATTTTCCAAATTGTCACCAACTTTCTGTTCATATAGGACTATTGTGTGGAACCTTTGGTGTAGCACACAAGGTGTTATACTGGTGAACCGCCATCATGTGCCAATTTTATGTGAGCCGTTAGCAAGGTGGGCATTAGGCGTGAAGGCGTACAGGCAGAAAATGAGTTCAACAACAAAATAGTAGATTGAGGTGCGACACATTAAAAAAGAGTTGTAGGAGGCCGAGACCGGAGAAGAATAATAGAAAGTCTGAAGATAAGAAGGATGGAAGATAAAGATATTACAGACCTGAAGGAAGGTATAACTCGAACCAAACCCTTAACAATTTTACTTATTATTATTTTAAAAGAATCTTGTATGAGCCTACAAATCACTGCACACTTTTTAGAATTTGTTAATCAAACAAGTCTAGACTTAACTAGAGAAATTCAAGACTGGACTCTTACAGAACCTAAAGATAAAGAACTTACAGAATCTGCTTTAATAAACGCAGGCGATACTTCCAAATATATAGACCAGATTATTGAGTGGTTAGGAAGAGAAGTACCTAGAATAAAAATAATTAGAAAAGGGATCCGTGGTCTCTTTAGACAAAAATTAAGAGCTGAATACTTTGCATAAGAACTATCAAGACCTGAAAAATATCAAGAATATACTAGGATACTTGAAGACAATATAGACGTATTAAAATTTATTAGACGAAAAAGGTTAACTGAAACCAAGGCTATTTTAATTAGAGCCGGAGGAATCCGCCCTCTCCTTAGAAACGTAGAGACAACTGCCCCTAGAACATACCGTAAATTTTTGTCATCTAATGGTGATAATAATTTAGACGAATTTATAGATAACGATATAATTGATATTCTTAATCAAATATTTAAAGAAACTAGACTAATAAACCCATAATACCATATAAGGTATATAAGACTAGAATATTTCCTTTCAAAACCGCTTGCAATCTTCAGACTTCCTAAAGAAACTATTTATACAGACAATCCTCGCTATTCAGAATCCCAGTACGATAGTGACAGAAGAAACTTGAGAAGTAGCAGTAGCAGTAGCCCTGAAACTTCTACACTTAGACTTCAGATTAATTAGGCTTTAAAAAGATTAAAAGACCTTAGAAACCATTGGGGTTGAAATTCATATTCCCATAAATCGTAGAAAGAGAACGTGGGCCTTAGGCGGTCCATAAAAGACAAACGCAGTCCTAAGACTCATTTGGACGTTTGCTAATTTGTATTCTATCCGCATAGAAAAATCCAAAAAAGAGCCGGACTCTCTCTCTCTCTCTCTCTCTCTCTCTCTCACACACACACACACACACACACACACAGAGAGAGAGAGAGAGGGAGACACAGGCTCCTGTGGACACTAAAGTTTGCACATAATTTTTTTTAAAATAGAAAAAAATATATTTTTGAGCTTATTTTTTTGCATGATATTCAAACATTTCAAGGAACCCATATAAAAAATCAATTTAAAAAAGCTGTTTTTGCAATTTTAAAAAGATCGGTAAACTTTCACATATTTTAAAGTGCTTAAAAGCTGTGAAAATTGACCGATTTTTTAAAATAGGAAAAAAATGTTTTTTTTGTGCGATATTTAAAAATTTTAAGAAACCAGTATAAAAAAAATCAAATAAAAATATTTTTTTAGCCATTTTAAAAAACTGATGTACAAACTTAGCATGCAAACTTTAGTGTGCACACGAGCCTACCTCCATATATACACTAGGGTATGCTAGTACATGAAGGCATGACGCTAATGTTCAAAAGTATACATCATGCATAGGATCATACGTCGTATTTAGTTCACAATAGATAAATAATTTTTGAAATAACCTATGGTTCGAACTTATTAGTTTAAAAAATTGGACTAGTTTTCGTTGTTTATGAGACAATCCACCATGTTCAGGAACAAAAATATCAATATACCATTATTAATGCTAAATTTGATAATTTACAAAATTTGGGCAAGATTTTCTTTGTTTATAGAACAATTCGCTCTATTTGAAAATAAAAATATCAACTATAGTATTATTAATAATACAAAACCTAACAATATAATAAAAACAATACCATGAAAACAAAAAATCATTGAGAAACCTATAAACCATGCAAAAAAAAAAACATTTTTTAACTCACAAAATCAAATTTTCATTGATGTATATATTGGTTTATATACATGTTACAATGTGGTCAACTAAACCTCAAACCCCTCCTGCAAGCTTAAGTTTTACATTTTGGAAACAATGGCTTCGAATCTCATACATCGGTGTAGAAAAATTTGCCATTGGTCTGGTTTTGGATTGCCTTGATAGTGACAACTCCAGCAAAAGTCGTGACTCTATTTGCTCCTGGCACTCCCTTCTTCATTTGTTCGCCCACCTGATGAAGTTGAATAACATTCTCTGCTATTTTTCTAGCAGCCAGAATGTAATACCTCGTATTTATGCGTATTTAGAATTTAATTAATTCAGTAATTAAATAGGAAAATACAATTTAATTTAAATTACGTGAGTGGAGTAATTTAATGAGATTTAATATTTAAATTACGTGAGTGAAGTAATTTGATGTGATTTAATAATAATTACGATTATTAAGTGATTAAATAATAATTGCAGTGATTAAATATTAATCGAGAGATAGACACTGATTAATATTATGATTCAAATTTACTAAGGGTAAATAGTAAATATTGGTAGATTATTGATATACGACATAGTGAGTGATATGTGCGTATTCTATTCTATCTTAACCGGGAGTAGTGTGGAGACTAAATTGAGGTTGAGGAAGGAAATATATTTTTAGTTACTCGTATGATGATTTCGAGGTCACGGATGATTCCGAATGGGTCGAAATAGTCAAAATAGTGTACTCGGGAGTATAGTTTGGGTCCCGGGTCAATTTTAGACCAAATCGACACCTATTGAGGGCATTTCTGTCATTTTACGAAAAGAATTTAAGGGACCTACGAAAATTAGAGCTTATATCTGATGATTAGAATCGGGGGTTAGGGTTCGTAACCCACAAAACTTAGAGAGTCCATTTGAGAGAAGGGGGAAAACCAATTTCAAAGCTTAAGAAGTGATTCTTGAAGAATTAGACTTGAATCTTGCACCCAAATCATACAAGGAAGAAGGATGGAGGGACAAGAACATCAATCCTCCATCAACAATATGAAATCAGACCCTTCAAACTATGAGGCAAGTGTTTATTGCAAATCAAATTAAAGTTATAATACCCATGTGTTGGAATTTTATGATTTGAATGATTTTATTAAAAAATCTTTGATGAAAAGTATCAATTAATTACATGTTTGGGTAGTATTTCATGTAGTTTATTATTACATCTGTATAGGATTACAAATCATATGGGATACGATTATTTCTACGGATTAAAATCTGAGTTTGTGTAGTTAGACATGAACATGAAAACCTAAGGTTGGAGAGGATATTTAGATTTTGATCATTTTTGGGTTGATTCTCTAAAGATTTGATGATGTTTTTATATTATAAATAGTCTCTATATGTATATTTGATGTTTGGTTATGTTGGGAGAGATTTCTAGAAGGTTTCATGAGAGTTTGATGGGTTAACAATGGTGAAAACGAAGTTGAGACAAAGCTGTCAACCCAGGGGTCGATCGATCGACTAGTAGATCAATCGACCCATTTTATCGATCGATCGACCCAAGATGATTTTTGGGTTCTTTTATTGGTTGAGTTTTCTGGGATTACCAAAGATGGCTGGGAACCTTGGGGATGATATTGTACCAGTCAGGGACTTAGGGAAAACCAGTAGGTGTATGAATAAGTCTAATACGGTCCTTTAGAGTGAGACTTAGAGTATGGACCGACGAGGATAAATCGATTGGGATGTGTATCGAGAAATATGTGGCATGAGTTATGGATAGAGATTAAACATTAATCCATGATACATACCAGTAGAGTGAGTTAGGATTAGCTACTCAAGTTACAAAAAGGGTTAACTAGGTCCCACAGAGTTGGGTGAATACTCGAGGAAATGCGATAAAGAGAGAAATAAAAAAATGCACGGTACGGTGAGTATTAGAGAGAAATATACTACGTGATAATGTAAATTTTTAAGTTGTGTGAATACCTAAAAATATTGTACTTAGGTTGCGTGAATACCTATAGTGCCTATACGATATTGGAGTCGAGGATTAGACCGAGCCAATATTTTATTATTTCATTTACATTTGGAGTCGAGGATTAGACCGGGCCAATGTAAATGATAGGAGAATTGGAGTCAATTATTAGACCGAGACAATATTCCTTATAGTATATATTGTGTGTGAAATATATACTATATAAATAATATACTTGAGTGGAAATGGTAGATGATTATATGATGCACATACATCTAGAAGATAAATAAATTAGGATAATTGGAGTCGAGGATTAGACCGGGCTAATATTTTATTATTTCATTTACAATTGGAGTCGAGGATTAGACCGAGCCAATGTAAATGATAGGAGAATTGAAGTCAATGATTAGACCAGGCCAATACTCCTTATAGTATATATTATGTATGAAATATATACTATATAAATAATCTAATTGAGTAGAATGGTAGATGATTATATGATGTACATACATCTAAAAGATAAATAAATTGGGATAATTGGAGTAGATGATTAGACCCGGCCAATTATCCTTTTAGTCTATATTGTGTGTAAAATGTATACTATATTAATAATCTACTAGGATGGAGTAGTAGATAATTATATGACGTGAATACATCTAAATAGTAATTTAAGTGGAGGAAGCTTAATTGGTAAAACATAATATTAGATAGTGGACATCTAATGCATAAGATTAAGTGGTCGGACTTAACTTTCAAAATCAGAAACTAACATATGTGAAATGTTACTTGGAAATTTATTAACAATATGAAAAGTGTTAATGAAACTTAGTACTTTATGGGCGGTACGGGAACTTAAACGTGTAGATAAGTTCAGACAAGTACTATAGTCTAAATAGCTTGGGTAGTTGTAGCTAAATAGGCTAAGTATGGAACATTAGGCATGCACCATAGATGAGAGGTGAGGAACCTCAAGGGAGTGTGCATGAGCCTAACATGTGTAATCAGTAACTGATCTTTACTGCAATAAGTTACTTGCTAAATATTTTTAAAACGTTTTGAGTACTAACTATTGCTATGTACAATATTTTTAAAACCTTTTAGATCTCCAGCCACAGGGATTCCTCCCGTGACTTTATTCATGGGATTTCGGAGTTGCAGCACTAATGGATGTTGCAAGACATTGATTAGATGCTTCTTTTATCATTTATGATCTAGTGTAGGATTTCAGGTTTCAGTATGGAAATGTTGTCCCATAGTACTTTCATTAGTTGGGATTTTAATATTTATTGGCTTTTGGCCGATGGTTTATTGGGCAAGACTTGTTTGCCTTAGTTGATATATTCTAATTTCTATGTTAGTATTTGATTTATACACTGTTCTGCATGTTGTTGTATGTTTAATGGAAGTTAAAATATGACACTAGTCTAATTTCACCTAGGTGGCTAGTAATTAAAAAAAAGTTTTTGACAGTGATGCTAAGAATGAACCAACTGACAAACCTATTTTAATTGGATTTAGGACTGATCACCCGAGATTTAATTAGGCGGGGTGTCACAAATGGTATCAGAGCATCAGGTTCTAGTGTCCATAAGATCTGTACGACTTACTACGTTTACAAGGTTTCGTTTGATTGATATAGAGCACTATCTTAGGATTGTTGTATTCCTCTACGTACACGACTTGCATTCTCTTGCTATTAAGTGGATGATATTATTCACATAGGAGTTCAAGTAGAGATAGTACATCTAACTCTTCAGATCGACCAGTGACGACATTGGAAGGACTACAGGAGGGAGGGGCTCGGTATGATTCATGAAGGGATTACGAAATGGCAATCGAGTGAGAGATCACCATATATATTGTCAGAGTTGATGACGAGCCAGTAAATCACTCGGGCAGGGTAAAATCCCAAACACCGTTGTAGAGAACTGAGTTATAATTTCAGACTTCCCCACAGTGTATGTAGGGAAAGAGAGTATAGGGAGAGCCCTTTCAAAAGAATTACCTATAAGAAAATGGGATAGAGATGATGGGTGATAAACAAATGGATGGATGAAATCCAAAGTATATTGCTTATAGGATTGTTACTGTAGTGACGTGTGTTAGTCACCACATATAAGGATGTGTGTATAGAATGATTTGAAGACTTGGGAGAGAGCCTGTGGGATCATTAGGAAGAACCAACCGTTGGAATTTGTGTATAGTCACCACATTTGTAAAGAGGAATATTATTCCCTTAGAGGAATTATAGGTACGATTTGACCGTAAGTTCCTTCCTTTCCTTTGGTTCAGAAAGTGATGCGAGTGGAGTTTCTGAACTTATCACATAAGGGTCGGAGAGAGTTCGACTGCGGGAAAGAAATTATATTGTTTAGCGAACTTTGTCCCGATGAAGCAGGTGCAATGGGGATAAGAGTCCTTGGTGGGATAAAGGGCTCATAGGTAGTCATCGCCAGCACTTAAGGGAATAATTATGCTTGTACGATTAACGTAAATGGCGACAATGTTGCGCTTTTACAAGTTAGTATTGAAACTTCCATGATAAGGGAGTTAAGAATGTTGTAGACTTCACTCAGGGAGCAAGACTTAATATAACGGTAATAGTGAGATACCGAATGAAGAGACCCAATAGGGAAATTATTTTAATAATTCATATAATCAAATTCTTACCGAGTGATGGTGGGTTCATTCAGAGCTAATAAGACCAGCAGTATGTTTTCCTTAGGGGCAACAGAGCTAAGGGAACGGTGAGGGTAACCATCAGGGTTGAAGTTATCGAAGTCCGAGAGATGGATAACCTTAATAGGGTCAGTTTGACCAGGAATAGGGGATTCTGTAATGAGATACTTCTATATAAGAAGTGTGACCTCATACATGGATCCCGGTAGGGGAAATAATTAAAATAGTCTATGGGTCAGTTGGGACAAACGTGCAATGTCCAGGATCCATTTGAACAACCAGTGCGGTTGACAAGTGTAGGTATGAGTTTTATCCTCGAGTGAATGAGGTATGTTTAGTGTGACGCGAGCGAGTCATGGTATCTTATTTAAGCGAGATTTGCGTGAGAGATTCGCATGTAGTAACGAGGTTACCTTTGGTTTCATCTGCAAGGGAGCAGGTGTTGACGGTTTGAGATATATCTCATTGAGATTACTCATCCTAGTGATGTATTACACGAGTGTGATGTTATCCTATGTATGGAATGGTTAGCTAGACTTCGAGGAGTATATATGTCGCATTAGATGTGATCCCGGTGTGTAGGGAGTTTACTGATATGGATCGGGGTATATTGGGTTTATTATCAAGCGAAGAGATTAAGCTCGTTATGGTAATTCGCACTAATGAATAGTAATAGTGAAAGTGCGTTGTTATATGACTCCTTTAGAGACATAGGAGTTGAGATTTATATTTAAATATCGGGGGTCAGGATTTTGGTTGTCCCAGCTATGTGCTTTAGAATTATAAAACTCGATCTCTGACAATGCTGATAATGATGCATTGGAAAGGGAAGTTCCTTGTTCGGGTGTTATTGCGAGATGAGATGCGCATAGACCTTGATTAACGTCGGGAGTGGAGAGGCATTGATGGATGATAGGGGAATCAACTTCGAATGTTAATTTTATACATGTGGAGAAAATAATTAGAGCTGAGAGCTATTATATGAGTAAGGCCAGTGGAGCCGGTAGTACTGCAGAAAGGCACTGAAATGTTTTCTTACCATGAGGTAATTGGTGGGACAATCTCAAGAGGAATTAAATTGTGAATTATGGGTGATTGAGAATACCCAAGTGTTATAACCAAGCCGAGAATGCGAGGAAAATTATAAGAAAGGTGTTTTACGTGTGAGACGTTGGCAATGTTTGTGCAAGTAAGAACAAATTATAGGGTGTATGGGCGCCCTAATTTATGGATTTTCAAATGTCGTCCGAGATAGAAGGATGTGGAAATTATGCGTAAAAATATTCCTGAGGGACAGTTGTCAACAAAGTATAAATGGTATGATGATATGAACGTCGTGTGAGAAAGACGATAATCCAAGTATATATGTGCAACGAGAGTTACCACACATGAGATGGGTTGAAAGACTGTGAAAAGCCATTTAAAATGATATCTCTTGATGAAGAGGATACCAAATTTTTGTGAGAAGGAAGAGCGAAGCCTTACTCAAATGAACGATTGAATAGTAGCTTGCGCATTACTATAATGTTAGTATACTCCGGGGAAAGAAAGAGTGTATATAGTACCACTTAATGTGAGATATTATAAGTGGGAATTGATGTTGGGTGAGACATTGTGAGATTATCTCCAGGTACATCACTCAGGGATGGAAAAATGTTGACTTGAGATGTGAAACCATAAACATGGTAACAAGTCTACAATTCCCAATAATGGAATGGGAAACAAAATATAAAAAACATTCATTGGTAGGGTGCCAAGTCGTGATAAGGTCAAAATTTCTTAGAGTGTGTGGAATGAATTGATCGAGATGAAGAAATATTTTCTTTCCTTAAAAGGAAGGATTGCACCGGTGCAAGGTGCCGCCCAATGTTATTGTGAATCAGGATGAGATCTTGAAATCCCACCTCGGATAGGGATTATTAGGAAGTGATGGGGACAAAATTTGTTTCGGACCTATCGTATCACCTATGGTCGATGGTTAGACGAGAGGTGGTTTATTACGAGGATTAATGCTAGTAGTACATTTGGTGACTTGCAGGGTAATTGAGGGAAGAAATTACCATTGATAGAGTTGTGTGTAATAACTCGTACTCGTTCATCATACACAAAGTACTTTTGAGGTCTTTGCGTGGTAAGCCTTAGCGTTGACTCTTTGGGTGATCCAAAGGGAGAGGATAACTAGACTTTCGATAGGACTTGATTTAGAGTCCGTTAACAAAAGTGGAGTAACCCCAAACTGATTTAGATAACGTTTGAATGCCGTAAGACTTACGTCGCCACGAACCGGTCTTTCGAGGGCGGTTATGAGCGGTTAGATGTCCTGGTGGTTTCTCTCAGGATGGGACTTGTGTGTTGGGGTGGATACGGGAAGCTATTACTTAGTGATGTGCGTCCTTCCAATAGTATTGAAGCGATAGAGCCAGGGAGATGTAGGCTCGTCTTATCAGAATATCGTGGTAGAAGCACAATGTGTGATGTGCCATTTTTAAAATGATACCTTATGACTGATGGAGCGTATCGGTACGTAGTGAGTTGAAAAAGCTTGCAGATAATCTGAGGCTATAGTGATTAAGCCTTTTTATAGGTGGGCACTACTAGCAAATGTATAGTGGAGTGATCCTTACATTATCATGATTTGAATTTGGGTAGTAGAGGATGTCGTGATATTAGAGATCCTAAGTTTTAGTATCGATCTTGTCATAATTTTGAGGATGAAATTCCTTTGTAAAGAAGGAAGTATGAAATACCCCGTATTTATGCGTATTTATAATTTAATTAATTGAGTAATTAAATAGGAAAATACGATTTAATTTAAATTACGTGAGTGGAGTAATTTCAGGCGATTTAATATTTAAATTATGTGAGTGAAGTAATTCGATATGGTAGATGATTATATGATGTACATACATATAAAAGATAAATAAATTGGGATAATTGGAGTCGATGATTAGACCGGGCCAATTATCCTTATACTCTATATTGTGTGTGAAATATATACTATATTAATAATCTACTAGGATGGAGTAGTAGATAATTAGATGACGTGAATATAACTAAATAGTAATTTAAGTGGAGGAAGCGTAATTAGAAAAATATAATATTAGATAGTGGACATCTAATGAATAAGATTAAGTTATCAGACTTAACTTTCAAAATCATAAACTAACATATGTGAAATGCTACAGTGAAATTTATTAACAATATGAAAAGTGTTAATGAAACTTAGTACTGTATGGGCGGTACGGGAACATAGATTTGTAGATAATTTCAGATGAGTACTATAGTCTAAATAGCTTAGGTAGTTGTAGCTAAATAGGCGAAGTATGGAACGTTAGGCATGCACCACATATGAGAGGTGAGTAAACTCAAAGGAGTGTGAGTGAGCCTAACATGTGTAATCAATAACTAATCTTTACTGCAATAAATTACTCACTAAATATTTTTAAAATATTTTGAGTACTAACTCTTGCTATGTAAAATATTTTTAAAACCTTTTAGATCTCCAGCCACAGGGATGCCCAACGTGACTTTATTCCTAGGATTTCGGAGCTGCAGCACTGATGGATGTTGCAGGACATTGATTAGACGCTTCTTTTATCATTTCTGATCTGGTGTAGGATTTCAGTTTTCAGTATGGACATGTTGTCCCATAGTACTTTCATTAGTTGGGATTTTTAATATTTTTTGTCTTTTGGCCGATGTTTTTTTTGGCAAGACTTGTTTACCTTAATTGATATATTGAGATTTCTATGTTGGTATTTGATTTATACTTTGTTCCGAATGTTGTTGTATGTTTAATGGAAGTTAAAATATGACACCAGTCTAATTTCACCTACGTGGTTAGTAATTAAAAAAAAAAAGTTTTCGACGGTTATGCTAAGAATGAACCAACTGAGTAACTTGTTTTAATTGGATTTAGGACTGATCACCCGGGATTTAATTAGGCGGGGTGTCACAGATGGTATCCCCCACACCACATCTTGATTTGCCATTTTGAAAAGAATACATATTATACCCTTGTTTTCGCCTTTCATGCCATGAGATCTCTTAATAATGGACACTACCAAAGTGATATATCCCAAAAATGTGTATTAATTCACATAGTTCCAGACTTTTTATCCCTGTATAAAGTCCTACATGATCACATCCATTGTAAATTGAATTTGAATGATAGGCATGTGGGAAAGCTAATAACATATTTTAACTATACTTCACTTATTTGAAAACCAATAACTATCAATAATATGCTACAACAATAAGAAATCTATTGTAACACTGGGCAACAACCTCCTTGGCTTAAATGAAAATTTTATGTTTTAATGAATCAAAATCCTATACCTTTTAAACTAAATGCATGTAATATCTATGCGTTCCATCCTTATTTGTATCAGCTTCAGAAAATGTCTTATTCATTGTTGTCTCAATGGTCTCATCATCTAATTTCAGTTCAGACTCGTAGAAAAGTGCAATTAACATTTGCTTTGCCTCTTGGCTCTCAATAAATCCCGTGCCATCCAAATCATAAAGTATAAATGTAAAATTGATCATGTCCTCTTACGTACTATTTCGGTGGAAAACATTGAGTGATGTAACAAAGTCACGAACACACCAGTTGATTTCCTATAGATTGCGCTACTCTATGTGATGTCCAGATTAAAGTACACCTGTAGAAATATTCAAATCGTTCAAACTTAATGGTAAAACTACATTTATGAGAAATTCGTACCAATTTTGAAAAAAAAAAAGCATTATTTTTTGAAAAAAATTAAACTTTTAACAAACTTATTTTAAATAATGGTATTATTTTTTCAAAAGTATTACTATTCATTTCTAATAAAATTATTAATAATTTGGTACTAAATTTTTAAAGGGTGCTTGAAAAATAAATCATGTTTACACAAAACATTTCCTAATTGATCATATCACAACATATTTTTTCTGGTAGGTCATATTTGTTCATATAGGGAATACTCACTACATGTTTACAAATATGACCTATTGGAACAAAATATTTTTTCATGGGACCTGATGGAGCAAAAAAGAAGATTATTGAACTACATACTTAGTAAAGGGGGCTAATTTAAAAAAATATTTTAAAAATTATCAATAAATTGGTAATTTTTAAAAAACAATGTTACTAATTTATAAAAATGCTAATAATTGTTAAAAAGTTTTGAAAAAAAACGAAATAGTTTTGTATAACAAAAAAAGAATATTAATAATTTTAAAGCACTACTAATATTTGAAGTAATGTTTAAAAATGGATTCAACTCACTCGACTTATGTTTTGTACAAAATTCCTAAAATTTATGAACAAATAATGTTTTGTACAAATACTTTTAAAGTAATGTTTAAAATAATGATTAGTAATTCTAAAAATCCCTAAAATTAATGTTATTACAAAATTCCTAAAATATATGTTGAAATAATGTTTAAAATAATGTTTAGTAAATTTAAAAATTCCAAAAAATAATATTTTTTACAAAACTCCTAAAACTAATGCTCAAATAATTTTTAGGAATTCTAAAAATTCCTAAAATAAATGTCGTTTTCAATATTCATAAATCTTATGCACAAATAATGTTTAGAATACTAAAAACTAATGTTGTTTTGTAGAATGGTTGCAATAATGTTTAGTACGTGCATTAGGAAATATATGAAACAAATGGTTGTTATTTTTTTTATCAAGTTTTTATGTGTCATTGAACTGTTTTTCAATATTAATAATCGTTTATTATGGAATATTGAATGTGGCAAGTTCGTCGCACTTCAGTATAATCAATTATACAATGCAATGAATATTAAAGGATGGCTTTGAACGTATATGATTAATTCACATTGTTAATTCTATTTTTTTATTTTCTATATTTGTTTCGAAATTTTTTGCACTCTCTAAATAGTGTATCTTTGCATATTGCCCGCTACCAGGACCGCGTTGGAAATTGGGTGTCCGAAACGACGAAAGTGGCAACTTGATCGGCTGCAACCCGACACAGAGAAAATGATTCAGTAACAAACCCTCTTTCTACAAAAGAATTTGAGGAAGAAGATGCGCGGCTAGCCAGCTTTGCAAAGACAAAAGGATTAGATGTGCCCCCATGCTACAGTTTCCTGGGGTTCGAACCCGATGCATTGTGACCTATACTAAGACTTTGAACCATGGCATAAAAGATGCATACCCTCTAAACAGAATTAGCATGACAACATCAAGAATCAAATATAAATCAGAAAATATAAGCACTTGGTGGTAACCAACTGTTGAAAATATAAGCTTGCTCAATAAAATTATATATGTAAACTGTTTTAAATGTTATAATCATGAACAAGATACGAAACTACACAAATTTGACCCGAAATTTACGTACGAAACTTTACACATTCTAAAATAAGTAATCAAAAAACCATTAATTGCATTGTTCGAAATTTCTTAGTAAAAACATTTTATATACTAAGCAACTCAACATGAAAAATGAGCATTAACTTGTTAGAAATTCCTGATGCATATCGGTGGATACCGAGGCAATATCTGTTTGCTTTGGGCAGTGCTTAACTTCATCATTTTCTGTTGAAGATTCGAAGACCCTATAGCATTAAACTTAGTGGAGCTCTAAATTGTGTGTAAGTTTATCGTTTTTCGTTGAGTTTTAAACGGTGTTGAATATAGGTTTTGCCTTAAATGGATTTGTACTCTATTTTATTCTTCATCTTTTTTGGTTTGGAAATTGGCTTCACACAATCTTGCTTGCTCACTTTAATCTAATCAATATAAAATTTGATAAAAAGTGAATCTTTGTGTCTGTGACCTAATATACAAGTGAATCCATATAACCACACTTTAAGCCTTAAAATCCCAATTGGATAGTTTGCTCAATAAGTCAACCTTACGATATCATAAAAATTATCCCAACTCATGTGCCCTTCTCATTTGAAGATCCATCCACGAAGAGCTTTCGAGGTGATTCGTCCTCACCGATCACTAGTCATTCTTGAATGGGAAGTGGTTGTTTGTCCTCCCCTCTTGGTAATGTTGAAAATTCTGCCACAAAGTTCGCCAGGACTTGACCCTTGATCGTTCTCCTGGGTTCATACATAATGTCAAACTGGAACAGTTCAAGGGATGACTTAGTCATTCTGAAAAAATATATATTTTAATTTTTAGAGATCAAAATTCTTGACTGCAACTTTAAGACGATAGGTGTCAGGGGACGACCATGGTATGAGAATCAAAGTAGTGCCTCGACTTCCTTGCTACAGTTACCAATGCCATAACTAGCTTCTCAATAGGCATATATACAATTTCTGCCTCATAGAGAGTATGGCTTACATTGTAGATCGACCTTTGATCTTCATCATGTAGACAAACCAGTGCAGCGCTAGTCGCATGCCTTGAGATGGCCAAGTACATGTACAGATTGTTATGTCTTTAAGAGTTAATAGCAAGGGAAGATATCCCTCGCACTCTTTGGTCAAAACTTGATCCCATGGTAGAATCTATCAGCCTTTTGAACATCCTGGTTATGGGCACCTAATAAGTTGCTCCTGCTTTATTTAAACTAAATGACATTACTTTGTAGCAGTAAATTCCTAAGGTTGTGATGAATGAGGTTCTTTCTGGGGTCAAACTTAGGTATCTAGTGCTAGTCAAAGCATGCATCCATGAAGATCATACATTGATGTCCTACCGTGGAGTCAACGAGTTGGTCTATTTGTTGTAATGGGAAGCTATCTTCTGGGTGGTCCTTGTTCAGGTCGGTGAAGTCCACGCAAACTCGCCATTTTTCGCTCTTTTTATTGAAAATAACAGTGTTAAAGATTCAATCTAGGAATTCGACTTCTCTGATGGAGTCCAACCAAAGTGGGTTGTCCATTTCTATCTCTACAGCTTTTATCTTCTTTAGGGCCGACTTATGGGCTTCCACTTCATCGGCTCGACGACTGGATCTAGTGCAGTCGGTGGCAAGTGATCTCTGGGTTTATTCCTGGATAATCATATGGTTGTCATGCAAAAACATCTACATTGGTTGTAAGAAAATGAGCGAGCTGATCTTCTTCATCCTTGAGTAGCTCTGATCCCATAAGAAAGGTATTTTCTCCTTGTGATTAATCCCATAAGAATGAATATGAGTTCCTTCAACCCGTGTTCGAAAGGATTCAGTCGATTTTCTTCTACTCCTGGTCGAACGCCCGTTGGTTGAAACTTAGGTTGGTTGTCCACTGAGTTGTCATGATCCTAATTCTTCTTGGGTTGATTTTGCTTTGCTTTTATGGCTAAGATGAATCAACTTCCCGTTGTTGCTTGATCTCCCCTAATCTCCACCACCCCCAAGTCGATCAATAACTTAAGCTTTTGGTGAAAGTAAAAGGGGACAACCTTCATCTCATTAAGCCATAATTTGCCCACTCTAGCATTGCAGGGTGAATCCGATTGGATAATGCGGAACTTCACATCGGACTTACATTGGTACCAAGGTCCTTTCCATTGAAACCGTGGGTTACTTATTTTTTGTAGTGATTAATGTCTTTAAAGAAATTTCTTCTTTTTCATAAGTCAACTAAAAATTCCCATAAAACACTACTTGACTGGGATAATCTATTTCTCGAAATGAACTTCTTTTAATAACCAAAAATAAATGATAAGTAGTACCTAAATATTCTAACATATATTCTACCTAGAAATCATAAATGGATGAAATGTGCTATAAGTGAGAAATTTTTGCCATAAGGATCGACACTATAATAATGCTCATTGTTTTAACCTTCTTAAACAAAATAAGAAAATTTATGATTGAATATATAAATATTAAATTAAATCCATCCTCTATTATATGTGAAGTATTATATATATATATATATATATATATATAGAGAGAGAGAGAGAGAGAGAGATAGATAGATAGATAGATAGAGATAGATAGATAGAGAGAGAGAGAGAGAGAGAGAGAGAGAGACACACACACACACACACGCTCCCGTGCACACTAAAGTTTGCACATCATTTTTTTAAAATAGCAAAAAATATATTTTTGAGCTTATTTTTTGCGTGATATTCAAGCATTTCAAGGAACCCATGTAAAAAAATCAATTTAAAAAAACTTTTTTTGCTATTTTAAAAAATTCGGTCATAACTTTCGCGGATTTTAAAGTGCTTAACAGTTGTGAAAGTTTGACTGATTTTTTTTAAATAGAAAAAAAGTTTTTTTGTGTGTGATATTTAAACATTTCAAGAAACCCGTATAAAAAAAATCAATTGAAAAATATTTTTTTAGCTATTTTAAAAAATGATGTACAAACTTAGTATGAAAACTTTAGTGTGCACAAGCGCCTAACTCTATATATACACTCGGGTATGCTAGTACCTGAAGGCATGAGGTTAATGTTCAAAATTTTACATCATTAGTAGGATCATACGCCGTATTTAGTTCACAATAGATAAATGATTTTTGAAATAACCTATGGTTCGAACCAATTAGTTTAAAAAATTGGACAAGTTTTCGTTGTTTTTGAGACAATCCACCCTATCCAGGAACAAAAATATCGATATACTATTATTTATGCTAAATCTGATAATTTAAAAATTTTGGGTAAGATATCCTTTGTTCATAGAACAATTCACTCTATTTGAAAACAAAAATATCAATAATAGTATTATTAATAATACAAAACTTAACAATACAATAAAAACAATACCATGAAAACAAAAAATCATGGAGAAACCTATAAACTATGCAAAAAAACATTTTTTAACTCACAAAATCAACCTTTCATTGATGTATATATTGGTTTATATACATGTTACGGTGTGGTCAACTAAACCTCAAACCCCTCCTGCAAGCTTAAGTTTTACATTTTGGCAACAATGGCTTCGAATCTCATTCATCGGTGTAGTAAAATTTGCCACTGGTATGGTTTTGGATTGCCTTGATAGTGACAACTACACCAAAAGTCGCGACTCTGTTTGCTCTTAGCACTCCCTTCTTCACTTGTTCATCCACCCGATGAAGTTGAATAGCATTCTCTGCTATTTTTCTAACAGCCTGAATTGATATAAGTACCGCATCGGTTAGCAGGGCTAAGAAAGTTTTAAGAGTGCCACCATCCCCCACACCACATCTTAATTTGCCATTTCGAAAAAAGCAAACATGTTGTACCCTTATTTTCGCCTTTCATGCCATGAGCTCTCTTAATATTGGCCTTTACCAAAGTGATATATCCCAAAAACGTGTATTAATTCACATAGTTCCAGACTTCTTATCCGTGTATAAATTCCTACCCGATCACATCCATTGTAAATTCAATTAGAATGATAGGCATGTGACAAAGCTAATAACATATTTTAACTATACTTCACTTATTTTGAAACCAATAACTACCAATAATATACTACAGCAATAAGAAATCCATTGTAACACTGGGCAACAACCTCCTTGTCTTAAATGAAAATTTTATGTTTTAATGAATCAAAATCCAATACCTTTTAAACTAAATGCATGTAATATCTATGCGCTCCATCCTTATTTGTATCAGCTTCGAAAAATGTCTTATCCATTGTTGTCTTAATGGTCTCATCATCTAATTTCATTTCAGACTCCAAGAAAAGTGCAATTAACATTTGCTAATTATCACTCCCCAAACCCATATCCGTACTAATCATTTATTTTATAATAATTAAATCGTAATCTTGAGCCAATAAAAATATAATTCATTTCAAGATTTTCATGTTTTATGTACACAATGAACGAAATCTTGTTCTCTATATCATAACGTAATTAATATCAAATTAAACTACTCTATCTCAGTATATCCATTGTATGAGTGTAGTAAACTCATCAATGTGACAATAACAAAATTCCCATATTTAAACCTCACCCCTCTCTAACGGTGCAACTCTCCAAATTATCGATCGTATGATTTTCTTGCTGGCAGTATACAAACCTGAAAATATAAACATATAAAACATTGAGTTAAAAAAAAAACCGAGTGATTATACTACATCTCTGTATCGTAAAAGTTCTATATTAACATCTTAATTATATCAACATACTCATCTCTGTGTTAATTTAGGCCATAAACATATTCGAAGTTTAATAAACTCCACATCTCTCGCCCGTAGGCAATAAACATATCCATAGGTTTCAATAACCCAACATATCTTGAATTTTATAATAAGCCATAACATCTCAATATCTCTTGTTTGTTAATAACCATAACATTGCTTGGCTATTAATAAGCCATAACATCTCTTGGCTGTTGATAAGCCATAATATCTCTTGGCTGTTGATAAGCCATAACATCTCTTGGCTATAAATATGCCATAACATCTTTGGCTGTTGATAAGACATAACATCTCTGGTCTATAAATAAGCCATAACATCTCTTGGCTGTTGATAAGCCATAACATCTATTGGCTATAAAGATGCCATAAAATCTCTTGGATGATGATAAGTCATAAGATCTCTTGGCTATAAATAAGCCATAACATCTTTTGTTTATTGATAAGCCATAACATCTCTTGGCTATAAATAAGCCATAACATCTCTTGGTAGTTAATAAGCCATAATATATCTTGGCTTTTGATAATCCATAACATCTCTTGGCTATAAATAAGCCATAACATCTTTTGGCTATTAATAAGCCACGACATCTCTTGGCTATTGATAAGCCATAACATCTATATATAATACATACATACCATATCCAAAATCAACTCAATAACTACACTTATCATATCCATAATCAACTTAGTAACTACACATATCATATCCATATCCAACTTAGTAGGTAAAACATATCACAATTATAAATAACTCAGTAACTACACATATCATATCCAGATTCCACTCAGAAAGTACCACATATCATATCTATAATTAACTCAGTAACCATATCCATATTCAACTCAGTAACCACATATATCATATCCATATTCATCTCAGTAACCACACATAGCATATCTATATTCAACTCAGTAAGCACAACATATCATATCTATAATCAACTCTAGGTACCACATATCATATCTATAATCAACTCAATAACCATATCCATATTCAACTCAGTAACCACACATATAATATTCATATTCAACTCAGTAACCACACATATCATATTTTTATTCAACTCGGTAAGTACCACATATCATATCCATATGCAACTCAGTAACCACACATATTATATCCATATTCAACTCAGTAAGTATCAACTACTTTATCTATAATCAACTTAGTAACCATAGCCATACTCAACTCAGTAACCACACATATCATATCTATATTCAACTCAGTAAGTACCACCTATCATATCTATAATCAACTCAGTAACTACACATGTCATATCCATATTCAACTCAGTAAGTATCACATATCATATCTATAGTCAACTCAGTACGTATCACATATCATATCTATAGTCAACTCACTAACCATATCTATATTCAACTCAGTAACCACACATTTCATATTTATATTCAACTCAGTAACCACACATGTCATATCCATATTCAACTCAGCAAGTATTACATATTATATTTGTAAATAACTCAGTAACTATGTCCATATTCAACTTAGTAACCACACATATCATATCCATATTCAATTCCATAAGTATATTGATCGAGTGGAAAAACCGAGCGTCCGTGTAATACGCTAGTCGTTGTTATCGGCTTCCAACCACAATAAAAAAAAACCTAAACTTTTAACTACACTTTTATGGAGTATAGTAGTAAGTCTGGGTATCGAATCCACAGGGAATGTTTTATAGAATTTAATTGATTTATTACTTCTAAAATAAAAATGAAAAAGATGATGATTGGGAAAATTTCTATTAAAAAAATTACTTAAGAAAAACAAACTGAAAAGTGCAAAAGAAATTAGATCTGACAAATGGGAGAAAATAGGGTAGGGTACAATCCCTCAATCCTTAACAAATTATCCTTTAGAATACTAGAATTATAAATCAAAATTCTTGATTAAATCCAGTCCTTATCATCACTAAGAATTACATATATGAGGGTCAAGCCCGCATCATATGAAAGTAAAGATCAATATAAGGAGGTGAACGACAAATTATACATACAAAGCATTATTAAACATCCCAAGTACCTAGGGCAAGAGAGATTAAAAGATATGACAATGCATATATGATTTTCATTCACGATTCAACCAATATTTTCATTTATTTCCTAATTTTCCATACAAATAATTTGTATTAGGATTGAGTTCATGTACCCCAACCCTTGAGAAATTAGCTACTCATGATTGGATAAAAAAAAAACAAATTCATACACAAAATTAAGGATCTACAAAACATGGTAAATAATTTGCAAGTAATAAAATAAGAGAATGGAAAGAGTTTACTTGAATTCAGCAACAAGGAATTGAGATTCAAAATACAAACTAGGGTTCATACAACTCTTGAAGGAATAGAAAATTTGCTCTCAAAATCTAACCCTAAAATTCAATCTAGCACTTCTAACCTACTCCTAACCTAGCATCTCTCTAGCAATTCCCCTTCAAATGATGTAGGTCATGGGCTTTTATAGCACAAAATCTTGAAATTGACAACCAATAGTGCTTGTGGAACAAGTTTTCCAAGAGTTGCACTGCATTAAATGCATAATTAATGACAGAAATCCGCACATCCAGACTCTTCATTATCCCGCAACTTCAAAACATCGTAACTTCTTCACCGTAGCTCGGATTGAGGTGCCGTTTTTTCCAGTATTCTTGTAATTTAGAGATCCTCAACTTTCTAGTTGGCCCCACCTTCGGACTAAGGCTGAAAAATTACGAAAATGCCCTTCAACCCTCCATTTCTTGGTTTCTTTCATTGTTTTGAGTTCTCCTTCGCACTAACTTGCGTGAAATACCTGTAAAACACATGAGAAATACACAAAACACGAAATACTTGCCAAAATGGGTTAGTAACATAAATAAGAGACAAATCCAAGATATTTACACTACACGGGATCATAAAAATACTGAAATTAAGGGGATAAATGTGAAGAATATGTGCCTAAACACACCCCCTAACTTAGAACTTTGCGCGTCCCGAGCAATGTATATGAATCCTAACCAAAATTCTACTCTTGAAAATTCCTTTATTAAAATAAAATTCCACTTTCGGAGGCACGCGATTGCATTTAGCGTATGCAACAAGCCTTTAAACCCCTAGGTTACCCTAGTAGGACGAGTTTTCTCTCGTGAGGGTTTGCAGTGAATTTACCCACAAAATTCTTTATTGACTCAAATAAATATCAAAATACTTAAAAATTGTACAATTTAAACTTTTCGAAAAAATAATCAGCATCAATTCATATTCAACTGTCTCAAACCGTAGTGTGTGTGTGCAAAACCAAAAATTCAACCTCAAATTTCCACCGATTGAGCATTACGTTACTTTCCAAAAATTCGTTTTGATTCAAATTCTTACGGATTCACTCACAAACGAATCACTCGGATTGTGGCTATTTTCTCTCGGTATGCATGATATAAAGAGTGAATATAATGGACACAAATTCATGCATACAAAAATGAAAAGAAGGAAATATATGGTGAAAAGATCTCATCATCAGAGTACAGTTATAAGGAAACGGGAACATCGCCTCTAATTCACACCATTTAATCTCTCATATTATCTTTTCATGTCTTAGCTCTCCACGCGGTAACCAATTTCGCCATTCGGACTCGGTTAGGACTTTCTTGGGTTATAAAGTGTAAAGGGTAAAAATGAGAATACATGGGCTATTCAGAATTGGAAAATGTCTTTATGATGTCCATTTGTGCTTTTTCGGGCCTTTGCTCTTTTTTTTTTCTTTTTTTTTTCAGTTTTTTTTTCTTGCTATTTTTGTTGAGCATATCTATTTTTTTTTTCTTGCCCCTTTTTGTTGCACAATTTGGACTTGATGAATATTCAATTTTCACAATTCCGGGCTATTTGGGTTTTTCGGGTTGTCAAACGAAAGGGAAATATTTTATTAGGCTCAAAGTGGGTTGCAAAGGGATAATTTTTCACATCTCTTTATGGCTAATATTTTTGGGTAACAAACGAGGGCCTACTTCATTGTCCAAATTGCTAATCACATTACCATATGCATCTCGAGATTAATTAAGTTTAGAGATATATTTAGCACGAATTTCGAGACAATAATTCACACATTTCCCATAACTGATCAAAACAAAGGATTGAGATCATCAACGATTTATTAAAACGCTGAAAAGAACTTTGAGTTAATCATAAACTCGGATTGATTTAAAAACTCAAAAAAAAATTGAAAGGCTCGAAATCTCACCGGGTTTGATCAATCTCCACACTTATTCGTAAAGTCGTCTATTTTCTTTCAATTTCCATCTTTGGTCAATTTTGGCTCAGTGCATTTTGAATTGTACAATTTGAGACTTTAAATAGAATAAAAGTGATATTTTTGAAAATTTAAATTCCAATTTTTATTTATTTTGAAAAAATATTTTTGGTTTTTTTCAAATTTTTTTTTTCTTTTTCTAAAAAAACATACTTGGAAAGAACATGTGATCGAATCAATGAATCTAAACAATAAATGGGAAGAATATCCCACACCCCCTAACTTAAATGTTGAATTGTACTCAATGCAAATCAAGAACACAACATAAAGAGAGGAAAAGAAAGATATTACCCAAATGGAGCGATCCCCGATGAGTGCGAGTCCATTGAATCTACAAAACATGTTATAACCTAACATAACAAAAAGAATAACAAAAACTCTAACTCTCAAAACTAGACTATAATAAAAGAGAAAAAGAAAAAGGAAAAAAAAAACTAACTATTTACAACCTAACATTTGAATAGCTAATAAATCATACACTAAAAGTCGAAAAATTTGAGGGTCCACCCAAAATACAATTTGACTTTGAGGGATTAATGGTGTACCCTCATTAGGATGCATGCCTCCCGAAAAGTAAGAATTCCGTTTGAAAAACGGAAGGCATGTGCAAATTTTAAAAAATGAACCATCACCAATTAAAAAATTTAGAGGGATTAAAAATTTGGGTGCACAGGGGGACAAGTACCATTGGGATATAAGAAAAATAGAATCACCTCTAAAAGATTGTTCAAGTAGAATGGGAAGAGGGGCATACAAAAGGGAAGAGTCCATCTTGGAAAATAATTTAAGCATAGAGTGCTTGTCCTCAAAATCTTCTCCCCAAAAATTTTCACTGAGACCTCGAGGTGGGGAATGTTCAGAAACCGAGAATTTATCTATCCTGTCATTCAACTCGCTCTCATCTAAGTGACCAAGTGAGGCCCAAAATGATTCAATTTCAAGAGTGATGTTCTCATTCACCGAGCCGAATTCTATCTCAAATGCCTCTAAGCCCAAATCTTCTAGGTCTCCCTCTTGCTTTGTTTCTATCTCACCTAGAAGAAATGGATCTATCGTGTCTTGCCATTCGCTCTCTTCTAGGTAACCCAATGAATCTCACTTGATGCCCTCTAAATTTTCTCTTTCGCTAATGCTCAAGGAGTGTTCTCCTATGTCCCGTGGAATGTTCTCAAGATCTTGTCCTCTAAAATTTTTAGTTGGATCTGGTGGAGTGACACGTCTAAGTGTATGGCCCGTAAGATGAAGCATCTAAAAAAAACATTCCCATACAAGAATCGGATCAACATCCTCAAGACATTCATCCAGTTCTTGTGATGGATTTAATGGTTCGATAATAGTGGGGACATAAGGAGACAAATGATCTTCAACCTCAATAGGTTTTGAAATATTTATAAGAGGTTGATATTCAAAAGAACTTGGATCACTATTAATGATTTCATTCTCAAAAGTATTAGGTGAAGCGCAAGTCTCGACCTTCTCTAAGTTGTCCAAATTATCATTCAACTCCTTGCAAAGTGTTGCAATTTTCAACTCGGTAACAACAAGGTCATCAGATTGCTTTTTTAAATCAAGCAAGAGTTCTTCCAAAGTAGGCTTCCTTTGTTCTAGTACCTCGAATTCCTCATTTGGTTGAAAACTTACTTCATCTTCAAAACTATCGGAAAAAAAATCTTCATTGGGTTCAAATAATGCATCTAACTCTTGCTCCCAATAACGATTTTTTTCTCGATATTCTTTTTCAAGTCTTTCTTCTTCAAGCAATTGATTTTGATAAATTTGGATTTTCTCAGCACTAGGCTTGTATTTAATATGATCATCTTTAGTGATATTGATCCAATGATCATAAGTCTTGAGTACCTCCTCCTCCTCACTATTAGCATAACAATTAAAGCCACCAAAAGAGTTAAAGTAAGACATTTCAAATTGAGCAATTCAAGAACGTGACACACATTTTTCTTTTTTTATTTATTTTTTTGAATTTTTTTATTTACTTTTTTTTTACGAAGTAGTAAGTCAATTATAATCTATAACAAACACTCCCCGGCAACGGCGCCATTTTTGATCGAGTGGAAAAACCGAGCGTCCGTGTAATACGCTAGTCGTTGTTATCGGCTTCCAACCTCAATAAAAAAAAAACCTAAACTTTTAACTACACTTTTATGGAGTATAGTAGTAAGTCTGGGTATCGAATCCAGAGGGAATGTTTTATAGAATTTAATTGATTTATTACTTCTAAAATAAAAATGAAAAAGATGATGATTGGGAAAATTTCTATTAAAAAAAATTACTTAAGAAAAACAAACTGAAAAGTGCAAAAGAAATTAGATCTGACAAATGGGAGAAAATAGGGTAGGGTACAATCCCTCAATCCTTAACAAATTATCCTTTAGAATACTAGAATTATAAATCAAAATTCTTGATTAAATCCAGTCCTTATCATCACTAAGCATTACATATATGAGGGTCAAGCCCGCATCATATGAAATCAAAGATCAATATAAGGAGGTGAACGACAAATTATACATACAAAGCATTCTTAAACATCCCAAGTACCTAGGGCAAGAGAGATTAAAAGATATGACAATGCATATATGATTTTCATTCACGATTCAACCAATATTTTCATTTATTTCCTAATTTTCCATACAAATAATTTGTATTAGGATTGAGTTCATGTACCCCAACCCTTGAGAAATTAGCTACTCATGATTGGATTAAAAAAAACAAATTCATACACAAAATTATGGATCTACAAAACATGGTAAATAATTTGCAAGTAATAAAATAAGAGAATGGAAAGAGTTTACTTGAATTCAGCAACAAGGAATTGAGATTCAGAATACAAACTAGGGTTCATACAACTCTTGAAGGAATAGAAAATTTGCTCTCAAAATCTAACCCTAAAATTCAATCTAGCACTTCTAACCTACTCCTAACCTAGTCTCTCTCTAGCAATTCCCCTTCAAATGATGTAGGTCATGGGCTTTTATAGCACAAAATCTCGAAATTGACAACCAATAGTGCTTGTGGAACAAGTTTTCCAAGAGTTGCACTGCATTAAATGCATAATTAATGACAGAAATCCGCACATCCAGACTCTTCATTATCCCGCAACTTCAAAACATCGTAACTTCTTCACCGTAGCTCGGATTGAGGTGCCGGTTTTTCCAGTATTCTTGTAATTTAGAGCTCTTCAACTTTCTAGTTGGCCCCACCTTCGGAATAAGGCTGAAAAATTACGAAAATGCCCTTCAACCCTCCATTTCTTGGTTTCTTTCATTGTTTTGAGTTCTCCTTTGCACTAACTTGCCTGAAATACCGGTAAAACACATGATAAATACACAAAACACGAAATACTTGCCAAAATGGGTTAGTAGCATAAATAAGAGACAAATCCAAGATATTTACACTACACGGGATCATAAAAATACTGAAATTAAGGGGATAAATGTGAAGAATATTTGCCTAAACATATATCATATATATACCCTATCCATATTCAACTCAGTAAGCACACTCACCTTGGCAACTTAATGGGCTTTTTCCTTTGCCTTTGTCGGGCACTTGTTCAACCAGTTATTCTTCCCTTACTATCATTCTTACAATATTAATATCATCATAAGAATATCAACAATCCAAGGAATATCTCAAAAGTAAATCAATTTATAAGCATCACATGATTCAATTCAAATCATTTATCATAAATAAAGTTCCATCACGTTCATGTTAATATATTTAACATCTCCAATTCATAGTTCAAACATACTTTAATTTATTCTTGGTAATCCAATTATTATCATATTAGGTTCCCAATACGATATACTACGCATCATTTCAAGTTTCCTAGAGCAAGTTATGCCCATTCCTTTACTACTTAGCAAATCCGCCCTATAGGCTCCTTTATCGTTTAGTCAACTTCCAAGAATTTTCATAATTTTTCTACATCATAAGTTTCCATGATATTCCACTTAATCTCAATAAACATATTGAATAATACAAAATTAAATTTGAATGATTTTTAGGGTTCATTCGCTATGTCAAGAAAATCATCGAACACCTCGTATGCATACTTACTCTTTTGGGCCAGATTTTACACCTCAATTTCAAACTAACACCCAAGATTCATTTCTTGGTATTTTTATATAATTTTTGGATATAATATAAATATATGAGTCTATTTAAATATCCATTTGGAATTATTTAATTTGGGTAAGTATACAAAAAGATATAGAAGTTTGAACACATAAGGGTTCTAAACAAGGCCGTAAAAATGATTTACACCTTCGACTTTCTTTAAACGTGTATCTATTCATGCATACCCACAAAGGCATGAAAGTTTAGTAAAAAATTTATGATTTATACCATTTCAATCACTAATACAAAAAATATAACAAGATTTATGGAGAGAATAACCTTAGGGACGTTTACGTAATTTTCTAAGGATTTTTCTCCAACTTCTCCTCGTCCTTCTCTTCCAAAGCCTTACGGTTCTCTCTCTTATGGATAAAATCTCTCATGGATGAATTTGGTTGAAGGAATAGGTGATATGGAGAGGTTTAATTCATCATAATAGCACCTCCCCTTGGTCCAATAAAAATATAACAAGTGGCGTCATGTAAGACAAAATATCATTTAAACAGATGGAAATATTTGCCCCCGTTTCGTAATTTTAGCATAAATCTTTACTTGAAGCTTTGTTTACACACAGTTTATCGTGTTACAAAGTTAACTCATATATCTACGACTATGTAGTTTTCACTTCAATTCAATTATTATATTATAAGGGTCAAAACTAGTCTCCAATATGAGCATTCCTACCGAAAACTTCAAAATTTTGTGTTTGTAACTAATTCGATGTTTCTTGATTTATGAAGGTAGGATTAGACTCAACATAATAACCTAGTATTTTATATTAACACACATTATCCATGTCCCCAATTATATTTGGGTTGTCACAACGCTCCCCCCGTTAGTCCATTTCGTCCCCGAAATTGACATACCTTGGTAGTTCAAATCAAACAATTATAGATATTGCATTATCATTCTATCCTCACTTTCCCATGTAGCTTCTTCCATTGAATGACTTCTCCATGTTATTCCACCAATAATGTTCCTTTAAATCCATATACATTTTAGTACTACGAGGATGCATAGTGTAATTGAAATTGTGAACCTCACCTAAAATTTCGATTTTCAATCCATCCACATTAGGCACACATAATCATTGCTTATACAATAAAGTGCCATTATTAATAATATAAAATCATCAGAATTATTAGGCATATTAAAAACCACTTCTTTATGAAAACAATCCATAGATTCATGCTACATAGATAACCAATCCATTCTTAGAATAACGTCAAAATCAGATATATTAAATGGAAGTAAGTCTATAACTATATCTTTAGCCCCCGAAGTCAAAACATAATCAAGAAAAACATATTCAGCTACACCCATACCCCTCTTAGGCATATAAATACCTAATACCACATTTAAACAAGTACATATTCATTAAGATATATAGCCAAAAAGCATAGGACATAAAATAATGTGTAGAACTGGGATCAACCCAAACATAAACACTCATATCAGTACAAAAAGTGTACCTGTCACCACACTCAGAGTAACCTGAGCCTCTTACATCGTAAAAATTCATCCACATGGCCTGGAACCACTGACTTGTCCCATGCCCGAGGTTCCATCTATCATAATAATAGAGTTATAACAACCAACACAAACATTTTATAATATTAAATCATTGGTTAGTTCATCAAACAGAAACTGCGAAAGCTCCTCACCGAATAGTCACTTAAGGTTAAAAAAGTAGTCACGTAACTGAACGTGGGCTTCATTCGTGTGATCGAATATCCCATATGGCTAGCCAATACCGTACCTGTGCTGAAATCAGGAGGGAAGGTTCACATGTGTAGTGACTACCGAGACTTGAACAAGGCCTCTCTAAAAGATGATTACCTACTACCCAACATCGATATGATTGTGGACAATACGGCCAGTCACGCTCTCAAGTCATTCATTGACAGGTTTGCCGAATATAATCAGATCAAGATGCACCCAGATCACTAAGAGAAAATCGCATTCATCACCCCTTGGGGAACCTTTTGATACACTGTCATGCCATTTGGTCTTAAAAATGCAGCGGCTACTTACCAGAGGGTTGCCACAACCATTCTGCATGATCTGATACACAAGGAAGTCGAGGTCTACGTGGACGACATGATCATTAAATCCCTGACTAGGGAAGGCCATGTCCCCACTCTCCGAAAGTTCTTCGAACGGCTGCGACAATACCAAATCCGCCTCAACCCATAGAAATGTGCCTTCGACGTCACTAAAGGAAAACTTATGGGATTTATAGTTAGTGAGAAAGGGATAGAGGAAGATCATGCCAAACTAAAAGTCATACTTGATATGCCACCACCTCAAATGGAGAAGGAAGTCCGGGGATTCCTTGGGAAATTATAGTACATCAGTCGGTTCATCAGCCAATTGACTTCCATCTGTGAACCTATATTCAAACTCCTCCGAAAGGATTCAACAAAAGTCTAAAATGAAGCTTGCCAATAAGCCTTCGATCGAATTAAGCAATACCTAACCCGACCTCCGGTGATCATGCCACCGCAGCTTGATCTTCCCTTATTCCTATACCTAACCATAACCCATATTGTCGCTGGGGCTTTGCTATCCCAATACCTCGAAGAAACCCGCAAAGAGAGAGCCATCTATTATGGACGGTTACGAAGTTAACTACACTGTCTTGGAAGAAGCATGTGTCGCTCTTGTCTAGGTTGCCCAAAAGTTACGAAACTACATGCTCGCCTTCCCCATTACGCTTGTATCCCTGATGGATTCCATCAAATACCTACTTGAGAAGCCAGTCCCATCCAATCGAATGGACCGCTAGTTGATGCTCCTAATCGAATTTGATATTACCTATGTCACACAAAAGTCCATAAAAGGAAGAGCCATCTAGGACTACCTTACTGACTATACTATGGAAGAGGCCGACGTGTGAATCTCTGAGTTCCCTGATGAGAATATCCTCTGTGCCTCCTAAGAACACCTTCGATGGAAAATGTTCTTCGATGGAGCTTCCAATAAGAAAGGGTATGGAATTAGGATACTCCTAATTTCCTCTGATGACTCTTACACTCCCATTGCTATCAAGCTGGACTTTCCTTGCACCAATAACACGATCGAATACGAGCCGTGCACGGTAGGACTCAAAGTATCCCTCAAGAAAGAAATTCGATACCTTGATGTTTACGGGGATTTAGCCCTCATCATCGGTCAAGTACTTAGAAAATGGAAAGTTAAGGACGAGAAACTCCTACCCTTTCATGACCACCTTGAATAGATAGCTTCCTAATTCCTAGAAATCACCTTACACTACCTTCCCCAAGCAAAGAATAACATAGTTGACGCCGTCACTACCTTAGCCTCCATGATTGACATACCCGAGGGAATAACCGTGGCCCCTTTCCTTGTCCAAAAATAAGACAAACCAACCCACTGCTATCACATTGAGCTTGACACGGAGGAATATCCCGAGATAGATGACTATTGGTACTATAATATTTGGCACCTCCTCAAACATGGTAGGTATACCCAAGGATTGGAAAAAAAAGACCGAGCAACTCTCCGCTGACTGGATGCCCCATACATTGTCTGTGATAAAGAACTATTTAAGAGAAACTTCGATGGAACCCATTTGCACTGCCTCGCAGGGGCTGACATTGAAAAAATGATGCAAAAAATCCACAGCGAGGAATGCGAACCCCACATGAATGGCCATATTCTCATTAAAAATATCATCCAACAGGGTTACTACTAGACTACTATGGTTAAGTATTGCACATACTATGCTCTAAGATGCCTCAAATGCTAGTAGTTTTCTAACCTACAGCACTTACCCCCGCGAGAATTGTACAACATGACTTTTCCCTTGTAAGGGCAACCCTATATTGTTTTGACTTAATTACGTAAACAAAACTGTGTTTGTAATATGTCATAGGGAGAATTTTCTTTTATCACGATCCCACTTGGTCTATGAAGTATTGATGAAATTGAAGACGTTGCGGCAAAGCTTCAAAGAAATAATCATGCCGATGTTTATTTGGTGCAAGTTTACTCGTCTTCAAAGTTAATTTCATTCCGATATCACTCAGGTATGAATGCGTATAATTAATGGTGCTCGAAATTATTTTATAAAAGATAAGGATGTAATTTTTATATAGAAAAATGATTTTAAATGTATTAAAAGTGTTTTACTGGTTTAAACTTCGTTTTATGATGATAAGCTCGAAATAGAGTTTGACTAATTTGAATCTCTTTGTTAAGAGACGTTTTTATCTGAAAGTCAAAGAAAGTCAAACTTTCGGAAGGTCGCTCGAGCAACACTGGATCTCGTTCGAACGAGATACAATGTCGCGCGAACGACATGCTTAAGTCGTTCGAACGATATGTTTTTTGAGGCGGCATTTAAATCCTATTTAAATAGTGTGTGCATCATAATTTCGTAAGTGTGCTTTCTGGAAAAAGTTTTACGAACCAGAACCTTGTCTGCACATGTTTTCTAAGGTTTAAAAGTCTTAAACACATCCTTAGAGTTTGCAAAGATCCGATTTATGATTCTTATATGTTTACGTGATCTTGCTGCACCAAAGTTGTTTGTTCTACACATTGAACACAAAGGGTTTTGCAGTGAAGAAGCGACAGACATCGTGTTCGATATCGTAGACGTATCAAAGCCATATCGGTGGACACCGAGACATACGTGGACGCGTGTGTTGTGGACAGAGATCGTGGAAGACGAAATTTCTGCTTGGGCACTATTAAAGAACGGTTGAAGATCAGAAGGAGTGTCAAGACCCATGGGGATCAAGTCTTAGTGTAAGGCTAATCTATCTTTGTAAAACCATTGTTCATAGTGATTGTCTGGCATGGGTCATCCGAGGTTATTTTCCCGTTTTGGGTTTTTTCCATGTATATCCTGCGTTGTGAGTATTCTTTACTTTACTTTACTTTACTTGCTTTAATCACAAGATGCATGTTTAGGATTAATCAAGATAAAATTGGTTTAAAGTAAGAATTGGGATTTCACAACTTGGTTTGGTGCATAATTAAAAGTTGGATCTTTTTCGAAGAAAAATTAGTTTTGTTGAAAACACACACATCGGGCCACTCACAATCTTCACAAATTGGTATCAGAGATAGAAAACATTTTTATTTGTTTTGTGATCCCGTGTGTTTTCAAAGATGAATTCTGGATATAATGAATTTTCTCGAACGCCTATTTTTGATGGAACTAATTACACTTATTGGAAGATGAGAATGAAATGTGCTTTAAAATCTATTGATGAGTCTGTTTGGCTTGCAGTTGAGAAAGGTTGGACTACCCTGTCACTATTGTAAGTGAAGTCACTAGTTTAAAGCTTGTTGAGTCTTGGACCAAAACTGAACAAAGACTTGTACAATATAATTCTAAGGGTCTGCACGTTATTGCTTCACATGTCACACACGAAGAATATAACATAATTATGACTTGTGAAACATCAAAAGAGGCTTGGGATATTTTGGCACTCACTCACGAGGGCACTAGCACGGTTAGGGCGTCAAAACTTCAAAATATCACTTCACAGTTTGAGACCATTAGAATGTTTGAGAGTGAGACCTTTGATGAGTTTTATGCTAGGTTGTCCAATATTGTCAACTCATCATTTAACCTAGGTGAGAAAATTCCCGACAACCGTGTCATTAAGAAAATCCTTAGGTCGTTGCCTAGTAGGTTTGATGCGAAAGTGAGCATTTTAAACTCCTTGGGTAGGTTAGAGTCAACGAAACTAGAAGAGATTGTAGGTGACTTACAAACCTATGAAATCGACATGATTACCTCCAAGCAAGTGCCTAAGAAAGAAAAGGGTATTGCTTTGAAAACCCGGAAGGAGGAAATTAAAGTTTCGGATTCCGATTCTGATTTTGAGGATGTTACTTTGTTGGCAAAGAAATTTAAAAAATTTATTAAGTTTCAAAATAAATTGAAAGATGCCAAGAAATTTGAAAAATTCAAGAACAACAAAGTGGATCCCACCTCTAAGGATAAGTTTGAAAATCCTAAGTGAGATGAGTCGGATAAGTGTTTTGGGTGTGAGGAGTACGGTCACAAAGTTAAGGAGTGTCCCACTAGACTTAAGAAAGAGGTCAAGCAACCCGTTGTCAATAATGCCACCTTAAGTTATAGTGAACCGGAAGAGGGAGAGAGTTCCCCCATTGAGCGTAACTTTGTTGCGTTTATGGCATGTCATGTGAGCGACGATGATACAACTCATGTGAATGACACTTCTGAGCAGGTTTTGAGTGAATCCCATGTTAGTGAGGGTGAAGAGAGTGATGAGGAGGAGATAGATGTGAAAGAATTGCAAAATGCCTTTAATGAGTTGTATGCCGAAACGGTGAAGGTGAAAAAGGCTAAATCAAAATTTCAATCTAAGTTGAATGAGCGTGCCATAGAAAATAATGATAGTTTGATTGAGGATCTTAGGTCACGAGAGAAGAAGTTTAGGGAGAAACTAGAGTTTGTGGAGAAAGAGAGAGACAATCTCCGTGGTTTGATGGAGTCCTTGAAAACGAAGATTTTAGAGTTTGAGGAGACAAGGCGTTTACTCGAGTCTAGGGTTATTGAGTTAGAGGAATGGTTGAAAGACTCGTCTAGAGTCAAGTTTGATTTGGAGGCTAGGTCGAAGAAGTTAGATAAGATCTTAAGCACCGTCCAAATTAAGGGAGATAGGGGAGGTATAGGTTTTGGTGAGAGAGTTGGTCCCATTCCCCCCGCACGTGTGAAAAACACTAGGATGGTTAGAAAAGTTCCACATAAAGGTAATCATTCCCACCACCACTACACTTGCACATTTTTCGGTAGGAAAGGTCACCTTAGGCATTATTGTTATGACCTTAGACAAGCTCCTAGGAAGTTTAGGTATAAAGTTGCCCCGGTTCCCCACACCCACATGCGTCGTTTTACACCTACTTGGGCTAGGAAATCGGATTTAGTGGCTTTAGGAATTAAACTTCATGATTCTCGTTTGGGTGCACTTGATTCTTCCCGTGCTATATCTAAAGGATGATGGTGTTTCCATGATTGTCATATGCTAGTTTGCTTCATGATTTATTCATTGCTAGTATTATGACATGTGTATCATTTTGTATTATAGTTTGAGTCCTTTTTGAAAAATACAAAAAGATTTTTTTTGAGAAAACTTTAGAAAAGCCAAAAAGATTTTTAGTTTTTTATTTTGAGTTTACATGTTTGATGTGGCATATTGGTGTGCTTGGACCCCCCATCGTTTCATTATCCATGTGGCTAGGACATTTGCTCATTATTGTCGATACTTAGAATGATCTTAACCATTGTTTATATGGGGTTGTTTCGAAGTTGATATGCATCTTGATTCGACTTTGTATATATGCCAACATCGCACACATGCACGAGTTTATATGCATGTTTGACTTATCTTGCATATTTGAATTTGGTGAGGCGTTCTTATCTCAATCTTGTCATCTATGCGTAAGTAAACTTAAGGAGAAGTGTGCATGTAATAACCATTTACCGTGAGGATTTGAATTTATTAAAAAAATGATGAGTGATTCACGGGAAAGGTCTGCGAGAGTTCAAATTTAACTCGTCATGAAAGCCACCGTTTAAAAGAGCCCAAAAGAAAAAGCAAAATTCTAAGAAAAGGGACAATAAGATTTTCTATAAGTTGAGAATGCTAGAAACCTCAAAAGAACTTGAAAAAGTATGTTTATATGAGGGTGTTTGGTTGGAGAAAATTTAAACGGGTTTGCACATCTAATCCTAATGTTGAAACATTGCAATTTGACGCTATTGTCTGTAGAATCGTCAAAATTCTGGATCTGTGTGCATGTAGTATGATTAGTTCATTAAGCTCACACTTTAATTATCATTTGTATATGATAAAGTTTGATGATTTATCGCTATCTATTAGAGCTTCTTGATCGTTTTGATGTGTTGGAATTGTGACTCATTTGTTGTAGTTTCACGCCCGTTCATTCCATGTCCATGTTTGAGCACATTGGTACTATGTTTGCATGTAACCCGCATTTTTAGTTTTTATGAGTTTTTGCGTTTTGTGTTAAAAGCTTACTGTTTTAGCACTGTTTTTCTTTTGTCAGTCCCTTCCTGGAATTTTTTTGTAGAAATTTTTTCACTGGGCGATACTTTATAATATTTTTGGGAAATTGGGAAAGTTTGACAGGTCGCGCGAAGTTGTTCTAACGACATCTCATCTCGCGCGAATGACTTCTGTACTTCGTTCAAGTAACTTCCTCATCTCTTTTTAGCGAAGTCCCTGGCTCGTTCGAACGATAAGGTGAAAAATGTCTTCTGATTGGTTTGTTGTCCTCTGGCTTAATTTGATATATTTTTGGTATTGCATGAAGTATTTTTTGGATTAATTGGTTTATATGCAGGTTCTTTTATGTTCCAAATTGGTTTTTGCATATGAGTCTCTTTATCACACTTGATTTGATTGGTATACTCTTTCTGTGATTCCTTGGTTTACTAGCTACTATTCTGTCATTACATGATCTTATTTAAATGGTTGATTCATGTTTATCTAGCAATTTTCATTTTTCAAATTGGTATCAACTTGATTCTCTTTGGTATCATATTCTCGTGCTAGATATTTCATTTTGGTTTATCTTTTCACCGTATTGTCTATTCGAGACAAAAAGGGGGAGAGATTTGGTATGTGATGTAGGGGGAGATTTGTTGAGCGCTTCTTTATGATATTTGTTTCATATTGGTAACAAATAATTGCTCACATGTTTTCAAATGATATGCTCTCATTATAAATTGGTTTCATTTGTTCCTCCATACTTCACTTGGTATTTGTTTGTCTGTTTCATGTGTGTTGGTATGCTTTAGAGATTTGAGATTTCAAGTCTACATCACATTCAGACAGTTCATGCTTGCCGGTGCTACATATATTAGTCCGTATCCTGTATTTTTTATTTGGGGTTTATGGGATGGGATTTAGGCGTCATACGGCTTGACGGCCCGGTTAGGCATTTCACTAGTTTAGTTTTGTCCCGGAATAGTCAAAGGGGGATATTTGTAAGGACATAAATTTCCAATTGCGTCCCTGTATTGTTTTGACTTAATTTCGTGAACAAAACTGTGTTTATAATATGTCATAGGGAGAATTTTATTTTGTCACGATCCCACTTGGTCTATGACGTATTGAAGAAATTGAAGACGTTGCGGCAAAGCTTCAAAGAAATAATCATGTCATTGTTTATTTGGCGCAAGTTTACTCGTCTTCAAAGTTAATTTCATTCCGAGATCACTCAGGTATGAATGCGTATAATTAGTGGTGCTCGAAATTATTTTATAAAAGATAAGGATGTAATTTTTATATAGAAAAATGATTTTAAATGTTTTAAAAGTGTTTTAATGGTTTAAACTTCGTTTTATGATGATAAGCTCGAAATAGAGTTTGACTAATTTGAATCTCTTTGTTAAGAGACGTTTTTATCTGAAAGTCAAAGAAAGTCAAACTTTCGAAAGGTCGCTCGAGTGACACTGGATCTCGTTCGAACGAGATACAATGTCGCGCGAACGACATGCTTAAGTCGTTCGAACGATATGTTTTTTGAGGCGGCTTTTAAATCCTATTTAAACAGTATTTACATCATAATTTCGTAAGAGTGCTTTCTGGAAAAAATTTTACGAACCAGAACCTTGTTTGCACATGTTTTCTAAGGTTTAAAAGTCTTAAACACATCCTTAGATTTTGCAAAGATCCGCGTTATCATTCTTATATGTTTACGTGATCTTGCTTCACGAAAGTTGTTTGTTCTACACATTGAACACAAAGGGTTTTGCAGTGAAGAAGCGACGGACATCGTGTTCGACATCGTAGACGTATCAAAGCCATATCGGTGGACACCGAGACATACGTGGATGCGTGTGTTGTGGACAGAGATCGTGGAAGACGGAATTTGTACGTGGGCACTATTGAAGAACGGTTAAAGATCAGAAGGAGCGTCAATACCCGTGGGGATCGAGTCTTAGTGTAAGGATAATTTGTCTTTGTAAAACCCTTGTTCATAGTGATTGTCTGGCTTGGGCCGTCCGAGGTTGTTTTCCCGTTTTGGGTTTTTTCCTCGTACATCCTGCGTTGTGAGTATTCTTTACTTTACTTTACTTGATTTAATAACTAGATGCATGTTTAGGATTAATCAAGATAAAATTGGTTTAAAGTAAGAATTGGGATTTCACAACTTGGTTTGGTGCATAATTAAAAGTTGGATCTTTTTTGAATAAAAATTGGTTTTGTTGAAAACACACACATCGGGCCACTCACAATCTTCACATCCCTGGCCACTCTCCACATGGTGCATTGACATCATAGAAAAGTTACACCGAAAAAATCTAATGGGCTTGAATTCATCCTAGTCGCCATTGACTACTTCACCAAATGGGTTAAAGCCTTGTCATACGCAATTCTAAATGCTAAGAAATTGGCAACTTTCATCAAGAAAAACATAATCTACCGATATGGGGTCCCGCACGAGCTGGTATCATACAATGGGCTACACTTCGAGGCATAAGTTACGGAGGTGGTCAACGAGTATGGAATTCAAAGACACAAATCTTCTCCATACCGACCTCAAACTAATGGCACAGTCGAGGCAGCTAGTAAGAACCTTAAACCATTATCAGCAAGATGAACTAGAGTTATTTAGATTGGGCCGACATTATCCCTTACACCCTTTGGGGCTATCGAACTTCAGTTGGAACCTCTAATGCAAATACCCCTTACTCTCTAGTCTACGACATGGAATCAGTCCTACCCGTGGAGCTGGAAATTCGTTTGCAGTGCATCATGCTTGAAAGCAAGGTCAACAAGGAAGACTGGTACCAAAGTCGTCTTAACGAGCTTTCCCTCTTGGACGAAAGAGGGATGAAAGCTCTATAACACATATAAGGGTACCATCTCCTCATAACACGATTATTCAATACGAGAGTCAAGGACCGCGGTGTTCGAAAAGGTGAGTTAGCACTCAAAGAAATAGTAAAGCCCATCTGGAACCCTAGAGGGAAATTCAAGCCCAATTGGAGTAGCCTCTACATTGTGAAGAAGATCCTATCGGGCGGCGCCGCTATGCTCACCAACCTTGATGGAGAATAAATAGCGTGCCCATTCAACCTGGACCGTCTCAAGAAATTCTACCTCTAGTTCAAAATCTCGGCGCACTATGACTCTTCTCATCTCCTTTCTATTCTAAAAAACTATTCATATGTGATACCCCGCCTAATTAACCCCGGGTGCTCAGTCCTAAATTAAGTTAGAACAGGTTTCTCAGTTGGTTCATTCTTAGCATCACTGTCACCCTCTTTAATTACCAACCACCTAAGTGAGAAAATTAGACTGTGCTAAGTTTTATCTTTCATTAACTTAAATGAAAAATTCACGCGGAAACAAAATAACATAATAATCACAATTAACTGAATCAACCATTCACAATTAATTAACTGACGGAATAAACCATCGGCTCAAAATCCAACAACAGTAAAGACAAATAATCAATCTCAACAGGTTTGACAAAAACTAAATGAACTGTGAGCGACATGCTCGAAATAACTGGTAAGAAGTCTCTATACTAGGAATGAAAGAATGAGGTGTCTATCAAACTCCCGCAACATCCACATATGCTGCAGCAACGGGTCCCTGAAATTGAATCAAGCCTGGCGTCCCTGTGGCTGGACACCTAAAAGGTTTTTAAAAGTTTTTATAGCAAGGGTTAGTACCCAAAACATTTGAAAAACATTTAGCAAATGATTAACTTGCAGTAATAAGTAAATATGCATGCTCTCCATATTTTCGTTAGTGCCGCACTCCCTTGAGGACATTCTCACCCCTTTTTAAAGTGCACTACTAACGCCTTAATTAAATTTACCTAGTTATTTATCTCATGACTAGATAAATTATATAACCCCTTGTAACCACCCTACTCTTACCGAGTGTGCCACAATTATGATTTCTAAGTTGTCTTCGACATTAACTTAATTAATTATTTCTCTTTTTATACTCATATAATTTTCATGCCCACTATATGTAATACAATTCACAGCCTGTAATAATTTTACCCGTATATAATGGTTTACCTTATTATATACTTATATCCATTTTACAACATTCACCAACATGTTGAAATAATTATTAGTAAATAACATCCTCCCGAGTAATAACTCACCGGATGTGAATTCTCTAAAGTGCTATCCCACTAGGTATGTTCATATAACCTAGTTACCCAAGTCAGAATCGCTCACTAACTTGGTGAAAACATATAAATGGAGGTGCTCATATTCCTTCCCTGAAAGTGAGATGCCCCTCACCCATATAACGGATGCTATGACCTGGGAATATACTCTCCCTACTCCTCAAGCTAGGGGATTCATCCACTACGCGCAACCTCCCCCTATAGCACTAGAGTATATAATAATATCTAACCACTGATATTAATGTACACACCATATATATATACTATCACACACCGTATATACATAAATATAAAACTTCTCGGCTACGCCGTGTACTAAGTCCGTGACACAATCCTATTCAATTTATTATGAGTTTATGGCCTAACTGTAATTATTAATTAATTTGCACATTAATTTCTTTTGGTATTCCCCAACCAATATATTCGGACTTACTCTCGTGGACCGAAATAAAACAACACCCGAGTCTAAATCCCCGACTCTAAATTATTTAGCCTTCACCTAAATAAGATTTACGTCTCGGTATAGCTCAACCAATATCCCCGGACTTGTCCACTCAATCCGTATTTAATCATTTTGAAACAAAATTCCCAAAATTTAACCCTACTGTGTCACATATAATTTCCTCCAAATCCCAATTAATTTTAATCATGATGTGCCTCACAAAATCTCCCTCAAATCCTAATTAATTTTATTCACAATCAATTAGATTTAAACTCATGTATTAATTTCTCAATAAATAAGGCATGGAAGAATTTTAATTAAATTTCCCTTTATATTCATAATTGGGCTAACTGTCAACATTTTCGAACCCTCGATCGATCGATGGTCCACCTTCGATCGATCGATCAGGTCCTCGTCTTCTCTGAGTTGTCTGTTTCAGCCATGGACGAATCTCTCCAAACCCTAACTTCTTCTACAGTGAAAACCAAGCCTTCCCATTGACAATATATATACAAAACCTTATAAGGAGCCCCCATAAAGTCCAAAAAAGCTCAATTAATTTACTTTCTCTACTGTTTTCACAAATTTGGGGCATAATCCAATTTAATACTTAACCCATTTAAACACCAATACCATATCTCCAATTCATTTCTAGTTTATCCGGGTTTACACATCCTACCAGATACAAATACAAAACTCAGATTATACATGAATTTCTACTCAATTTAGAAATGGTTTACAAAACACCACGTTTATAACCTTAAAATCCCAAAACGAATTTCTTTGATTACTCACATCACATGAATATGAATTGAAATACAATTTAAATGCAACAGCAAGTTAACCACTTTCTTTAGTGTTTGTAGAGTCTGATTTTGGAGTTGTGAATTCCCAAGGTTGAAGATGACTCATTTATTTTAGCTCTCCTTTGATCCCCAAATTTGCCTTTAACTGCTATTAGGGTTTCCTAATCCACTAAGACTTTTTCTTAACTCAATTCATATGTTTCCTTATTTCTTATAATTGCCTAATTAGGCTAAATCCCATTTTTTGCCTAATGGGCCAAGCCCAAGTGATCCAAATGTCCCCGTGTGGGCCCGGCTATGCTTAAAAATGCCTCGTGACCCGTTTACTATCCCCGGGTATACTTTTTTTACTATCTCGATCCATCCGAACTCAATTGTACACTCAGAATTGGTATCTGAATTAATTTATGAAAATCTTTATCGCACACCCAATTCAGTCTATACCGACTCTCGACGGAGATAAGTGCATACCCTGTCATTAATACCCGAAATGACGTAAATAAATTATTACTATTCACTTAGAAAATAAATTCCCTAAATATTAACCATTCATTCCCCGATTAATATTTAAATATAAATTGCCATAACTGATTCAATTAAAATTACGACGCACAAGTAATTTTGAATTCCCGAATTAATTAAATATTAAATGTACAAAAATACAGGGTGTTACATACTCCCCCCCCCCCCCTTACAAAGTAATGTCGTCCCCTAAATTAGGTCGTACCTATGGTGAAAAGATCTGGATATTGTTCCCGCATATCCTCCTCCCGCTCCCAGGTAGACTCATCAACGTTGTGATAACCCCACTGTACTCTAACTAGTGGAACAACCTTGGATCGTAACTTCTGCTCACTATGATCCAGAATAGCCACCAGCCTCTCCTCATATGAGATGTCTGGATGTAAATCAATTTCCTCGAGTGGAATGTGCCAGAAGTCCCTCTCGCTCTTGCGATATTTCTTCAGCGATGCCACATGGAACACGTCGTGTATCCGCTGAAGGTGCTCTGGCAGTCCCAGCCTATAAGCTACTAGTCACACCCTCTCGATAATAGGGAAAGGTACCACTTACCTCGGTGCTAACTTACCCTTCTTGCCGAACCTCATCACCCCTTTCATAGGGGAACCCGGACTAGTACCTGGTCCCCAACTTCTAACTCCACATATCTCCATGAAGTATCAGCGTAACTCTTCTACCTATACTGAGCTATCCGAATCCTCCCTCGAATCAAATCTATCTTGGTAGACGTCTCCTGAACAATCTCCAGCCCCAATAGTTTGTTATCCCCCACCTCTAACCAACAAGCGGGTGAACGATAAGGTCTCCCGTACAGTGCCTCGAACGGTGCCATGCCGATTGTGAATTGGTAAGAGTTGTTATACGCGAACTCTACCAAAGGAAGGTATTTCTCCCAACCTCCCCCAAACTCTAATATGCACATTCTGAGCATATCTTCCAGCATCTGATTGACTCTCTCAGTCTGACCGTTGGTCTATGGGTGATAGGTTGTATTCAAACGTAACTCCGTGCCCATGGCCTCTTGAAAGCTCTGCCAAAAGTGGGCCACAAAGATTTTGTCTCTGTCGGATACAATATTTATCGGCACCCGTGCAGCTTAACAATCTCTGCTATAAATAACTGTGCATAATGCATCGTCTCAAAGTCTGTGCAAACCCGCAGGAAGTGGGCACCTTGGTCAACCGATCCACAATGACCCATATGGAATCGTGACCCCTCTGCAATACAGGTAACCCTGTAATGAATTCCATGAAGTTGCTCTCCCACTTCAACACGGGAATCTCCAGCGGCTGTAGCATCCCTGATGGTCTCTAATGGTCAACTTTCACATGCTGACACGTGGCACATTTCGAAAATAACTCTGCTATGTCCCGTTTCATTCATGCCCACCAATACTACCTCCTCATATCCTGGTACATCTTATCCCCATCGGGATATACCGCAAATCTCGAACCATGGGACTCTGTCATAACAGCGTGCCTCAACTCCTCATCCTCTGGAATAATCAACCTCCCATTAAGGCATAAGCCTCCTTCTGAGTTGATCGAGTAACCCTCTCCCCTCAGCTAGCAACTGGCTCACCCTATCCCGACATATCTGATCTTCTGCCTGAGCCCTCACAACTCGCATAATTATTTCAGGCGTGATGGATAATGCCGACATGCAGGCCTTGGCTACATCATCCTCATATCGAAGCTCTCTCCACTTCGCTTTCCATACTTTTGATATCTCCTTAGTCGGTCTTCGGCTTAATGCATCTGTTACCACTTAGCCTTACCAGGATGATACTGAATTTCAAACTGGTAGTCTTTCACCAATTCTAGCCACCGCCTCTGTCTCATATTCAGATCCTTCTATGTGAAGAGATACTGAAGTGATTTGTGATCCATGAATAACGTGAACTTCTCTCCTAGAAGATAATGTCTCCATATCCTCAAAGAAAAAATGACCGCTGCTAGATCCAGGTCGCGAGTGGGGTAATTCCTCTCATGGGGCTTTAGCTTCCTGGACACATAAGCTATAGCCCTTTCCTCCTGCTGAAGCACACCCCCAAGTCCCTGTAAGGATGCGTCTGTGTAAACCCGATAGTCTAGTCCTCCCTTTGGCAAAGCAAGTACGGGTGCAGATGTCAACTTGTCCTTTAGCTCATCGAAAGGTAATTGACAATGATCACTCCAAGTGAACCCCTTTTCGAGTTAGATTCATCAAAGGGCCCACAATCTTTGAGAATCCATTGATGAACCGCCTGTAATAACCGGCCAATCCCACAAAACTGCGAACCTTGGTCGGTGTCGTGGGTTGCCCCCACTCCCTCACCGCCGACACTTTACTCGAATCTACCGCGATACCCCGGTCTGACACCACGTGGCCAAGAAACTGTACCTCCCACAACCAAAGTCCACACTTCCCGAATTTGGCATAGAGTTGGTGATCCCGCAGTGTCTGTAAAACCATACATAGATGCTCTGCGTGCTCCTCCTCAGTGCACGAGTAGATCAGGATGTCATCAATGAACACGATGACAAACTGATCGAGAAACTCCCTGAAAACCCTATTCATGAGGTCCATGAACAGCGTTGGTGCATTGGGGAGCCTAAATGGCATCACCCTGAACTCATAAGATCCATACCGCGATAAGAAAGCGGTCTTAGGAACATCGTCCTATCGGATACGTAGTTGAAGATACCCAGACCTCAAGTCGACCTTGGAGAAGTAAGATGCCCCTCTCAACTGGTCAAATAGATCATCAATCCTAGGTAACGGATACTTATTCCGTATTGTCACCTTGTTAAGATCCCTATAGTCCACACATAATCGAAGTGAACCATCCCGCTTATTCACAAACAACATCAGTGCACCCCACGACGATGTACTCCGCCGAATGAAACCTTGACTCAGAAGCTGTTGAATCTGCTCTCTCAACTCACGCATCTCTGAAGGGGCCATACAGTATGGGGATCGAGCAATCGGCCTCGTCCCCAGTGCTAAATCGATTACAAATTCGATTTCCCTGCTGGGTGGCAACCCTGGTATTTCCTGGAACACATCCTCAAAGTCCCGCACTATTGGGATTGAGTCCAACGGAATTTCCACCTCCTATGAGGTTTCCTCCTTGATATAATACAAGTGCGTGCGTGACCCTCTCTCAGGTAATGGCATTGTTATCAAGAACATCTCGTGTCTTGGAATGGAGAACACGCTTGTCCTCTTGTAGCAATCCACCATTGCTCGATAACCTGCCAACCAATCCATACCCAAGATGACTTCGTACTCCTCCATATCTAACACCAAGAGGTCCGCTGTTAAACTAAGACTCCCAATCAAAATGTTCACCCCCAACAAATCAAGTGAATCGAAGCCCCGCTACCTACTGGCGACTCTACACACATCCGAAGACTACCCGTGGTCTCTAGTAATCCGTCCCGTTTAGCAAAATTAGATTTAATGAATGAATGCGATGCTCCCGTGTCAAAAAGAATACTACCCTCATAACCATGAATGAGAAACATACCCTCAACTGTTGGCAGTGCCTGCTGTGCTGGAGGATTGGGAACATCCCGAACGTTATACACACGCCTATAGTGCATCTACCCCTACTGCGGTGGGGCGGGTGGAGCTGGTGCTACTGGAGGCATCTGCCCCAGTTGGGCATCCTGCTAATGACCTCTGCCCCTCTGTGGGCATTCCCTCTTGAAGTGTCCTGGTTGTCCATAGACAAAACAATGTTTCTGACCATCCCCTTGTCATTAGCCGTGACACGGCTGGCCCTGTTGGCCTCCCCCACTGTTCCCTTAGCCCTGACGACCCTGAGGAACCTGCTACTGCTGATTCGGGCCCGGCTGGCCCTGCCTGAATCCCTGTCCTCCCGGTCGAAACCCACCAGGCCTAAATTTCTTAGCCTGATTCCCCTGCTGACTGTTAGTCTGCTACTCAGTACCACTCGTGTCACCACTAGTAACTGCCTTGCCCTGCTGGCTCGGCTCCCTTACTTTCTTGCTCCCCTTCGCATGGAAGCAATGATCCTGAAAATGTACAAGGGCGGCATTAATGACATCTGTATAAGTCACCAATGCCAGATTCCTAATCAAATGTTTCCTGATCCTCCAGGCCAAGTCATCCATGAACCTCGACTTCTTTCGCTCCTCATCGCTCACCTCATTTGGCACAAAGTTTGCCAAACGGGTGAACTCTTCCTCATAGTCTTCCACTGACCGGTCACCCTGTACTAAATCACTGAACTTCTTCCTCATCTCAGCCTCTACAGCTGGTCGAAAGTATTTGCAATCAAACCGCACCCAGAATTATGCTATCGTCATAAAATCCCGCTCCTCAATGATGGTAACTGACTCCCACCACTGTAAGGCTGCCCCCGATAGATGAAAGGTAGAAAGCATCAGTTTCCGTACATCGGTACACTCCATCATGCGCAGATGGCGCTGAATGTTCTTCTTCCAGTCACAAGACTCTACCACATCGGTGCTACCTCGAAACTCAGGTGGGTGACCCTTCTAAAAGGTCTCCCTAACTCGTTGCCATGACGATGGCCCCACTGGAGCCTAAACTGCTGGTGCCACTGGAGGCGGTGCCTGGGGCGATGGAAAATGAGCTACCACAGCTCACATCGCTGTCTCAACCGCCTGGGCCACTATCACTTCCACCTAAGTAGTGGATATCAACTCGGGTGGGGGTGGGATTGGCGGTACCTGTGGCTCCTGATGAGCCTCCCTGACTTCATCCCTAGCCTCACCCCTCTCCACTCTCTGTCTCTTCGGTGGCATCTAAAATAGATTGAATTGTATAAGTACACAATTTACACAAAAATACTTATAGCAGAAATACGATATCTCACAAGCGGAAACATGAATCAACAGTCCTAATAATAGGGCTCTATAATAACCAAACGCTACGCTGAAACATAGTAAGCAGCATATATCCTAAGGAAACTAGAACCTGATGCTCTAATACCATCTATGACACCCCTCCTAATTAACCCCAGGTGATCAGCCCTAAATTAAGTTAAAACGGGTTTCTTAGCTGCTTCATTCTTAGCATCATTGTCACCCTCTTTAATTATTAACCACCTAAGTTAGAAAATTAGACTAGTGACAAGTTTTATCTTTCATTAACTTAAATGAAAAATTCATGCGGAAACAAAATAATATAATAATCACAATTAACTGAAACAACCATTCACAATTAATTAACTGACCGAATAAACCATCGGCTCAAAATCCAACAACAGTAAAGACAAATAATCAATCTCAACAGGTCTGACAAAAACTAAATGAACTGTGAGCGACATGCTCTAAATAACTGGTAAGAAGTCTCTATACTAGGAATGAAAGAATGAGGCGTCTATCAAACTCCCACAACATCCACATATGCTGCAGAAACGGGTCCTTGAAACTGAATCAAGCCTAGCATCCCTTTGGCTGGACACCTAAAAGGTTTTTAAAAGTTTTTATAGCAGGGGATAGTACCCAAAAAATTTGAAAAACATTTAGCAAATGATTAACTTGCAATAATAAGTAAATATGCATGCTCTCCATATTTTAGTTAGTGCCGCACTCCCTTGAGGACATCCTCACCCCTCCTTTAAAGTGCACTACTAACACCTTAATTAAATTTACCTAGTTATTTATCTCATGACTAGATAAATTATATAACCCCTTGTAACCACCCTACTCTAACCGAGTGTGCCAAAATTATGATTTCTAAGTTGTCTTCGACATTAACTTAATTAATTATTTCTCTTTTTATACTCATATAATTTTCACGCCCATTATATGTAATACAATTCACAGCCTGTAATAATTTTACCCGTATATAATGGTTTACCTTATTATATACTTATATCCATTTTACAACATTCACCAACATGTTGAAATAATTATTAGTAAATAACATCCTCCCGAGTAATAACTCACCGGATGTGAATTCTCTAAAGTGCTATCCCACTAGGTATGTTCACATAACCTAGTTACCCAAGTCAAAATCGCTCACTACCATGGTGAAAACATATAAATGGAGGCGGTCATATTCCTTCCTTGAAAGTGAGATGCCCCTCACCCATATAACGGATGCTATGACCTGGGAATATACTCTCCCTACTCCTCAAGCTAGGGGATTCATCCACTACGCGCAACCTCCCCCTATAGCACTAGAGTATATAATAATATCTAACCACTGATATTAATGTACACACCATATATATATATACTATCACACACCACATATACATAAATATAAAACTTCCCGGCTACACCGTGTACTAAGTGCGTGACACAAGCCTATTCAATTTATTATGAGTTTATGGCCTAACTCTAATTATTAATTAATTTGCACATTAATTTCTTTTGGTATTCCCCCAACCAATTTATTCGGACTTACTCTCGTGGCCCGAAATAAAACAACACCCAAGTCTAAATCCTCAACTCTAAATTATTTAGCCTTCACCTAAATAAGATTTACGTCTCGGTATAGCTCAACCAATATCCCCGAACTTGTCCACTCAATCCGTATTTAATCATTTTGAAACAAAATTCCCAAAATTTAACCCTAGTGTGTCACACATAATTTCCTCCAAATCCCAATTAATTTTAATCATGATGTGCCACACAAAATCTCCCTTAAATCCTAATTAATTTTATTCACAATCAATTAGATTTAATCTCATGTATTAATTTCTCAATAAATAACGCATGGAAGAATTTTAATTAAATTTCCCTTTATATTCATAACCGGGCGAACTGTCAAAATTTTCGGACCATCGATCGATCGATCGATGGTCCACCTTCGATCGATCGATTGATCAGGTCCTCGTCTTCTCCGAGTTGTCTGTTTCAGCCATGGACGAATCTCTCCAAGCCCTAACTTCTTCTACAGTGAAAACCAAGCCTTCCCATTGACAATATATATCAAAAACCTTATAAGTAACCCCCATAAAGTCCAAAAAAACTCAATTAATTTACTTTCTCTACTGTTTTCACGAATTTGGGGCAAAATTCAATTTACTCCTTAACCCATTTAAACATCAATACCATATCTCCAATTCGTTTCTAGTTCATCCGAGTTTACGCATCGTACCAGATACAAATACAAAACTCAGATTATACATGAATTTCTACTCAATTTAGAAATGTTTACAAAACCTCATGTTTATACCCTTAAAATGCCGAAACGAATTTCTTTGAAAACTCACATCACATGAATATGAATTGAAATACAATTTAAATGCTACAGCAAGTTAACCACTTTTCTTAGGGTTCATCGAGTCTAATTTTGCAGTTGTGAATGCCCATGGTTGAAGATGACTCCTTTGTTTTGGCTCTCCTTTGATCCCCAAATTTGCCTTTAACTGCTATTAGGGTTTCCTAATCCACTAAGTCTTGTTCTAAACTCAATTCAGTCATTTCCTTATTTCTTATAATTGCCTAATTAGGCTAAATCCCGTTTTTTTCCAAATGGGTCAAGCCCAAGTGATCCGAATGTCCCCGTGTAGGCCCGACTATGCTTAAAAACACCCCGTGACCCGTTTACTACCCCCGGGTACACTTTTTTGACTATCTCGGTCCATCCGGACTCAATCGTACACTCAGGATTGGCATCCAAATTAATTTATGAAAATCTTTATCGCACACCCAATTTAGTCTATACCGACTCCCGGCGGAGATAAGTGCATACCCTGTCATTAATACCCGAAATGACGTAAATAAATTATTACTATTCACTTAGTAAATAAATTCCCTAAATATTAATCATTCATTCCCCGATTAATATTTAAATATAAATTGCCATAATTAATTCAATTAAAATTACGACACACAAGTAATTTTGAATTCCCGAATTAATTAAATATTAAATGCACAAAAATACGGGGTTTTACATCATTCCTCCATAATCAGAACTACGCGGGGCCTGATCCTCTAAAACCTTTTTTCTCTTGCAAAATAATGAATTTCAGAAAATTTTCAAAACCTTCAGAGGTACGTAGGCAACTCATCCGCTTTACATAAGCACGACCCATTTTTCCATAAAATGCTATTCTTCTCTTATCCCCAATAACGACAGTTCATTTTAACATATACATGGACAAAAGGATGATGTATGCCTTAGAGATTGGTATAGATAATTCAAAATGCAAAAGTCATCAAGAGGCACAACTAGATGATAAAAAACTTATTTATTTCTTTATTTGAAATTTTAGTATGATTACATCGGCATAGGGAGTCAAAAAAATTCCCTTGTTAGCCTACTCCCACCTTCCTAAAACCAAGCCCCACTATTCCTAGAACAGCCCCTCCCATTATTCCCACATAAACACCAAACGACACCCATTAAAAAAATCTTCCAAAATCCTTACCCGCAGCTATTAAAGGAACCAGCACCATCATCACCTTCATCCAGGGTTTCCCAAACCTCCCATACCTAAATGGAGTATTGTAGACGCTCCATAGAACGATTAACCCAGAGCAGCCTCAGAAAACCACAAAACCTCCCTCCATGGTGTCAGATGTGGTAAACGACCTTTGCCCTGTCTCCACAGCCAGCATCCTGACCACTATATTCTTCCACAACCACTTCATGTAGTCCTCGGAAACGTGTAAGACTCTACCCACAGATTGGGAGGAATGGGTCGATGGACAACGATTCTCCCACAAAGATTCAAGTCGCGTACGAATAAGTTCTGTCAGGTCCTTCATAGGAAAGAAATTCGGTGTTCGTGGTGGCACAATTTGTTCCCAACCAAATTGCCGCAGTAGCCACCAGGGAAAGTAAAAAGATACCTTCCTCAGGCCAACTAACTGAACTTATTGGTACTCCCTAAGTTTTAGAATGGGTAGCAACTCCCCCCACCAAGGCACTGACCAGCGTAAGCCCCCATCCCCATGCTCTACAAACCAGTTCCCCCAATTCTCAATGTTCAGGCCTACGCTAATGAAAAAGTATGAAAAGACGTTTGGAACTGCCAATAAAGGATACTCATGTGGAATAGCCATACATAACCTCTCCAACAACCACATAAACAACATTACAGGGTTGCCCCTCAAAAAGGCAGAACGACCTTCCCACCAGGCATCCATACCATTCAAAGTCTCTACCAGTATCACCATCGCAGGATTACGACGGTACGACATCCAGGAAACGATAGCCACAAGTTAGGGGTTCACCAGCGTTTCCATAATCACCACCAACACTTTTGAAACTAAGCCCAGAATAACGGCTCCAGCATGGCCGGCATCACCCACATCCTGCGAATGCAAGAATTACAGCACCGTTGGAAGAGAAATCATTCCACCTATAATCAACGACCTGGGTACCGAAGGTGAGATGTGGAGAAGTACAACAAACAACTCTCGGGGAGAATGGGAAAACTCAGGCAAAGCTGCAACAACGCTGGGATTTATTCCCAGCATGGCATAAAATTCCTCATAGGTAGGATAAATTTCATCCAACCTGAAGTGAAAGACATGATCCTCGGGGTACCAGAACTCAACTGCCACCATCAACATATTCCACTCAATGTGCCGGTTATGCCACAAAGAGATTCGTCGCATGTGGAAGGTGTCATAATCAACATTATAAGAACGCATTGCTTCCAAGGCTTCGAGGTAGTTGACAAATTCAACGCTATCAGGGGGAGCCATTTTGTAAAACAAAGAGATGATAAGCAAGTAAGAATGTGAGAAATAAAGGAAATTAAAGTGTGAGGAGAAAAGCCACATTCACACCCCTATTTATACTTAAAAACTCTCAAGCTAAGACAACAAACTCTGCAGATAATCGAAGTAAAACTTGCCCCACCAAGTTCCAAGAAATTAAAAAAGTGCAATCAAAGCCTTGGGTTGATTGGACTGGACTGATGTGCCGATAGGAAGGACTTGGGTCATGCCAATAGGTAACCCCCTAGTTTGGGAAAATTCCCTTTTTCCTCTTTTGTCAAAATAAAAAAAATCAACAAAAATAAATTTTATCTTAATGGAATTCCAAATTTCCTCATACTTTTACTTATCCCATTTTTTAAATAAAATCCTTCTCAAATCTGTAAGGACACAATTTTTCATTTTAGTCTTATGTAATGTTGGCTCAATTCTGGACAAAAACATTTGAGTCATAGGATAGTGTACATGAGTATCTTCCAAGCCTATGATGAGTTTGAGTTGAAGACGTATTGGCCTAGTTCAACGAGAAGACATTATCCTTGCCGAGTTTCAAGTGCCTCGTGTTGCGTCATAAAAAATTCATCATATTTCAAGTCTCCATTTAGGTATGAATGCTATATATATATATATATATATATATATATATATATATAAAGACTTGGAATATTTTACTTGGGTGTAATTTTATTTAAAATGAATTTTACAACTTGGTATAAAAGTTTTTTGGGCTTTAAATGAAAAATGCATATTCTGACTTTTCGTTTAAAATTGTCGCTCGAACGAGAATGTCGTTCAAACGAGTTTGCCAACGAGTTTCCCAATTTTACCCTAGTTTGTCTTTAGAAGTATTATTCTAATGAGTTCGTTCGAATGAACTTTACCAAAGAGATTTATATCTATTTTTAACCATAAATCTCGTTCGAAAATTGTCGTTCGAACAACCTGGAAATGTCGTTCGAACGAGATTTTTGGCGGGAACAATTTTTAGCACTTTTCCACTACTTTGTCACCACTACTCTTTGACAGATTTTAACCACTTCGGGACAACATTTTTCCTAAGACTTTTCACCTGATTTTAAGAGCTTATGAGAGAGAAAATTAATGTTTTGAAATGTCCCTTTTGTTTGTTTAATTTAGATGGCCTAAATTTTTCCCAAACACCAAAGTATACACCCATTTCTTTTAGTTTAAAATTCGAAGTTCTTCATCTCTCTCTCTCTCTCTCTCTCTCTATCTATCTATCTATCTATCTATCTATCTATCTATCTATCTATCTATCTATCTATCTATCTATCTATCTATCTATCTATCTATCTATCTATATCTTGAAGTAGTTTGGCACCGGGTTCTTCTCTACCTATCAAAGAGTTGTTTGGGTTTGCTTCTACATCCCAAAAAGAAGAAGACAAGTTTGTTGCTCCCACATGGCGAAAATCTTCGAGTGCGGGTTGACGGAGTCCAAAAGTTTTATTGGAGGAGTCCAAGGTTCCGGTGGCGTTCGGGATTGTCGGTTAAGAATATGTTGGTACAAAAAGACGCATTAGGGGCTCGAAGTAGTCGAGTGGAGTTGTGTAAGTCATCTGTCTTGTATTTGTAAAATTTTATACTTAGTGAACTTAAGGCTAGGGTCGTCCGAGGTTTTTTCCGTTTTTGATTTTCCTTGTACATCGCTGCGTAGTGTGATTTATTTCTCTTTATCTTGCAAAATCACCTTAGAATGCATGCTTAGGTAATTCAAGATAAAATTGGATTTTATCACACTAAAGTTTAATTTGGTGCTAAAATTAGTTTGGGTAATGTTTAACTTAATTTAATTCAACTCTAAATAATTTAATTAATTTGATCAAATTTGGTTTAGCCTATTTAGAAAAATGAATTAATCATGTTAGGTAAATGTTAGGACTTGAATTGAGTTAATTTGTTTAAGTGAAATTTTGAGTTGGATTAACTTTATCTCACTTTTAAGTTTAGTTTAATTTTAATTTGAAAGAAATTAAAATTTGAAGGTTGTGTGTTTTGTGCTGAACCTTCCTATTCCGCATCTAAAGGAAATTCGTTTTTAAGTTTAAAAGATAATTTAAAATTTGGGGGCATTTATTCCAACAAGTGGTATCAGAGCCGGAGCGCTAATTTATTGCGTTAAGGTCCTTTTAGAATTTTGTGTTTAAAAATAGAATTTTCCCCATTTTCAAAATTTCCTGTTTTCGATGGTTCCAATTACGCGTATTGGAAAGTGCGTATGAAATCGCCACTAGAGTCTATCGATGATAGGGTTTGGTTGTTAGTTATTAACGATTGGTCCCCACCCACATTTTTGGTAGAAAATGAGCGTGTTCCCAAACCCGTAGATAGATGGAGTGAGAATGAATTTAAACTTTCTAACTTTAACTCCCGAGGCTTAAATTCTTTTTTTAGTGCGATGACACCAGATGAATTCCGTCGTATCATGACTTGTGAAACCGTTAAGGAAGCTTGGGATATTTTACAACTCACTCACGAGGGGACTAGTGTTGTTAAAACTTTGAAACTCCAAAACCTCACCACCTAATTTAATACCATCAAAATGCTTTAGAATGAAACCTTTGATGAATTTTATGCTAGACCTTCCAATATAGTTAATTCATCATTTAATTTGGGAGAGAAAATACTCGGCGACGAAGTAGTAAAGAAAATTTTAAGCTCCCTACCCGAGAGATTTATCCCAAAAGTGACTGTTTTAAATTCTTTACCCATCTTGCACTCTGCCAAACTAGAGGAATTAGTAGGTGATTTGCAAACCTATGAGTTAGATACGTTTCCCTCTAAAAATGAAAAGAAAATAGATAAGGGCATTGCTTTAAAAGTCCGAAAGGAGGAAAAACAAGTTGTGGTTGATGAGAGTGATAGTGACTCGAAGGACATGGCTATGTTTGCTAGGAAATTTTGAAAATTTCTTAAATTTAATAAAGATAAGTTTAAAAATAATTTTAAGAAATTTGAAAATTCTAAGCATGACAAAGCCGAAAAGATCCCTAAATATTATAATGAAAATCTTAGTAGGGACGAGTCAAATAGGTGCTTTGGTCGTGAAGGGTATGGACATAGGTCTTTTGAATTCCCCACTACATTAAGGAGAGAGGGTAAGAAACTATTTCCTATAATACCACCCTTAGTGATGAAAGTGAAAATGAAGAGGGACCCGATTCCCCCATTGAGCACCACTTTACCGCGTTCATGGTAAGTCATGTGAGCACCGATAATGATTCTTCCCGTGAAGATATACATTTACAAGACTCTTTCGAGCCCTTGTTGTTTGTGAATCCCCAAAAGATGATGGTTGTGAGAGTGGAGAAGAGAGAGAAAGTGAAAGTGAAAGTGAAAGTGATGGAGAGGTTGTTGAGAGTGAACTTCAATTTGCATTTAGAGAGTTATATGAAGAATCTATTAAATTAAAAAGAGAAAATTTGAAGTTAGAAGCTAGTTTAAGAGAGAGTGCCAAGGTCGTTGATGAGAGTGCGTTGGTTGAAAACCTTAGGACACGTGAGAGAACTCTTCGTGAGAAGCTTGAATATATCAAAGAGATAGTCTTAAGGGGTTAATGGAGTAAATGAAAAAGGAGCTTATCGAGTTTGAAGAGAGAAATGGTTTGTTAGAGTCTATGATTTTAAAAGAAGAAGAAAAATTAACAGACTCTAGTAAAGTCAAATTTTATTTGGAGTGTAGGTTCGCTAAATTAGATAAAATTTTAGGAACCGTCCAAGTAAAAAATGACACTTGTGGTTAAGGCTTCGATACTTGTTGTTGATGACAAAATTAGTCAGCTGACATGGACCAATTATATGAAGACATGTGGCATCTTACATGGTAGAAATATAATTACCAACCGAGCTAATCAATGCTACGAGCAACTCAACAGCCAATCTACATGGCGTGCCGAGCAAGTATCCATACCACGCATCTAGACAAGAAGATCAAGCGACAACTACACGTTCAATGAACATCAGATTTAATGAATATTCTTATTGTACAAATGTATGTGCCTATTAATTAAAGTCATACCGTCTATTCACATGGAGAGCCCCAGGGCTATAAATACATTGTAACACCCTTCATAAAGGGACAATTGATCTCTGATAATCGTTCATCAAGATCAAGGCAAACATCAGCAATACAACGACAGTGGACGTAGGTCATTTTCCTAAGGCTGAACCACTTTAAAAATCATTTGTCTTATTTTTTTAATCTTTATTTGTCTGTGATTAATTAATTAGATCAAATCTAGTTTTTTACATCAACGGATTGGCGCCGTCTATGGGAATCGATTATAATTAGCGTCTATCACCAATAAACTCATCATCTATGAATGAGATCCCGAAATCCAGTAATCGAAACACATGGGTCCCACCAAACCCCTCTACTCCACCAAATGTTCAAGATCTGGCGGGAATAATGGCTAATTTAGCCCAAGGGCAAAAGGCCATGCAAGAAACCATGCATCAACTGATACAAACTGTTCGAGGTGAAGTACCGGCTCAATCAGAACACAGAAATACTCAGAGGAATACCCATCTGTCATCTTCAAGAACTAGATGAACGCTATTCCTGGAAGTCTCTCAATCTAGACGTACTAACTCATATTGTACTGAGAGATCTAATGATCCTTCGTATCAGCCTGACCGGACCTCGTCAGTACGAGCTACAAATTCTCAATAGAACATCACTCTAACTCCAGAAAGGACTAGCGCTCTGGCAAGGTTGAGTAGAGTCTCTCCTTTTGATCGCTTGGGCCCTAGGAGGAATAGAAGTCCTCCTAGGATTGTGTCGAGCAACTCTCAACGACCATCCGACCTAAGGGAAGGCTCTGCCTAATCACGCCCAACAACCCGTAATAAAAGGTCCCAAGAGGAAAACTCAACGTGATCACTCGCTCGAACAACTAGGCCCGAGGTGGGAAATGATGTATGGAAAGGATCTATTCAAAGGTTGGAGGACCGGTTAAGGTAAATAACTAAGGCCAAGAATCCTCTACAAAGAACCTTTGTCCAAGGAACACCGTTCGTGCAGGCAATTGTGGATTTTCCCACACCATCAATATTCAAAGATCCTATGGTGACACCTAAATATTATGGAAAAACTGATCCTGTCCTCCATATAGAACAATACCAAGCTGCTATCGATATTTATGCAATTCTAGACGAGATGAGATGCAGGGCGTTCTCCGGAACTCTCACCGGGTCAGCTCAGATATGGTACAACAACCTTCCTCGGATTGCGACTTTCTTTCAACTGGCAGAGCTTTTCATAGGGAATTTACGTTTTGGAGAGAAACCAGTTAAATGAGTAGCACACTTATTGAGTGTTAGGTAGAAGACGGACGAAAGTACCAGGGATTATATTACTCGTTTCAATAACGAGAAGTTTGAGGTAATCGATTATGAGGAGAAGACAATAATTACTCCTCCAAAGAGTGGATTATTACTAGACAAGTTGTACTATACCCTGGCTAAAGATCCGCCCAATACCATGGCTGAATTGATGGAAAAAGCTCTAAAATCATGAACGCTGAGGAAGCCATGGCTGCGAAGAAGAATATAGACACTAAGGTGAGGTTGGTAAAATCGAGAAGAAGGATCAGAAGGACAATGGTGGCAATCGGCAGTCGAAAGGTAAGCAAGTACTGGAGCAGATAAGGAAATATGGAAATTATACTCCCTTCAAGGTAGATAAAAATCACATTCTGGAGGAGATCAAGAACAGCGAGGAGTTAGCTTGGCCAGGGAAAATGAAGGCAGATCCTGACAAAAGGGAAAGTCCAAATATTATGAATTCCACAAAGACCATGGTCACACGACCAAACATTGCATAGCTCTCCAGAATGAAATTGAAGCACTCATCAGGAGAGGAAAATTGACTAAGTATGTCGATCGCCAAAATAGTGGAAAGACCAGCGACCGAGGAAGGCAACGATCCAAGTCTCCTCGTCGAACTAAAGAAGACAAGAAGAGAGATCACAAAGAGGATCAAGAAGATGGCCCTGACCTCCCCAAAAGGCAAAGACAACTAAAGCGCGAAGTATTTTCAATACATTTTGGATCATTTGAATGTAATGTCATTACAGGTGGTGATGCAGGAGGTGGAGAACTGACTGTGGAGAGAAAAGTTTACCTCAATGAGGCCCAATCTTGTTCCTAGATACAACGCATAAACTTGGCTGATGAGGAGCGCTCGAGGAAGGTGAATAGGGACAAACTGGTCATTGGTTCTTCTAAAAACGACATGACAGGTGTACTATATCCTCATGATGACCCATTGGTGATCAAGATGGGAATGAAAGAAGTGGTGATTTCACGGGTACTGGTGGATAATGGTAGCTCTGCAGATATCGTATTTTACTCATGCTTTGATAGTTTGAATTTGAAGTTAGCCCAGTTGGAGCCATATCATAGGCCCCTCCTCGGTTTTACTAGGGAAAAGGTCTTTCCACTTGGGATGATCAAGTTGGATATGCTTATTGGTACATGGCCTGCTTGTCAAACAGAAAGAGTACGCTTTTTCGTAATGGATAAAAACATCCAATCAGCTTACAACATCATCATGGGCCCATATATTGTACCATATATTGTACATATCATATATTGTACATCAACTTTGGAGGTATAAAGAAGTTCGAAGCAGTAGCATATATTGTACATCAATGTTTAAAATTCCTAACCAACTTTGGAGTAGGATTTGTGAAAGGCGACCATAAAGTAGATCGAGAATTCTACTATTCGTCTACCGAACAGGAGGAACGAGAAGAATTCAGGAAGAAGACTACTACGTACCAAGAGGATGAAACGGAAGATGCAGATATTGAAACATTAGATCCTAGAGACGAGTCTCAACTTATGAAGGGCCAGGTCATGGAAGCTACCAAAAATATTATTCTGGACGACGAACATCTAGAACGAACAACCCAAATTAGCGCGTCATTGGATGTATCATTAAAGCAGGAACTGGTAGCATTTCTAAGGCGCGGAAAACAAACTTTTGCATGGAGTCACGAAGACATGCCAGGGATAGACCCGAGTTTCCTGTTCACAAGCTCAACGTGAATAAGGAAGTCAAGCTAGTGAAGCAGCGAAGAAGCGTGTTCATCCCTGAAAAGAATCAATCTATATAGGAAGAGGTGGAGAAACTACAGAAAGCCTTTTTTTATTGAGGATGTCAAGTATCCTGATTGGCTAGCAAATGTGGTGATGGTGAAGAATAAAAACAATAAGTGGAGGATGTGTGTGGACTTCACTGATCTTAGTAAAGCCTGCCAAAGGATCACTTTCCTTTGCCCCGAATCGATCAGCTGGTGGATGCTACCTCGGGACATGAATTATTGAGTTTCATGGATGCTTATTCTGGTTACAAACAGATTAAAATGAAACCTGAGGATAGAGAAAGTACCACTTTTATCACCCCAAGGGGAACTTATTGCTATAATGTTATGCCTTTCAGACTTAAAAATGCAGGTGCAACATATCAGCGACTGATGAATAAGGTATTTGCCGAGAAGATCGGTCAAACATGGAGGTTTATGTAGACGATATGCTGACAAAAAGTAAGAAAGCTGCTGATCATCTAGTTGACCTAGGTCAGACTTTTGATCAGCTAGAGAAATATCAAATGAAGTTGAATCCCACCAAATGCATAATTGGAGTACGAGAAGGTATGTTTCTCGAATATATTGTTAACCAAAGAGGTATCAAAGCGAACCCTGAAAAGATTAAGGCCCTATTACAGCTAAGATCTCCAGCTACGAAGAATGAGGTGCAAAGTCTCACAGGGCGAGTTATAGCACTTAATAGATTTGTGTCATGAGCAACAGATAGATGCCTCCCATTCTTCAAAACAGTTCAAAAAACTTTTGAGTGGAATGATGAATGTGAGAAGGCCTCTAAATAATTGAAGAAATATCTAGGGACACCCCCATTGTTATCTATACTAGTGATAGGAGAAAGACTATACTTGTATCTGGCAGTTTCAGAGAATGCCGTTAGCTCAGCATTGATAAGAGTGGAGAATGGAGTGCAGAGACCGGTCTACTATACCAGCAAGGCCTTTCGAGGAGCAGAGATAAGATATCAAAGACTGGAGAAGTTAGCACTAGCATTAATCGAAGCGAGCAGAAGGATGAGGCCATAATTCTAATCCCATACTATAGTGGTGTATACTGATATGCCATTATGATAAGCTCTGCATAAATCAGAGAAATCGGGAAGATTGATGTACTGAGCAGTAGAGCTTGGTGAATATGACATTGTTTATGAGCCTAGGTCGTCACTTAAGGGGCAGACAATAGCAGATTTTATAACAGAGTTTACTCACTCTGATACATCTGAAGATCAGGAGTTTAATACAGACCAACCCGTGGACGTTACAGAATCATCGAAGATAACACTCGACCAACTTCCATCAGTGGATGAACAAGAAAAGATAATCAACGAGCAACGAGAAGTGTCGAGGAAAGATAAAAGGAAGCATCAGATATTCCATCGAGGAACTCTGCCAGACCAAGAGTTTGATATTGAAGTACCTATATGGAACCTATATGTGCATAATTCTTCGTGCGCCACCGGTAGTGGAGCAGGAATAGTTTAAAACAGTCCTGATGAAATTTATATAGAGTATGCTCTACATTTTCAATTTAAAGCTTCCAATAATTAGGCTGAATATGAAGCTATGATAGTGGGTCTAAATCTAGCCAAAACCATGAAAGCAGAGCAAGTCGTTGTATTCAATGATTCACAATTAATCGTAAATCAAATTGTCGGATTGTATACAGTAAAGGGAGAACTAATGGTCAAGTATCATGCAAAAGCTATGGAGGTTGTCTCAACTTTTACACTAATACGATTGATCAGAATACCGAGATTGGAAAATGCAAGAGCCGACGCCCTAGCTCGGCTAGCATCAGCAACACGCACTGAGCTACGAAGAATAATCCCAATAGAAATCCTTGTAGATCGGATTGTGGATGAAGACTTGATGATGAACTTCATCGCCCTCGACTTGGGACCATCCTGGATGGATCCCATCAGGGCTTATATCAAAGAAAGGATTGTACCCCCGATAAACTAGCAGCCAAGAAACTGAAGTTTAAAGCTGCTCGTTACGTATTGACGAGTGGCATTCTGTACGAAAGAGGAGTTATAGCAGGACTACAAAGATGTGTTCATCCCTCCGAAGTGAAAGACTTAATTGAAGAGGTTCACCAAGGGTCTTGTGGATCCCATGTAGCAAGTCGGACACTTTTACAGAGAATGACAACACAGGGGTATTACTGGCCAATGATGAGAGCTGATTACGCAGCTTATGCTAAGAAGTGTGATAAATGCCAACATTTCTCTTCCATCCGAAGAACTCCCCAAGCATTCTTAACACCCATCACATCCCCATATCCATTCTCCATGTGGGGGATAGACTTGGTCGGGTCACTTTCAATGACTAAGGGAAGATTCAAAAATCTCGTAGTTGTTGTGGATTATTTTACCAAATGGGTGGAAGGTGAACCTCTCATTGATATGACGTATGAAAAGGTCTATCAATTTATATGGAAGAGTATTATTTTTCGATATGGTCTCCCACATGCATTTATTACTGACCATGGAACCCAATTTGAAAACTAGGAATTCACTGCATATTGTCATCAATCCAATGTACAGAAGATTCATTTTGCGCCAATCCATCCCCAGAGAAACGGGCAAACTGAAGTGACAAACAGAACTTTACTGAATGGTTTGAAAAAATGGCTGGATGATGCAAAGGGAAACTAGATTAACGATCTACACTCTGTGTTGTGGGCTTATCGCACTACACCGCGAACAGCAACTGGGGAGTCTCCATACATGTTGACATTCGAGAGTGAAGCTGTCATACCAGCTGAATTGGGCCTACCTACACATAGGGTACTTAATTTTAATTCTCCCATAAGCGATTTGATGAGGCATTTAGACTTGGACATGCTCGAAGAAGTTAGGGAAGAAGCAGCAATTAGGAATGTTGCATACCAACAACGAACAACCTTGTTCTACAACAAAAGGGTGAAGAAGTGCGATTTGAAAGAAGGGGATTATGTGCTGAAGAAAGTGATCCAAAAGCATAACAAACTAGAGGCCGGATGGCATGGACCTTACAGAGTAACTGAAGTTGTTCGTTCTGGGACATACAGAATTAAAACTTTGGAAGGAGAAGAATTCAAGAATGCATGGAATGCAGAGCATCTGCGCAAGTATTATCAGTAATTAAAATCCATATGTAACACAGTTCCTTCAATATGAATAAAGGGATGTTTCACCCATATTTCTTCATTGGTTAAATTTTTTCGGAATATTAGTGCTACACACTACACAAACACAAATTCAGAGCAGCAACCACCAACTCCGGTTGGTCGGTAATTCATTCAACACCAACTCCAGTTGGTCGGTAATTCATTCAACACCAACTCCGATTGGTCTCCAATTCATTAAACACCAACTTCGGTTGGTCAGCAATTCAATAACCATCAATTCCGTCTAGTCGGTAACTTATTAACCACCAACTTCGGTTGGTCGGCTACTCAATAACCACCAACTCCGGTTGGTTGGTGCTAAACTAGGCAAGAAGATGGATGACCTCCCAGGGCATCCACTGTCTAGGCAATAAGGTAATCTTAACGGGATTACTACAACTAAGAAGGAACATGGGATGAAAATCATTCCATTGCTTAGGCCCAAAGAGTGACAAGTCACTATAAACAAGGAGGACATTTTGTCCTTCTACAGATATATATATATATATATATATATATATATATATATATATATATACATATTCACCAGCGAATAACAAAGATATTTTACAAAATATTTCCAAGAAAATGAAATTGTAAAAGAAACTAAACATTTGTCTATTAAAACCAACCAGATTACATACAATATGAAATTTGATTCATTATATAAAAATGTCCTATTCTATGGGTTTCTTTCCTTCTGCTTTTGAAACAGGTTCCACCCCAGTTGGAGGATCATCTAATGCATAGAGGGAGTTTATAAAATTTATATCTCGCAACATTCTGACATTACTTATGGATGGTCGATCAAGCAAGTGCTCTGGACGAGATATCTCAAAGTTTGAATGGAGACTATAATCACCGAGATACTTGGAAATCAAAATCCAAGGAATGGCACGGGCTGTAATCCAATTGAGATCAAGTTTGAAAGGAGGCACGGGTAAATCAAGAACTCCGGGTACATAATAATCCTATAAGAAATGACCTTGCTCCAGTTTTAGAACACATAAGGCATTCAACCATCCTTGCTTATATCCCTCGTTGTTCGACTACTGCAAACGAGATTCAAGATGATACAGAGCTTCATTATACCTAGCCATCCAAAATTCCCTAGGCTTCTTGTGGAATTGATAAGTCAATCTATCAAGTTGCTCGTGGATCTTTTTCACCAGAATCTCTTTACTTTCCAGTACATAACTCTGATTGGAGAGTTGGTCGGTGAAACTCTTCGTTTCAAGGTTTCTAACTCATCCCGTAAGTTAGCATTTTCTACTTTTAAAAAGGAAAAACCATCATCATTAATTGGGACCAAGGCTCCCGAAGGAGAGGAGGCAGTAGATTTAAGCTGTTTTATTTCCTCCTCCAAAGTGATGTTCTCTTGCTCTAACAACTTTGCAATATGTCTATGCTCTCCAATTTCAAGCTTTAACACACTTTCTTTCTTCTTATGAGCTAAAATGTACTTGTCATATCCCTTGATGCAAGAGTGTGGTGAATTCTTTATACAGTTGTTAAAGCTCCTCGATCGTTCCTTGAAGATCTTCAATTATTTCGTAATAAGCCACATTGTTGGCTACAACACGATCGAGTAGACACTTTAAATACTGGTAAGTATCAAGTGCTCGTTCAGAAGCATCTGATCTGAGAATGTCAATTATCTGGTCCCCAGTGAGGTCTGCATGACCAGCTTTGAAATAGTCATTGCACTTCTTCATCAACTATGTATCATTAGCTGATAAGAGTTCCATCCTGGCCACAAACTAGCAAAGAGAAGATGAAAAACAAAATCAATAATGATGCGAACAGAGCAAGTAAGAGAGAAATTCTGAACAAACAACAAAAGTTCATTTTTTATTCATCACGGTAAAGGGTTACATCCAAGAAAATAACGAAATAAAAGACCCGAACAACTTTAAACCTTCTCCTTATTTCCTATGACTTCTTCGGATGGTTTGGCGGAAGGGGTTGGTTGCTCGGACACTGATGGCAGTTGCTCGACAGATGCACCATCTCATTGTACTTGCTCAGGGGGTTGAATAACAGCAACAACAACGATTTTCTCTCCTATCATATAAGATTCATCTGATGCAACCTCATCTTCTTCTTCTTATCCAACAGAGGGAGGAGGGCCATGAGTATGCTCCTGAAACAACTCAGAATCTTTAGCAACCTTCAATTTCTTTAAAGCTTCTACCTATCCATCCCTAAAATACTTAACACTGGCATACTCCATTTGGGAAGACATAGCAGCCAAGGCTTTATTCCATCCCTTATCCCAACCAACACTAAAAGATTTTTTCACAACAACTTTTTTCTTTTCTCTATTCAAGGAAGAGTTGACTCTAAGAAGTTATTCAGAGGAGTTCAGTTTCACCTCCAAATCTTTCTTACGCCGTTCAGCTTCTTCAAGCTTGGCGCCGAGCTCTTCAACAGTTTTCAGTTTTTCCTCGAGCTCTTTCTTACATCGTTCAACTTCTTCAAGCTTAACACTAACTTCCTTGGAAGTTTTCTCTGCCAGAGTTAAGGCAGTATTAACTTGGTCAAGGGCTAACTCAGAAGATTTAACTTTCTTTTCCCAGACAGTCTCATCGTCCTCATACTTCTGACGAGATTCCTTTAAAGATTGGGTTAAACCAACAAAATCTTATTCTACTCCGCCAGAGGAAGTTGAAACCCTGATGGCTTCATCTTTCTTCAGAATACTATTAAAACACGTCACAAGCTGAAAAAGAAAGAAGTTCGATTTAGAATGAGAATAAAACATTTGAAGATAAAGGAGTAAAATTAATGATACTTACTGACGTAATATGTTGGGCAGCTAAATCGATAATTCTATCACGAGAAAGAGAGTCATTAACAGCTTGGTGTTCAGGAATGACCCAAGACCTGATCAAATCTTTGGCCGAGTTTGGATCAGTGAGAACTGGGGCAGTAGCACTCAAAGAAGGATCCCCAACCTTAGAAGAATGAGCAGGTTTTTCTGTGAGACCTCTTCTCAATCTTCTTAAAGCAGCACCTTCAATCAAAGGTGTTGTCTCTTCTTGTGTAATGGCAACACCTTCAATCAAAGGTGCTACCTATTTTGGAATAGCTGGGGGCTTCTTGCCAACCTCCTTAGTAGATGACGATATCCCTTTAGATGGGGCAATATCTATATTCTTTGTCCCCTCAGGTGGGACATCCTTTTTGGTTGCCTTTGCCCCATTAGTGGCAGAAGTAGACTGATCAAAATAGGTGGGAACTTTCCTCTTCTTCATCATCAAATCAGAAATGGAAGTATGCAAGTGTGGAGAGGATCCTCCTTCACTTATGCGAGATGTTGGTATTTGGTCAAGATCAATCACCACAGGAGGAGAAAGAGAGCGAGCAGTGAATGAAGAAGTGGTGTTTTTGTATCTCAATAAATACAAAGCAGCTCTAATATGCTCCCCAGCAATCGATTGATTCAAACTCCAGATAAGTTTTAAATGTTTTATATCAATACCTGTCTCTTTTGGAGGCTTCCTTTTACTGTCAACTGTAACAAACAAAATTAATGTCACTGATACATTTTATCGAACACAAAGAAAATAATATTTATAAAATAAAAACAACCTATTTCATTGCCATAAGGTGGACACTTGGGACCTTGGTACACATCATTTTCATTTAATGGGGGGTGTTGCCAATTTTTCATCACTACCCCATGATCAAAGTAGTCTCTATTGGCATCGGAAAGATTGACAACTAAAGATCTATTCGAAAATCTAGTTTTTAAACAGAAAGTAGTGTCACTGGTAACCCGTCTATAGCAATACATAATTTCTGGAATTCCCAAACGAGTTTCATGAAGTTGATTCAACCTATGTACGCCATTAACCTCCCTCCATGTATTTCTCTTGCAGGTACAATATCAAAATATTGGCAAAACTCCAAACACAGGGGATTTGGCGGGAAAGAAAAGCCACACTCAGCTACAAAAAGACTTGGGAACCAGTGTCCCTCAACTAAAGAAAATAAATCAGAAGGACCAGAAAGTTCTTCCAAAATAACCCAAAAAGGGATTGAAAACTCAAATCGAAATTTATCCAACGATTCAATAAGATAAACTATGGTGAATAAAGTAAATAGAGAAGAGGGAAGAAAATCTTACAGAAGAAAGAGAAATCGGTTTGACAATGAATGACAAAAGGAACGAAGGCACAAGAGAGAGGAAAAAAAATGAAGAGTTCAGAAATACAGATTTGAAAAGTAGAAGACGACTGGATTTCTATCGTGTTTAAATACTTCACCTCGGGAAAAGAGAAAAGAAATAATTATTAGAAAAGACATTTGCATTTCCGGCGGCTAGAAGACAAAAAAGACGCAAATATCCAAACGACTGTTGAAGATCCAAAATATTCACAAGTTTGCCATTTCGCGCTAAAATGCCAGGACCACAAAGGAAAATTCCTAAAAGAATGGGGATAAATAATTCGAGCAACTTCTGGGCATAATGTTCCACACTCTCATAATAAACCTCAACTGTGAAATATTGGGGGCTTCTGTTGATGACAAAATTAGTCAGATGACGTGGACCGATTATATGAAGACACGTGGCATCTTACGTGGTAGAAATATAATTACTCACCGAGCTACTAAATGCTACGAGCAACTCAACAGCCAATCTACATGGCGTGCCGAGCAACTATCCATACCAAGAATCTAGATAAGAAGATCAAACGACAACTACATGTTCAATGAACATCAGATTTAATGAATATTCTTATTGTAGAGATGTATGTGCCTATTAGTTAAAGGCATACCGTCTATTCACATGGAGAGCCCCAGGGCTATAAATACATTGTAACACCCTTCATAAAGGGACAATTGATCTCTGATAATCGTTCATCAAGATCAAGGCAAACATCAGCAATACAACGACAGTGGACGTAGGCCATTTTCCTAAGGCTGAACCACTTTAAAAATTCTTTGTCTTATTTATTTAATCTTTATTTGTCTGTGATTAATTAATTAGATCAAATCTAGTTTTTTACATCAACACTTGTAATGATTCATCAAATAAAGTTAAAACCAATATTTTGAGAGAATCTTCTAGGAACATTGTTAAATATCATTCCTTAGGTAAGTATTTTTGCCAAGTGTTTATATGCTCACGTTGTGGTAGAAAAGGTCATCTTAAGAAGTTTTTCTTTGATCGTAAACAAGGTCCTAGGAAATCCAAACGTCAGGTAACCGAGGTAGTCAAGATTCCTAAATCCCGAGATTGTCACTCTTCACTAGTTTGGATTAGGAAATCCAACTTGGTAGCTTTAAAAAATAGGATTTTTTATCCTCATTTGCTTTTACATGCTTCATCCCTTGCAAAATCTAAAGGTTGATTGTGTTAGATTTGTTTTGCATACTCTAGCTTTTGTTCTTTATGCTATAATTTCATGCTAGCAATGGAGGCGAACATAGTTCTAAGCCTTTGAGCTACGTACATACCTAACGTGCATAATGGCGCGTCGGTCTCACTAATACACGTGACATAACAAGCCACTCTAAGTTTTATGTTCTGGGGCACAAATTCATACCTCCCTGGAATCGGCAAGGTGGGATCGCCCACTGTGCTGGAACCTCCGTGATAGTAGGCAGAGTAGGTATGTTAGGATAAGTCATCCATCATATAATAGGTACACACACAGCCTATATATTTAGTAGCTATTCGCACAACCTAATTATCATCATTTGTACGTAACATATATCACTCCAATACTCACTGAACATTAAATTTACATTTATTCTCACTATCGCATTATATAGAGTATTATTCTCTACTCTAAGGGTCCTAGTTACCCCTTGTTTTATTTCAGTAGCTGAGTCTTCCTTGCCCTATTGGTTCATGCCATAATCTTACTCATGCTTTCCCGTAATTACATTCTCATTCTCACGAATTAATTACATTATCGTTTAATCCCATTTAATCATTATCTTAATTCTTTCGATAAGACTTAATCTCATAACCCTATCGAGGCCTACTGCAATATAATAAATCCTTATTATATTCTAACAATGTCTCAAAAAATTTCCCGACAACGATTTAGGAGCTCTAGGGTTAAAAAGGGAAATTTTATTTTTTTATGGGATCCGAACCGATTCTAAGTTCTATGTTCTGGGGCACAAATCCTGACCTCCTTGGAATCAACAAGGTGGGATCACCCACTGTGAGGGAACCTCCTTGATAGCAGGCAACGTAGGTATATTCGTAGCCCAAAGTCTTAGAACTATGTTCGACTCCATTGCTTGTTATTTTATTTTTGGGTTCGATGAGACATACCGAACCAATAGTCCCTATTTAGTACGAGAGGTACTTGGACTGATATGAGAGTATTCCCGTATCTCACGGTGGTCCTTATGAGAGAAACTATATACATATATATATATATATATATTAGTGTGATAAATATATATATCAATGCAAATATTCTACTTATGTGTGACAATAGACAGTTAGATAGTGGATATCTAAAGATGGAATTCAGTATTGAAACTTAATTAAGTGAATTACGAGAATATAAATGAAATGGTAATTTCAACACTTATAACGTATGAGAAACATTAACTATCCGGTAAAGTATTGTATGGGCGGTACGGGAACAGAGATGTGTTCACAATGATAAATACTGAAGTATAGTTAGCTTGGGTAAAATAGCTAGGCGGGCTAAGTAGAGACGTTAGGCATGCACAATAGTTGAGAGGTGAGGAAACTCAAGAGAGTGTACGTGAACCTAACTTGTGTAATCAATAACTGATTTTAAATTGTGATAGATACTTGCTAAATATTTTCAAAATGTTTTAGGTTTTAACCCTTGCTATAAAATCTTTTCAAAACCCTTTTAGGAGTCCAATCATGGGGATGCTAGAATTAATGATTTCTTACAGAGGGACGGATGGCTGCAATGGTGTGGAGGCTTGCAGAGTTTTGATCAGACACATCTATCATTTCATCCCTACTGTAGGAGTTATTCCAGTATTTTAGTTTGTGTGTGTTGCCCCAGTTAGACTTTATTCATTCAGTATTTCAGTTTCAGACTAGTATTCTGATTTTTATCAGTTGGATTTGGTATTTTTTGGGGATTTTTAGCCGATGGTTTATTTGTCAAGACTTTATTTATTATTTACTTGAGATGGTTTGGACTCTAGTATTATGTAAATGTTGTAATTTAGTTTTTCGCATATTATTAATTGTCTGTTTAACGAAAGATAAAAATTTGGCACCGTCTTAATTAGGTAGTAGGTTATTAGTAATGAATTTGGTTTTGACACTGATACTAAGAATGAACCATTTTGTAAATCCTATTTAATTTAATAAAGGCATGATCACCCGGTATTTAATTTGGCGGGGCATCACAATATTATAAAGATGTATTATTCTCTTAGATGATTGAATTTATAGATACAACTTAAGAAAATAACTTACCGAAAAATATTTTGAAAACAGTCAGACAGGAATTAGGGAAACAAATTTCGAGAAATTAGGGAAAAAGTAAAATAATCAAGTCCCTAAGTTATTATGCTTTTCTATAATTAAGCTATAAATAAGTTAGGGAAAAAGTAAAACAATGAAGTCCATAAATTATTCTACTTTTTTATAATTAAGCTATACAGATTCTGGTTAATAATTATAACACTCTCCCCCCCCCCCCCCCTGAGAGTATATGTCCTTAACTCCCATCTTGCTACAAATTAAGTCGATGATAGTCTTAGGTAGAGCTTTAGTGAAGATATTCCCAATTTGATTACCATATGGAACAAAAGGAGTAGCCATGTCATTGGACTCAATTTTAGATTGAATGAAATGACAATCAACTTCAATATGCTTGGTCCGTTCATGGAAGACTAGATTGTTGGCAGTGTGAATTGTTGCTTCATTGTCATAATAAAAAGGTGTTGGTTAATGAACTGGAATCCCAAACTCTTGTAAAAGGCTCTTTAACCAAGTCAGTTCACAAGTGGTATGCGACATTCCTCGATACTCTGTCTCGTCACTCGAATGAGATATAACTGTCTGTTTCTTACTTTCTCAAGCCAATAGATTACCGCCTATAAAGGTACAAAAAAAAAGGTAGATTTATGATCTGAATGTGATCCTGCCTAATCTTCATAATTATATACCTCAAGCCGAAGATGTCCAGATGATTGATAAGAAAGACATAACCCAGAGCATTCTTGAGATACTTTAATATATGTGTAACTACATCCATATGAGGAACTTAGGGATTGGTCATAAATTGACTCATAATACTAACTGCATACAAAATATCAAGCCGAGTGATGGTTAGATAAATGAATTTACCCATAAGTCTCTGATAAATCTCTTGATCATTAATCAAACCGTCCTCATCTGCCATCAATCTTAGTTTGGTCTTTATAGGAGTAACTATAGGGTTAGAGCCGATATAACTGATATCTTTTAAAATATTAAGAACGTACTTTCGCTAAGACAAACTGATGCCAACTTTTGATCTTGCAACTTTTATCCCAAGGAAATAACGAAGTTTAACCAGATCCTTAGTGAGAATATTAGGACCAAGATGGAGAATCAAGATTAGGTTACCTTCCCAATCATTACCTATGATGACAATATCATTCACATAGGCAATTAGAATTACAATACCATTCTTCATCGTCTTAAAGAATACTCGGTGATTAACTTGGCTCCGAGTCATACCATAATTTACTACCGCCTTATTGAATTTATTAAACGAAACTCAGGGAGTCTTTTTGAGTCCATTAATAGATTTATGAAGATGGCAAACATACTCCACCTTGTACTCAAACCCAGGAGGTTGAGCCATATAGACTATCTTAACAAGATCACCATGTAAAAAAGCATTTTTGACATTGAGTTGATAATGTGGCCAATCGAGATTGATAGCTAGAGAAATGATAACCCCTCCATAATTTAACTTGGCCACAGGAGAAAAAGTCTTAGTATAATCATGGCCATAAGTCTGAGTAAAGCCCTTAGCAACAAGACGAGCCTTGAACCGATCAACACTACTATTAGGATTATGTTTAATTGTAAAAACGCAACAACAACCAACAATCTTTTACCCTGGAGGTGTAGGAATAAGGTCCCAAGTATAATTAAAAACTAAAGCATGCATTTCTTCCTCCACTGATTTCCTCCAACTAGGATGAGAAAGATCTTCCTTGTATGACTTAGGAACAATGAGAGATGAGGCAAATAAAGAAAAACTTTAAAGGAAGGAGATAAATGGTCAAGTGAGACAAAGTTAGAGATTGAATGATTAATACATGTGTGATTAACTTTATGAACTGCAATAAGAAGATCAAAATCCGAGTCAAATGGGGGGGGAGAGGTGGATCTTCAGACGGTGAAGCAGATGGGGGAGGTAATAGAGATGGATCCACAAGGGTAATTTCTTGAGATACACTCTGGTGCTGAGAGACACTTCGTGGCAGACGAGGAACATGGGTGATATGAAGGACAATATAAGGGATAGTAGGGGAGAAAAGTAAATGTTATTGTCATTGAATCCCTTCGAGAAAATTATATGGAAAATCTTTAAAAAAAATATTACATCAGCACTTACAAAGTGTGTATGCAAGGTAGGACTATAACACCGATATCCTTTTTGGGTACGAGAGTAATAAATAAAGATGCATTTTGTGGCACTAGGATTAAGTTTGTCAGGAGTGGGAGTCAGATTATGAACAAATGAAACACATCCAAACACTTTTGGGGGAAGAGGAAATGGGTTTTTGCCAGGGAATAGTATGTTAAAGGGAGATTTACCTTTAAGAACATGAGAAGGAGTTCTATTTAGAAGATATGTAGGAGTAAGAATTGCATCCCCCAATATGGTTTAAGAATATGTATTTGGATCATCAAAGCACGAGCAAAAACAATAATGGGGCCACTATTTCTTTTGGCTGTGCCATGAGGAGTATGAATACAAGAGGTTTGATGTATGATACCCCTAAATTCAAGAAAGTGCTGAAACGAACTAAGTTTAGTATATTCAAGAGCATTATGACTTTGAAAAACACAAAGTTTGGTATTAAATTGATTTGATATTTCAGCATAAAAGGACTGAAACATTAAGATTTATAGTTGAGAATATATATCCATGTTAAATGAGAATGAGCATTGTTGATGTCAAAAAATGGACTAGGAGTTTTTAAACCACAGATAAAATATAATATGCGATGAAATAAAAACATAAGAGACAATGAGTTTTTAAAGTGGTTCGACTATGAAGAAAAGCCTACGTCCAATTTTATTGTATTAATTTAAGTTATTACATAAAGCTAGGTACTCTTGCTACACGAGGAATAACCTAAATACCGTTCTATCTTGCCTTCTGTGAAAGGAATACAACGTATTTATAGCAACCCAGAGATCAAGGGTTAGAATGCCTTTATATATATTCAAGCATTTACACCTGTACAAAATGAATGTGATGGTTGATAGTTTAGACCACGTGTGGAAGGACCCTTGGTTGTTTCCCAAGTGGTGACTATTTATCTACTTTGATGATCTACATTCTTCATGTTGGTCGTCCTATCTGTCGAGCAACTATCTTCGGGGCTAATTAAGTGGCTGCTGACTAAGACTGTTGCCACATAAAGAGATAAGCGTCCATTTTTAATTGGTCCACGTAGGTGGATAATTTTTGGTATCAACGGAAATCCCCAATACCGCATTCTTAACATTTTTATTGAAAGGATGGAGTAAAATTTCTTCAAAGTTGGTCGACGAAAGCCGACTTGTGGGATTTGTGAAAATTTTCAACGCCTTGATAATGTTGTCATAGTTTTGTGAATAATTTGAAATCTAACGAACCGCCAAAGGGTATATCGGTATTTTCCTGCCTTTATAACTGTGTAGAATTCAGAATGTCAATCGTCAATACAATTCATCATTACCTGCACTATTTTCTAGGTAAGCTATAAGAGACGAGAGTTTTATCAATTTTTTGTACCATAACTTTTCAAGCTTTCAAGCTCTCTTCTTTCTCCAAGCTTTTGGTCTTTGAGATTTCTTTTGCATTCTACCCTTGCTTCTGTCACCATTTCTCTATAAGCTTCACTACACAAAAAAAAGGAATCTGGAACGGTTTAAAACTGTGCCAGATTAAATCTGGCACGATTTTGAACTGTGCCAGAATCAAGTGTTCCAAAATGGCCATTTTTTTCTGGAACGGTTTAAAAGTGTACCAGATTTAACCAAACAGGAACACTTCTGGTACACTTTTAAATCGTGCCAGAATTTGATATTTCTGTCACATTTTTAGCACAGATTGAACACACATTTTGATCAACTTTTGGCACGGTTCAAAACCGTGCCAAAATTTGATACACTTTTGGCACGGTTTTGAACTGAGCCAAATTTTTTGTTAAAAGAAAAAAGAAATAATTATTTGAAACAAGAAAATTCACAAATTGTAAATTTTGCATGTTGTTGATAAACTAATGTACATACAAACTTCAAAATATTACAAGTCTTTAGTAGTTCACAGACCAAAAAAAAATTGGACAGAGTTTTCTCTATTTTCTGGACATTCTAAAACCTGCTAATATGAAACCTGTATAATATAAAGCCCGCACGACCACAAAATATAAAAATAAACTCACAAAATCCCGCACGGCCATAAAAGTTAACAATAAAACTACAAAATCCAGCACGACCATAACACAAAAAAATAGAATCATGAATAAACCCCCTGTTGTAAACCATTGAGTTCTTCATGTGTTCCACGTGAATAAATGATAACGATAAAATGTTATCCTGCAAAAAAAATAGGATACAAAAAAGATACGATATTAGTAACCAAGTAATTTATAAAAAAGGCTTACTCAAGCTAAAAAATTACATATAGGAGTTGCAATTATTATTAAATTCTAAAATTGAAAATATTACACAAGTTATGACTACCTGATTTGTTCCTACGAGTTACATTGGTATCGTGTGAGGTGTTAGTGCTTCTTATGGGATCGTTTGGGGGCTGGTTTGGATTTTTATCCTTCAACGGCTTGTTTCTAAGCCTAATATACATATTTTGAAATTATCATCGTATTCTCAAACTGGGAGACCCGCGACTACGCGGTTAGTTCGTACAAGTTACATTGGTCCCGTGCAAGGTGTTCGTGCCTCTTCCGGGATCGTTTGGGGGATGGTTTTGGTTTTCACGCTTCAACGGCTTGGTTTCAAGCTTAATATACATATTTTGAAATTATCGTCATATTCTCAAACCGGGAGACCCGTGACTACGCGGTCAGTTTGTACAAGTTACATTGGCCCCGTACGAGGTGTCCGTGGCTCTTAAGGGGCCGTTTGGGGACTGGTTTGGGTTTACACCCTTCAACAGCTTTTTTAAGCTTAATCGATATATTTTGAAATTATTGTCATATTCTCAAACTGAGAGACCCATGACTACGCGGTCAGTTCGTACAAGTTATATTGGTCCCGTGCGAGGTGTTGGTGCCTCTTACGGGGTTGTTTGGTGGCTAGTTTGGGTTTTCACCCTTCAATGGCTTATTTTCAAGCCTAATATATATATTTTGCAATTATCGTCATATTCTCAAACTGGGAGACCCGCGACTATGCAGTCAGTTCGTACAAGTTACATTGGTCGCGTGCGAGGTGTTCGTGCTTCTTACGGGGCCGTTTGGGAGCGGGTTTGGGTTTTCACCCTTCAACGACTTGTTTTCAAGCCTAATATACATATTTTGAAATTATCATCATATTCTCAAATCGGGAGACCCGCGACTATGCGGTCAGTTTGTAAAAGTTACGTTGGTCCCGTGCGAGGTGTTTGTACCTCTTCCGGGACCGTTTGGGGGCTGGTTTGGGTTTTCACCCTTCAACGGCTTATTTTCAAGCCTAATATAGATATTTTAAAAATATCTTCATATTTTCAAATCGGGAGACCTGCGAATACGGGGTCAGTTCGTACAAGTTACATTGGTCCCGTGCGAGGTGTTCGTGACTCTTACGGGGCTATTTGGGGGTTGGTTTGAGTTTTCACCCTTCAACGGCTTGTTTTCAAGCCTAATATACATATTTTGAAATTATCATCATATCCTCAAACCGGGAGACCCGCGACTACGCGGTCAGTTCGTACAAGTTACATTGGTCTCGTGCGAGGTGTTCGTGCCTCTTACGGGGCAGTTTGGCGGTTGGTTTGGGTTTTCACCCTTCAACGGCTTGTTTTTAAGCCTAATATACATATTTTGAAATTATCGTCATATTCTCAAACCGGGAGACCCGCGACTATGCGGTTAGTTCATATAAGTTACATTGATCCCGTGCGAGGTGTTCGTGCCTCTTTCGGGACCGTTTGGGGGCTGGTTTGGGTTTTCACCCTTCAACGACTTATTTTCAAGCCTAATATACAAATTTGTAAATTATCATCATATTCTCAAATAGGGAGACCCGCGACTACGTGATCAGTTCATACAAGTTACATTGGTCCCGTACGAGGTGTCCGTGCCTCTTGCGGGGCCGTTTGGGGGATGGTTGGCGTTTTCACCATTCAATGGCTTTTTTAAGCTTAATCAATATATTTTGAAACTATCATCATATTCTTAAACTGGGAGACCCGCGACTATGCGGTCAGTTTGTACAATTTACATTGATCCTGTGCGAGGTGTTCGTGACTCTTACGGGCTGTTTGGGGGTTGGTTTGAGTTTTTACCCTTCAACGGCTTGTTTTCAAGCCTAATTTACATATTTTGAAATTATCGTCATATTTTCAAACCGGGAGGCCCGCGACAACGCATTTAGTTCGTACAAGTTACATTGGTCTGGTGGTTTGGGTCTTCACCCTTCAACGACTTGTTTTCAAGACTAATATACATATTTTGAAATTATCGTCATTATCTCAAACAGGGAGGCCCGCAACTACGCGATCAGTTCGTACAAGTTACATTGAATGCATATAGGTACTAACTGTTATAAAGTTACAAAAATAGTTATAAATTCATATTGAATTTATAAAGTTTGTAACAATACATCAAAGTCATACAAACGATACATAGAAAATAAAAACCGAACTGAAAAAACAAAACAAAAATAAGTTTACCTCTGCTAGGGGTAGTGCACGGGAGGAGAGACACGGGCTGAATGACGTCCTCTGCTGTAGGAATCAAGGGCGACGCACAAGGCGGGAGGTTTTCCTCTTTAACGTTTACACACACAACATATCTGCAACCAGAATGCTATTAAAAGAGATCATGAAAACAAAAATGAGAAGAATCAATATAAGGTTAGTTAACCTCTGATTTGAACTTTCTTGCAACATTTTGAATAGGCTAAAGAAGTTTCTTAAGATCATAATAATGCCTAGTTTGCTGACATGGCTCTTGTACTAACATAGAAGAAAACTAATTGAATCATATTCCCAAATTGATTGCTTTAGATGAGAATAATAGTTCAGTTATACCTACAATATAATGGTCATTTTACCTTTGCTTCAGCTTATGAGGTAAATAGAAAGTATAAACTTGCGTCTATAGCTTTCAATTCTATTTGGCACCCAAATATCCCCCCCCCCCCCTAAAATGTCAGTTTTGTTTGGAAAGCTCTATCTAAATGCATTGCAGTTGATGCTTTGGATCAGAAGGTTGGAGTTCGAATGGCCTTTAGGAGTTAATCAGAATTTCGATAAAGCATTTGGCATAAGTAGTTGTTATAACATATAACAGTTATATCGGTTATGTATGTTATAACAGATATAACTGTTATAGTAGTTATATGTGTTAAAACATATATAACTGTTATAACAGTTATATATGATATAACAGATATAACTGTTCTAGCAGTTATATATGTTTTATAACATATATCTTCTGGATAAACTAAAATGGATTAATTAGAGACACACACACGGGTGTAGATAAATATTCCTAGTGAGGTCAGAGCGCCAGTGGCCCTATGTTTTAAATATTGATCAAAATGCTCGACGAACGGCAAAACCAAAATTAACATTGATAGAGAAATTAAGGGATGACATTATAGCTTGATCATAACCACAATATACAATGGAGTACATGTCAATTTCAAGTAGTTAGGATAAATCTTGGTGAGAAGAATTCACTAGATTAATCATTAACATCACAAACATATGATACATAATCCATAATAACACCAAAAATGCGACTGGCCAAAAGAAAACTTAACCATTATTATGCATAATAGATAATTGAGATAATACTTGGTCTATGGTGAGGAAAACATGCTCAGATGATAATCTTTGTATTTCAGTACGTGAATACTTTCTTTCACACAAAGAAGTCTTCCAACTTACATCCCACGCCATCCCGAGATCGTAAAATATCTATAAAATGATTCCCAAAAAATATAAATCCAAATCTCTGAAATCGCAATAAAGGAAAGTATATAGGAAGACCCGCGACTACGTGGTCAGTTCGTATGAGTTATATTGGGCCCGTGCGAGGTGTTCGTGCCTCTTATGGAGCCGTTTGGGGGTTGGTTTGGGTTTTCTCCCTTCAAGGATTATTTTCAAGCCTAATATACATATTTTGAAATTATCGTCATATTCTCAAACTGGGAGACCCGCGACTACGCAGTCAGTTCGTACAAGTTACATTGGTCCGTGTGAGGTGTCCGTGCCTCTTACGAGGCCGTTTGGGGGCTGGTTTGGGTTTTTCCCCTTCAACGGCTTATTTTCAAGGCTAATATACATATTTTTAAATTATCATCATATTCTCAAATCGGGAGACTCGCAACTACGCAGTTAGGTCGTACAACTTACATTAGTCCCGTGCGAGGTGTTCGTGCCTCTTACGGGGTCGTTTGGGGTTGGTTTGGGTTTTCACCTTTCAGCGGCTTGTTCTCAAATCTAATATACATATTTTGAAATTATCATCATATCCTCAAACTGGGAGACCCGCGACTACGCGGTCAGTTCGTAGAAGTTACATTGGTCCCGTGCGAGGCGTTCGTGCCTCTTACGGGACCGTTTGGGGGCTGGTTTGGGTTTTCACCCTTCTACGACTTGTTTTCATGCCTAATATACATATATTGAAATCATCATCATGTTCTTAAATTGGGAGACCCGCGGCTACATGGTGAGTTCGTACAAGTTAGATTGGTCCCGTGCGAGCTGTTCGTGCCTCTTACGGGGACTTTTGGGAGTTGGTTTGGGTTTTCACCCTTAAACGGCTTGTTTTCAAGCCTAATATACATATTTTGAAATTATCGTCATATTCTCAAATCGGGAGACCTACGACTACGCGATTAGTTCGTACAAGTTACATTGGTCCCGTGCGAGGTGTTCGTGCCACTTACGGGGTCGTTTGGGGGTTGGTTTGGGTTTTCATCCTTCAACGGCTTGTTTTGAAGCCTAATATACATATTCTCGAACCGGGAGACCCACAATCAGTTCGTACAAGTTACATTGGTCCGTGCGAGGTGTTCGTACTTCTTTCGGGGTCATTTAGGGGCTGGTTTGGGTTTTCACCCGTCAACGACTTGTTTTTAAGCCTAATATACATATTTTCAAATTATCGCCACATTTTTAAATCAGGAGACCGACGACTGTGCGATCAGTTCGTACAAGTTACATTGGTCCGGTACGAGGTGTTTGTGCCTCTTACGGGGCCGTTTGGGAGCTGATTTGGGTTTTCACCCTTCAACGACTTGTTTTCAAGCCTAATATACATATTTTTAAATTATCATCATATTCTTAAACCGAGAGACCCACGACTACACGGTCGGTTCGTACAAGTTACATTGGTCCCGTACGACGTGTTCGTGCCTCTTTCGGGACCGTTTGGGTGCTGGTTTGGGTTTTCCCCCTTCAACGGCTTATTTTCAGGCCTAATATACATATTTTTAAACTATTGTCATATTCTCAAAGTGGGAGACCCGTGACTACGTGATCAGTTCATACAAGTTACATTGGTCCTGTACGAGGTGTTCGTGCCTCTTTCGGGACCGTTTGGAGTTGGTTTGAGTTTTCACCCTTCAACGGCTTTTTTTAAGCTTTATCGATATATTTTGAAATTATTGTCATATTCTCAAATCGGGAGGCCCGCGACAAGTTACATTGGTCTGATGCGAGGTGTTCGTGCCTCTTGCGGGGCCGTTTGGGGGTTGGTTTGGGTTTTCTCCCTTCAACGGCTTGTTTTCAAGCCTAATATACATATTTTAAAATTATCATCATATTCTCAAACCGGGAGACCCGTGACTACGCAGTCGATTCGTACAAGTTACATTGGTCTCGTGCGACGTGTTCGTGCCTCTTCCGGGATCGTTTGGGGGCTGGTTTGGGTTTTCACCGTTCAACGACTTGTTTTCAAGCCTAATATACATATTTTTAAATTATCTTCATATTCTCAAACTGGGAGACCCGCGGCTACGTGACCAATTCGTACAAGTTACATTGGTCCCGTACGAGGTGTTTGTGCCTCTTGGGGGACCGTTTGGGGGATGGTTTGGGTTTTCACCATTCAATGGCTTTTTTTAAGCTTAATCAATACATTTTGAAACTATCGTCATATTCTCAAACCGGGAGACCCGCGACTACACGATAAGTTCGTACAAGTTACATTGGTCCCGTGCGAGGTGTTCGTGCCTCTTGCGGGCCGTTTGGGGGATGGTTTGGGTTTTCACCCTTCAACGACTTGTTTTCAAGCCTAATATACATATTTTGAAATTATTGTCATATTCTCAAACCGGGAGACCCGCGACTATGCCGTCAGTTCGTACAAGTTACATTGGTCCCGTACGCGGTATTCGTGCCGCTTACGGGGCCGTTTGGGCGCTGATTTGGATTTTCACCATTTTCACCATTTGTTTTTAATCTTAAGCTATATGTTTTCAAATTATAGTCATATTCTCAAAGAGGGAGAAAACTACATGGAACACTGAGTATAATAGCATTGATATGGAGAAAGAAAAAGGGCTTTGGATAGTAGTAGTAGTAGTAGTAGTAGTAGTAGTAGTCGTAGTGGTAGTGGTAGTGGTAGTGGTAGTTGTAGTAGACCTTGTTTAAGAATTAAGATTTGTTCTTGAAAATGGAGTCGAAATAGGTGTCCATGCAAACACGATAAAAAATAATCTGATTATGGTGATCGAGAAAGGCAAAGTTACAGAAATAGTTGGTGAAATTCACCCGTTTATCCACGGTTCCATTGCTATAGCACACCAATCATCTATCTATTTTCGATGTAAGTATGGAATTATATTAGTAAGACCACAAATATTATCTCACTTGGGAAACAAATATATCAACTAGACAATCATAAAAATCAAAACCCATTTACAACAATAAAGTGCTCACCTAGATTCACCAGTTCAAATGTGATTCTAATATTTCCAATCATTAATCCCTGTAATCATCAATGCCTTATCAAGAAAATCCCTTCGGTGCTCTTGTTCAGCCAAATTTCCTAAACACCCACAAAATCATACATACATACAAATTCAATAGTGTTTCAGAAGTTAATTTTTAAAATTATCCCAAATTGACGAATCTAAACCATATCCCAGTCTAAAATTTGATTGTGCCCAACATACCAATTAGAGAAGCCTTCGCATACTCCATGTTTAGCCAAAACTCCAAGTGTAGCAAACATCTTCCTCTTATTCTTTCTCTAATAGTCCCCGTTTAGCCAAACCCAATCAAATTCAAAAGTTGATCACCAATTCAAGTGTGAAATAAAACAGTATTTATTAACCACCACCAAGTGGGTAGTGATATGAACAAAACAAAATAAAACCAAAACCTACCACAATTAACCATTAAGTGATCCGGATTGCAAGGCATCTCCCATCTATTGTACGTGACATAAACATAAAATAATAATAATAATAATAATAATAAAAATAATAATAATAATAATAATAATAATAATAATAATAATAATAATAATAATAATAATAATAATAATAATAATAATAATAAAACAAATAAACCAAAGGCAAAATAACACATATATTGATGAGAACCAATTCCACATACACGGCAATACTATCTTTTACTTAATAGATACTCCATTTGTCCCAATAGGAGTCCCCATGATAGGAGGTCTATAGAACCTTGAACCGAATTGTTTCGTGTTGGAGAATATTGTGTCATGTTGGAACACATCTTAAACTCTTGGAACCATTTTAAAACACAATAGATGTGCAAAAAACACATCTTGATACAGGGCTTTATGGCTTAAAATATGAGAAAATCATCAAAACACATCATGATACAAAGGCTTCGATACCTTAAGTATTTGCAATTGATGGACATTTTGTTATTCAATATACAAAATTTTGATACATCATTTTGCAATAACTAAATGGAGTTGATTGATAGCATCTTACTGTAACAACCCGCGTAATTTTTGGGCTATTTTAATTAATTTCTGGAAAATGGAGGAAAATAAAGTTTTTCATAAAATTATTTTTATTGCTCAAATATATTGAATATTATTTTTAAAGGTGAGAATTTCAAACGGTTTCGAAATCGGAGTTAAAACGGATTTTAAAATGTTTTTAACTCTTGGAGTTGTTTTGACTTCCAACTCTTCATTTCTTTTCCTTATTTAAAGGAGTCTTTTGGATTCCAACTCTTTATTTCTTTGCATTATAAAAGGAAGTCGTGGGCAACCCTTTTAACCTACTTTTGGCAGTAAATATATTTTATCTTCCTCTTCTTTTTATATACACATTGGCCCTTGAGATTTGTGAGTTCCAACCTTAGATTAGAGGTGTTCTTGGGGATATTTTGTTGGAGGTTCTTGGAGGCCTTTTGTAGATCTTTTGTGTTGATCTTGAGGATATGATCGTTGTTTTCTCATCATGGTTTGAGGTATGGGGACACAATATGCTTCTTAAATCTCGCGAGTGTCATTCTCTTTTAATTCTTGTTAATTGAACTCATATTTGAATTGTTAAATTCTTTGAAATCTGGAAAAATAATTGTTGAATTATTTTTATTCATGTGGAATCATTATATTGTTAATGAGCACGTTGTCATCAGATTTTAATATGGTACGGATGTTGGGCACCCGCCAAAATTCCTGTTTCCTGGGCTATGGCTTGATAAAACATATACGGATGTGGTGAGGCCTGGTGACCCGGTTAAAGTGTTGTTGAGAAATTATATTGATAAATGCTTTGAGATTTGCATTTTGATTTGAATATTCGTACTCGTGTTGTTACGTTTTATTCATCGCTAACATATATTTGTTGAGCATCTTTCTTGTCGTATTGTGTACTTCCCCATATTTTCTTTTAGTTGGCATGTTAGCGTGGGTTTGGGCGCTATGGATTATTGGAGATTAATTTTAGCGAGAATTATTTGGGAAAGATTTTTTTTATTTTGATGTATAGAGCTTTGGAGATTTGTATTTTATTTTCGAGTTAGTTGTTGTATATAATTCGGGAGATGTAGTTGTATTTAATTTGAAGAATTGATATTAGTGGATTTATATGATTGTGGGTTTATTTAGATGCTCTATACCTTGTGTATTGTGGATTTAGATTTATTTTATTGTATTAGCGCTCCGTTCGCTCTCCCGGGCGGGCGAGGTGTTACACTTACATAGAGATACAAATGACTGTAAGAACAGTATTAAAACATAGATACCTGTAACTGTTTCAATGATAGAGGGAGCTTCATCACGAAGAATAAATAATGCTTTTCAAATAGATTACTACTTCAGCACAACTAATTTCCCTAATCCGATTCGAACATCAAAAGAATCTTCGCATGGTCACCCCTTATTTCCATCACCTTTGAGCATCTTGAAAGTTAAGAAAATATTATAAAACCAAATAAATACATACATAGATGATATATAAATTTAGACTTCCATACTTTTTTAGGTTAAAACATATAAGATATGCAAAACATACCTTTTTTTTTCAAAATAATTGAACTATTTAAATTCTTAGAATAATGCTCTCAAAACTTCAAAATTTTAGAAGCAATTTCACTAGATTCAATTAAACACCCCCCCCCCCTCCCCCCAAACATCATTGATTAAGATGACCAAATTAGGAGGTTTAATTTTAACTCAATTGAAAATCATAATAAAATTAAAATTATATCGCAGTAAAATAATGCACATCATATGCGATTGATCACTCACCGGTATATGGGTTGCTTCGAGGGTTTGGGACTACTTCCATGGCAGCTGACGCTCCAACCATTACAACTCTTTGCAACCGTTCACCAATTCGAGTTTCCTTACAAGTCCAAAGTATGAAGTCTATTAACAACTAGAGAAAAAATACAACTGTAACCTCTGATCTTTTAGATTACATCAAAATGAAAGCCAAAGATTAAAAAAATAATTTGAGACAGAAGCTCCAAGCTTGTTTCACATTTTTCAATATTACAGCATACCATATATGTTCATTTCAATATCTGTTACAGTATACACACACACACAGACACACATGCGTATAATCCAACATATTAAATAAAAAAAACACAAGAATTCATAAAACTCTTCTTTACTCCTTCTAACTTATCAGTGCTTATTTTATACACGAATTTGAAAAGAAAAAAGGGGCATTGAAATGGAAGGGCTTATTATTACCTTAACCTCATTCTTGGATAAAATTAGCCCAGCCTTAACACGGTCCCCCTCTTCAATAGAATCCCTTATCTCACCTTCTTCCATGTCCGTTTCTTTCTCTACCTCCCCCTTCTCCTCCTCTTCCACTTAATTTCCATTTTTTCTTCCCTCTTCACCATCATCATCGTTGTCATCATCATAACTACCACAGCCTGTAAAGAACCCTAATTTCTCCCCTTGTACCTAGGCGGATGCGTACCACTTCGAGGTCGGGGTTGAATCTCCATTGACAGCGGACAGAGGCAGGGATGTGGAGAGGTAATATGATGTAAGTTTGTGGTTATGGGTGGTTGGTCTCAGGAAGAATTGGGCTGAGAAAAACTAGGGGGATTTCTTGAACGAGAGAGAGAGAGAGAGAGAGAGAGAGAGAGAGGGAGGTTGATATTTAGAGGAGAGAGAACGGGAGACCAAAAATAATTGAGGGGGGTAATTTTTTTTTAGGATATTTATATTTTAGGAAAGTGTTCTCAATTTTGGCACACTTTTAAACAATGCCAAAATTTGGCTCTACTTAAAAGTGTGCCAGATTTATCATTAAATCATGCCAAAAGATGGCACAGTTTTAAACTGTGCCAAATTTTTAACATCAAGGTGTGCCAAATTGGTGTTTTTGGTGTAGTGTTTCTTCATCGCTTTCTTTTCGATTTCTTTCTTTCCTACAATCATGGTTTACATTGTTCATGGGGATTCTTTAGATGAATTTAGGCGAGAAAGACATATCCTTGATTGGGTAGATTTAGAAATGCTTGTACCACCAGTTGATGTTTTATCACTACCAGAAGGTCATTGGATTCCCTCACTATGCATAGCTCAATGTGGTATCACTTTTCTCCCAATCGTTTGACGTCATCCCTGATAGAGCAGCCCCCAATATGTAGAGTATAATGAATGGGATTTAAATGCCTAATCAAATATACTAAACTCACATTAGTATCCCTGAGATGATGTTTTGCTATAACTGGGTTACTAGTGATAATACCTATTACTTAAAAACTAGGTTTGTCAGCAGAGCCCTAGTAGTCAATTTACCAGATTCCAATAAAGACTATTTTGATTATGGGATGATAACAAAGAATTGGCAACATGCTCCCTTTCAAATAGGAGAAGAGTATGATGGGCCTAGGTATCCTCAAGTAAGACATGGCATAGGTTGTTGATTTTGTTTACTGTATTTTTCTTTTGTTTTCTCACTAACTGTTTGATAATACATTGACTAATGTTTCTTGTCCTGTTTTGAACAGTTGATAGCAAGAAGAAGTGTCCTCTAACACCCCGTATTTTAAGCACTTTTAAAATGGTATTAATTAGACTTAATTGTGGGATAATTGGAAATTAATCCGGATTAAAATATTACTTAAGAATAAATTAATATGTGATTTATGTTGAATATTACTTAGTGATTAAAAGTAATATATATGATTATGACTTTAAATATTATTATGATTTTATATATTGTCGTGAGTTGAGAATACGACAATTACGGTAATTAAGTCGAGACGCGCGCGTGAGTCGTGTCGGGACTATATTTCAGTGGAATGAAAAGTCAATTATTTTTATGTCATCTGAATGGTCATTTTGGGTGCACCGTTGAGAGTGGAAGGGTCAAAATAGGCAAAAAAGTCAACTCGGGGGTTTGATTTTGGTCTTGGGTCAATTGGGAACCAATCGGACACCCCGGAAGGGTATTTTGGTCATTTTATTTGGGAGGTGAATAGTAACTACAAAAATTGGGATTTATTATATAAGTGAAGAGATTAGATAACTTAGGTTCATTCACCTAAAAACAAAGGAAAGTTTTTTTAGGAGAGTGAGGTTTTTCCAAGGAGAGGAAGAGGTTTTGAGAGCAAACTAAGGGACAACCACCTTGCACCACCACCGAAAAAGTGATCAGAAAAGAGGAGGGGACATCCTACACATATTTTCTCCAAAGGATCATACCTACACATTTAGGCAAGTATAATTCTTATTCCAATTAATGAGTATAATATCCATGTTAAATTAGAAGAGATAAACATCCATGAAAACTATGAATCAAAGATGAAAATTTGAAGATTTTGATGTAATTCTTGAAATGGAAATCATTTAGGATTATTTATTTGATGAAATGAAAATTAACAACATGAAATTTTGAGTTTAATTGATGAGTAAATTTGGGGTTTATATGTGTTCTTGATAAAGAATTATATAATGCAAATTTTCTGAATTTAAAATAAGATCAGCAAGATTCACCGAAACTCCTTGATGATTTTGATATGTTTTGATGTTATAAATCATGTAGATACTAGGGTATATCAATTGGGACAGATTCTTGGGAGGTTGGGATCATTTGAAGGTCGAATTCGCATACTGTTTCTAGGTTAAAAATGGGGTCTGGGAAGCACAGAATTCGAGGAAGGCGGAGGTTGGAAAAGACGAAGGGTCATTTGAACGAGATAGTTAACTCATTCAAACGACCATGGATTTGGACATGGCGATATATCTTTTCGTTATGATCACGTGGGCGCCGATCTCGTATTTTCTGATTTTTTTTTCGAATTAGTTATGATTTTTCTATGGAAGGGAATCAATTCGGTTGCCCAGGATTTGATCATTTTTTCCTTGTGTATTTATTTTGATGGGATTATTCTTGATTTAATTATGGGACTTAATTTTAATGAAAAGGGGAATATGTGGAACACCAATAGGCCATATTATATTTGTGGACTTGACCCTAAGAAGTTAATTATGTGGTTAAATTAAATTAGGGATAGTCGGTAATAAACCTAATTTGGAAAATTATTAAATTCGTGAAAATTCGGGAATGATACGGACTTGGACCAGTAGGGGGTATATGTTTACCTACTGAATTTATTTGAGGAGTAAAATCGTAAACTTCGAGTGGTGAGAAAAGCTCGGGAATATACCTTAAGAAGTAAAGTCATAATTTAAATACGTAGGATATTCGAAAGATAAAATATACTAAGTATGTGATTTATTATATGGGTTGTGCGTTTGCCCTAATGATATGTAAATAGGTGAAATGAATACCTATATAATGATATATGTTTATGACATACCAATCTTACATGTTATCGACGGGATGTTTGCGCGTTGAGGGCAGTCATATCGTAATGAGCCTTATGGAATATTTTTGATTTGTTGCCTCAGAACATAGGACTTAGGTTGAATTGCCATTAGTGAAAACAATGGTATTGAACGGTCATTTAGGTGCGTTTTTATGTGCGTAGCCCAAAGGCTTAGGACTATGTTCGCCTCCAATACTTGTGTTTTGATATATGTGGTTCGAGGGTTATACAGTGACGAGATATACTGGGACCAGATAACAGAGTATGCATGCACTGCAGCTGTGTCTCGGGGCGCATTATTGTATATATATAATAGAGTGAATGTATATATATACTTGTGATATTATCTACTGTGTGATTTAAGTATACATGAGAGGTAGTGGAATCTGAAATTAATTAAGTTTGAGAACACATAATTATATTAAGAAATTAATTAATACATATTTATTACATGTATTACGAATGATATACGTGGGAAAGATAAGGGCCATCGTTAGTTGACACAATGTTACAATATAGTGAAAGTGGGAACAGTAAATAGAATAATTTGGAGATACGTTAGGCGTTCACACTAGTGAGAGGTGAGAATCTCAAGAGAGAGACCGAGAATTTAACATGTATATAATAATTGCTAATTGTAGCATTTATTAACTTGTTGTTTTTAAAATCTTTTACAATCCGTCTCTAACACGTTTCCTTTCATATTCTCTTATGTATTGTATCTTGTACATCAGGTGTCCAGTATCAGGGATGCCGACATAGAATATGGATGTCTCGATGAGTTATAGTTGCTAATGGAGATGCAAACTTTGTTTAGATGCTTCCAATCTATTGACTCATCCATCTGTAGTATTTACTTTCATTTAGGGCATGTCTCCCCGGATTCTAGAGGTTGTAATTAGTTATGTCAGTACTGTGGATATCAATTTTATTTGGTGGTAATGATATATTTAAACTGGTGAGTTTATTCCAGTCACATTTATTCCTGTTACATTTACTTCAGTTGTGATGCCATGTTACTAAATTATTATTCCGTATTGTGGAATGGATATATATAAATTAAAAATCGAAAAGTTTTGACACTAGCTTAATTAATTATTAAGTGAATTAATAAAAAAAATATTTTTTGACAGTGATGCTGAGAATGAACCAACTAGATATTCTGATTAATTGTAATAAAGGACTGATCACCCGGTATTTAATTAGGCGGGGTGTCACAGGTGGTATCAAAGAACAAGATTCTAGTGTCCTTAGGATCTGTACGGCTTTCTACATTTTAGCGTACTGTTATTTGATATAGAGCCATATTGTTAGGATGTTGTATTCCTTTGCGTATTATGACTTACGTGGTCCTACCAGGAAATATAAGTGATGTAATTATTGTATGAGCTCTGTCCGGTGTGACACCCCGTTTATTAAAAATAAGAGGTGGCCAGCCCGATACTCCAATAATTAGAGGAATCATAGATGGTCCATTCTTAGCATTATTGTCGTGAAAATATTAATACGAGATAACCACCAATTATTTTGGAAAATGGATGTCAAAATAAACTTTGTAATTTTAAAGAAAATTATTCAGACAATCCAAATTGAAAAGAAGGTGGATATAAATAAAGACAGACAATAATACAACAGTTATAAACAACATAATAACCGAATAAGCTGTCGGTTAGCAGACCACTACAAGCAGGTATCACATTAAATATCACAATATATAAACAAATACAAAACTTGGGCAACACACTAGAATGTTATACTGATCATAACTAGAATACACAAAAGATAGAGGCGTCCATAACAAATATCCTACAACATCCGCAAAAATGTTATAGGTCCTGGACACTTGGATAGAAAGGTCAATACGGGGGTCCTTGCAACGGAGCACCTGGGCAAAAAATAGAATCCACACAAAACAAACTGATAGAAACGGGTAAAGGCCCGATTTGATATGATAAATATGTGAATAAAATATATGACAATTATGAATATATAGCTACATGAATAAACTTATCTCTCTCTACACAAATAAGAATAATCCTCACCTCTCATCTAAATGGACCACCTAGCGCAATATCATATATAATGATGAGTATTCAATAATGCAAAAGAATATAATTCAATTTCAACTTCATAAGATTTCTTTTCAGTTTTACACAATATAAATTCATAGTTTCGTTTCTCATTAGGAAAATTTATTCCAAAGCAATGGATTTATAAAATGCTTTACCATTTATAAAGTACCATTTTCATAAGAATAGTTATAATCACCATATAACGATTCTAAGACCATCCTTCCGGGACACACCCCACTGGATGCGCCCCCCTAAATAGCTATCATCTTCTAGGGCCTAACACCAAGACAATCTGGGCATCCTAAATCACGTGACGTGGTAAGCGGCCATATACCTTCGACAGTGAGTCATAACCATACCCAGAATTACCTCACTTCGAATATAATAACATCACAATATAACAACCGGTCCTATGGCTGAGGACTGTATTCACCCTGCATTCACCAGCCAGGGGACTTCATCTCATGCGCGTAACTTCCCTTATGATAGCATTTAGAGAGGTATGTATGTGCAAATCATCATTAACAAGATATGCCAATTTAAAAAGTGCATTACACTTTATCCGGAGCCATAAGCATTTAATGATATAATTATAAACCTCAAAGTTTAATTATCTCCGTCTTAGTCTCCATGAATTAACAACAACCCTATAAACCATAATGTATGATATTACTTCCACCCAATTATACAAGTCCACAATTATATCACTTTATTTCCCTCTAGACCTAGACTAACTAATTATGTAAAAAGAACCCTTACCTTATTCTGAAATTTAACTAAATTAATTCCCGATCTAAGTCCCAACTCTCATTTCTAACCTAGGTTCTCGCTTCCCTTAATACTAGACTATAATACTCTAGTTTTACTTCATGCAACAAGGTTCCTAGGTCTAAAGCTTAAAAGAAAGGAGCTAGATAAAACTAAGGATTTCGGGGTGAAAATAGGGGACCGGTCGACCAGCCCCTGACCCTCGATCGATCGCGTTTCTAAAGTCTTCTCTTCTAAGAAATGCATAAAGTCTAATTTTGAAGGCCTGGTTGATCGGTCATGAGACCGCGGCCGACCGCGCTGTTAAAATATGCCCACTGAGAGAAGCAGTGGACTTTTCTCTTTAGGCCCGTTCAACCGGTCATAAGATCGCTATCGACCACGCTCACCAGATCCCACGGCCAAACCCTATTTTCGACAACTCAACCCAAATCCTTTACCCTCTTTTCCTCTACTTCTCTCATTCTCAACATATACAACTATACCAAAACATTTCTACGCAAAATGAACCAATATAAACAACCTAACCCTTACAAGCATCTAGATATAAGGTTTAAACACCTAGATTTCTCAAAAACTCAATTTGTTCAATTCTTTCAATTACACAACTATCAATACAATTTATCCACATAAAATCATACATATGTAAGTTAGAAATTTGCCTTAGGGTTGTAGTCTCGAATCTTTTTCTGGTGGAAACAAATTCAAGCTCTAATCTTCAATTTCCCCTCTTTTCTCTTCCTTTTCCCCAAATTCTCTTTCTCTCTCTATCTCTATGGGTTTATAAGATATAAATGAGAATAAAAGTGGTTGGAAGACTTAAAGGCCCATTAATACTAAATTCTATCTTTAAAAGTTACTACACAATTAAAATGACTCGTAACTACATAATTAAGTCACAACCTGTCAAAAGTGCCCGGGACCCAAAAATACAACATGGCACCTATTTTCCCTATCTCAACCATTTCAGGACTAACCGTGCCCTCTAAATTGGCATCCGGAATAAAATAAATCGTTTCATGCTCCAACATCATTTTAAATCATAATCGTCGCTTTAGGCACAACGACACAACAAAACATAACATGATGCTATTTACATTCACTTAACAGTAAATATGCAAAATTTAGTAAATATTACCTTTTAAATCACTTAAAATAATATTTACTCCAACTCCCTTTATTTTATATAATTACCTCACATGGCAAAATTATATAAAAACAATTACTCAAAAATAAGGGTTATTATATACTCAAAAATAAGAGGTGTGGATACTTTTCTCGCATGTCGTCCATATGCTCCCACGTCGACTCCTCTGTGTTGTGGTGTCCCCATTGGACCCGAGCAAAAGGCACCACCTTCGACCTTAGTATATGCTCCATGTGATCTAAGATTGCAACTGATTGTTCCTCGTATGAAATATCGGGCTGCAATTTGATATCATCTAAAGGAATATGCCAGTGAGCTCCCTTACACCTTTTGTACTTATTCAAGGACGAAACATGAAACACATCATGAATCTGTTGTAGGCGTTCCGGCAAGGCGAGTTGATAAACTACAGGGCCTACCTTAGAAATAATAGGAAAAAGGCCTACATAGCGAGGCGTAAGCTTCCCCTTCTTCCCAAATCATGTTATGCCCTTCATTGGCGACACCCGTACCGAAACTTTGTCTCCAACCTCCAATTCCATATGCCTCCTATTCGCATCGACATAACTCTTTTGACGGTCTTAAGAGATTCAGATGCGGTTGCGAATGAGCTCAATCTTGGAAGATGTATCTTGGATCATTTCAGGTCCAAGAAACTTGTTATCCCCTACTTCTAACCAACAAGTAGGTGATTTACACGGCCGTCCATATGATGCTTCATAAGGTTCCATACCTATGGTGAATTGGTATGAATTATTATAAGAAAATTCGACCAATGGAAGGTATTGTTCCCATCCTCCTTTGAAGTCAAGTACACACATTCTGAGCATGTCCTCCAACATTTGGTTGATTCTTTCCGTCTGTACATCCGTTTGAGGGTGGTAGGAGGTAATCAATTTCAATTCGGTTCCCATTGCTTCTTGGAAACTTTGCCAAAAATGGGACACAAAAATTTTGTCTCGATTGGAGACTATATTGATGGTTACCCTATGGAGTCTCACAATCTCTGCAATAAATAGCCGGGTGTAATGAGCCGTATTATAATCCGTACGTATCGGTAAGAAATGTGCCGACTAGGTTAGACGATCGACGATAATCCAAATGGAATTATGACCGCTTTGTTACGTTGGCAATCCCGTGATGAAATCCATTGAGATACTTTCCCACTTCTATACCAGTATTTCCAAAGGTTGTAATAATCCTGTTGGTCGCTGATGGTTATCTTTCACCAATTGACAAATAGTACATTGGGAAATAAATTCAGAAATGTCCCGTTTCATACCCGCCCACCAATATTGATGGCGCATGTGTTGGTAAATTTTGTCCCCACCTGGATATACCACAAATCTGGACCCATGAGATTCAGTCATAATGGTCCGTCTCAAATCTCCTTCCTCCGGGACAATAAGTCTCACGTGGAAACGTAACCCACCCTCAGAACTAATAGAGTAAGATTTCGCTCCCTCGGTTAAAAATTGGCGTATTCGATCTTGGCAATCTTTGTCCCTTCCTTGAGCTTCCACAACTCTCGTCACAATTGTGGGCGTAACGGTTAACACCGACATAAACGCCCTTACTACCGCATCCTCCTGGCTAAGTTCTTTCCATTTAGCCTTCCATACTCTTGCTAACTCCCCCTCGAGTTTCCGACTCAGTGCATCTGCAACTACATTAGCCTTACGTTGGTGATAATGAATATCAAATTGATAGTCTTTCACAAACTCTAACCATCGATGTTGTCGCATATTCAAATCCTTCTGTGAAAATAAATATTGCAACAATTTGAGGTCCGTGAAAAGACTAAACTTCTCCCCAGGAGGTAATGTCTCCAAACCTTCAAGGCAAATACCAGTACAACAACTTCCAGATCATGCACTGGATAATTCTTCTCATGGGGCTTTAGCTTGCGAGAAGCATAAGCAATAGCCCGATGCTCTTGTTGTAACACACCTCCCACTCCTTGCAGAGATTTATCAGTAAAGACCAAATAGTCCACCCCCGGCCTCGATAACGCAAGTACTGGAGCAGAAGTCAACTTATCTTTCAACTCCTCAAAATCTAGTTGACAAGAATCATCCAAAACAAACCTCACTCCCTTCCGAGTCAGATTTATCAAAGGGCTAGCAATCTTGGAAAAACCCTTAATAAAACGGCGGTAATAGCTAGCCAAACCCAGAAAACTACGAATCACAGTAGGTGTCATGGGCTAACCCATTCCCTCACCGCAACAACTTTACTCGGATCTATCGAAATGCCCTCAGCAGTCACAATGTGACCCAAAAACTGCACTTCCTGTAGTAAAAAACCACACTTTTCAAACTTAGCATACAATTGATGATCCTGTAACATTTGCAGGACCAATCGTAAATACTTAGCATAGTCGGCTTCAGTCTGAGAATAGACTAGGATGTCATCAATAAACATGATAAAAAACTCGTTCAGGATGTCCCAAAACACTTTATTCATAAGTTCCATAAACACACCAGGAGCATTGGTTAGCCCAAAAGGCATAACCAAAAACTCATAGGACCCATATCTAGTTAAGAACGCAGTTTTGGACACGTCCTGCTCTCAAATCTCCAGCTGATGATACCCAATCCTCAAATCTATCTTAGAGAAGTACGATGCTCCCCTTAGTTTATCAAACAAATCATCTATCTGAGGTAGTGGGTATTTGTTCCTGATGGTAACCTTGTTCAATTCCCAGTAATCAACACACAACCGGAGGGAACCATCTTTCTTCTTCACAAATAATACAGGAGCACCCCATGGAGAAGTGCTACGCCTAATAAACCCCTGCTCTAATAACTTCTGAATTTGATCCCTTAACTCCCTCATTTCCACGAGAGCCATACGGTACGGAGCCCTAGCAATTGGTCGCGTTCCCGGTGCTAAATCAATCACAAACTCAATCTCCCGACTTGGAGGTAAACCCGATATCTCCCAAAAAACATCCTCAAAGTCTCTAACAACGAGAATCGAATCTAGGGAATCGACTATATCATAAGAAGTCTCCTCTACAATGCAATATAAATACGTGTTCGAACCTACCTCCAAAAGAGGATCGCAACTAGAAACATATCTTGCCCCGAAATGGAAAAGACTATGCTCTTCCCATAACAATTTACTATCGCACGATATTTCACTAACCAATCTATACCCAAAATAACATCATACCTGACCATATCCAGGACGAGTAAATCGACTTCAAAACACAAATTACCAAGGTTTATTTATACTCTTTTACAAACAAAGGAAATGAGTGAGCCATCACCCATGGAGGATTCGACACTAGTAAAGGTACTTTCCGCAGACTTAATTAACTCCGTCGATTGAGCAAAACTTCTAGAAATAAACGAGTGCATTGCACCTGTATCAAATAACACATGACCCATATACCTATAAATGGGAAACTTACCCTCAATAGCTGGTGGCGCGAGTTGGGCTGGAGGAAGTAAAGCATCCCGAATATGATAAACACGCCCATATTGTAGTTGTCCCTATTGTAGAGGGACGGATGGAATAGGCGCGGGTGGAGGTAGATGTGCCTGTTGATGCTGAGGACCCCTCGATAACTGTCCCCCAATCAACTGCGGACAAGTTTTCTTAAAGTGCCCCTGTTCCCCATATTGAAAACAACGGCCCGCCATATTCTCCAGATAATGACCCCTATTATTTCAAAATTGCCCAAAGCCTTGGCCCGAATGGCCTCGACCCCCATTATTACCCCGGCCTACCTGGCCATGCTGGTCCACCTATTGCTGCTGTTGCTGATGGGAACCCTGATCGTGCTTCAAATTGCTCCCAACAAAATTAAAGCCCTCAAAACGCTGTCTCTTGGACAAATCCCCTTGCTGGGTATCCCTTTACTTTTTCTTTCTTCCCAACGGTTGAGATGAGGGTAGTGCCCCACTGGCACCATATTCTCCTTGTTTACTAGGTTTCCTCGACACTGAAACCTTCTAAGTTCCTTACACATGCAGATGATGATCTTGGCAATGAAGCAATGCGGCATTCATCACATCACCAAATGTTTGTAAAGATGGATTTTGGAGCAAGTGTTGTCGTATTCTCCAATGCAAACCTCCAATAAACTTTGATATCCTCCTTTCTTCTAGAATCATTTCATCCGGAACAAAGCTTGCTAGACAAGTGAATTCCTCCTCATACTCTTCAACTGAACGATCTCCTTGGACTACATCATAGAGCTTCCTCCTCGTCTCCTTTTAGACTGCAGGAGGAAAATACTTTCGGGCGAACAAAACCCGAAAATCCCATATAGACATAGTATCTCTTTGTCCTGGCGTGGTCACTGACTCCCACTAGTGTAAATCAGCTCCTACTAGTTTGAAAGTGGTAAGGATTTTCTATCGTTACTCACTATAATCTACCATTTGGGGATGACGCTACATGTCCTTCTTCCATTGGTTTGCTACTATTACATCAGACCCACCCTGGAATTCTGGGGGGTGACCTTTCAAGAAATATTCTCTTACTCTATCCCACAGGGAAGGTCCCACATGGGCTTGCACTTCCTGTACTATTGGTTGTTAGGCTTGAGGGAACTGTTGAGCCATAACTGTCATTGCAGCATTGACTGCCAGGGCGACAATATTAGCCACTTCCGCGACATTTATCGTTCCTTATTGTGGTGGGGGTTCTAATTATCTTCTACAACTCTATTTTTCCTCGCTGGGCGACCACTTTTAGGCGGCATCTGAGACGAAGAAACAATGAAATCAGAACAATTTAAAAACAATTTATCTTTGCAGAAGATCACAAGCATACACAAATAAAACAGTCCTAACATTAGGGCTCTATATCAAAGAACACTACGGTAGAACGTGACAAGTTCGCATTGATCCTAAGGACTCTAAAGCCTAATGCTCTGATACCATATGTGACACCCCGCTTATTAAAATAAGAGGTGGTCAGCCCGAGACTCCAATAATTACAGGAATTATAGATGGTCCATTCTTAGCATTACTGTCGTGAAAATATTAATATGAGATAACCACCAATTATTTTAGAAAACGGATGTCAAAATAAATTTTGTAAGTTTAAAGAAAATTATTTAGACAATCCAAATTGAAAAGAAGGTGGATATAAATAAAGACAGACAATAATACAACAGGCATAAACAATATAATAACCGAATAAGCTGTCGGTTAACAAACCATTACAAGCAGGTTACACCAAGTGTTACAATAAATATCATAATATATAAGCAAATACAAAACTTGGGAAATACGCCCAAATGTTTACACTGATCATAACTAGAATACACAAAAGATAGAGGTGTCTATAACAAATATCCTACAACATCCATAAAAATGTTATAGCTCCTGGACACTTGTATAGAAAGGTCAATACGGGAGTCCTTGCGGCGGAGCATCTGGGCGTAAAATAGAATCCACACAAGACAAAGAGATAGAAATGGGTCAGGGCCCGGTTTGATATGATAAACATGTGAATAAAATGTATTACAGTTATGAATACATAGCAATATGAATAAAATTATCTCGCTCTTCACAAATAAGAATAATCCTCACCTCTCATCTAAATGAACCACCCAGCACAATATCATTTACAATGATGACTATTCAATAATGAAAGAGAATATAATTCAATTTCAACATCATAAATTTATTTTCAATTTTACACAATATAACTTCACAGTTCCATTTCTCATTAGGAAAATTTATTCCAAAGAAATGGATTTATAAAATGCTTTACCATTTATAAAGTACCATTTTCGTAAGAATAGTTATAATCACAATATAACGATTCTAAGACTATAATTCTGGGAGTCACCCCACTGGATGCTCCCCTAAATAGCTATCATCTTCCAGGGCCTAACACCAAGACAACCTGGGCATCTTGAATCGCATGACGTGGGAAGCGGTCTTATACCTTTGACAGTGAGTCATAACCAAACCCGAAATTACCTCACTTCGAATATAATGACATCACAATATAACAACAAGTCCTATGGCCGAGGACTATATCCACCTTGCATTCACAAGCCAGGAGACTTCACCTCATGCGCGTAACTTCCCCTAATATAGCATTTAGAGAGGTATGTATATGCAAATCATCATTCACAAGATATGCCAATTTAAAAAGTGCATTACACTTTATCCGGAGCTATAAGCATTTAATGATATAATTATAAACCTCAAAGTTTAATTATCTCCGTCTTAGTCTCCATGAATTAACAACAACCCTATAAACCAACATGTATGATGTTAATTCCACCCAATTCTATAAGTCCACAATTATATCACTTTATTTCCCTCTAGACCTAGACTAACTAATTATGTAAACAGAACCCTTACCTTATTCTAAAATTTAACTAAATTAATTCCCGATCTAAGTCCCAACTCTCATTTCTAACCTAGGTTCTTGCTTCCCTTAATACTAGACTATAATACTCTAGTTTTACTTCATGCAAGAAGGTTCCTAGGTCTAAAGCTTAAAAGAAAGGAGCTAGGGAAAACTAAGGATTTCGGGGTGAAAACAGGGGACCGATCGACTAGCCCCTGACCCTCGGTCGATCGCGTTTCTAAAGTCTTCTCTTCTAAGAAATGCAGAAAGTCTAATTTTGAAGGCCTGGTTAATCGGTCATGAGACCGCGGCCGACCGCGCTGTTAAAATATGCCCATTGAGAGAAGTAGTGGGCTTTTCTCTTTAGGCCCGGTCAACCGGTCATAAGATTGCGGTCGACCACGCTCACCAGATCCCACGGCCAAACCCTATTTTCAACAACTCAACCAAAATCCTTTACCCTCTTTTCCTCTACTTCTCTCATTCTCAACATCTACAACTATACCAAAACATTTCTACACAAAATGAACCAATATAAACAACCTAACCCTTACAAGCATCTAGATCTAAGGTTTAAACACCTAGATTTCTCAAAAACCCACAATTTGTTCAATTCTTTCAATTACACAACTATTACTAAAATTTATCCACATAAAATCATACATATGCAAGTTAGAAACTTGCCTTAGGGTTGTAGTCTTGGATCTTTTTCCAGTGGAAACAAATTCAAGCTCCAATCTTCAATTTTCCCTCTTTTCTCTTCTTTTTCCCCAAATTCTCTTTCTATCTCTATCTCTCTAGGTTTATAAGATATAAATGAGAATAAAAGTGGTTGAAAGACTTAAATGCCCATTAATACTAAATTCTATCTTTAAAAGTTACCACACAATTAAAATGATTCGTAACTACATAATTAAGTCACAACCTGACAAAAGTGTCCGGGACCCAAAAATACAACATGGCACTTATTTTGACTATCTCAACCATTTCAGAACTAACCGCGCCCTCTAAATTGGCATCAGGAATAACATAAATCGTTTCATGCTCCAACATCATTTTAAATCATAATCGTCGCTTTAGGCACAACAACGCAACAAAACATAACATGATGCTATTTATGTTCACTTAACAGTAAATATGAAAAATTTAGTATATATTACCTTTTGAATCACCTAAAATAATATTTACTCCAACTCCCTTTATTTTATATAATCACCTCACATGGCAAAATTATATAAAAATAATTACTCAAAAATAAGGGTTACTACATCCGACGTCGATGACTGGAGAGGGTCGTTAGAAGAACAGCAAGAGGATGACTCAACCAAGGATATAGAGTGTTTAGGAAATGGTGTTTGAGATAGAACCCACCAAAATTGTTTTTCAGGCTCAGGAAAATAAAAAAGACGTTCGGGAGCTATAGTTTCCCAAGCACTGTCATGGATGTGTAACACCCCATGATTTTTTAGACTGAGAAATTAAATTTTTGGGAAAATAAAATTTAATTAATTGGAGAATTTTAAAATTTGGGAATTGAGGCCCAAAAATAGAGAACATTTCAAAGTATTCCGAATGATGATTTTGAGGGTACCATTGATCCCGAAAGGGTCGAGATAGTCAAAATGATTGTCATTGGGTTTTATTTCGGCTCCGGAATGTTTTTATGTTGGGTTGACTCGATTTGGAGTAAACGAGTCATTTAAAGTGTGTATTAACTTTTAAACTTTGGGTTTATGTTTTAAGGGATTTAAAGGCTTAGGGATCAAGCCTTCTCATTTAGAGCAAGAGAGCAAAAGCCCTAGAGAGAAAGAGAAAGAAGAAGAGAAAGAAGAAGAAAAGAAGAGAGATAGGAAGAAAAGCTTGGAGATTTCGGCCCAAAACGCGACATCGAGGACGATCCAACCTATACAAATATGAGGCAAGTGTTTAATCTTCCAAAATAAGTCATTTGTATTTTATTTCATAATTTGTGGGTTAAAGAAAGGATTTTTGGGTATTAATATCAAAACCTAAAATTTTGGGTTAAATCTTGAAATCAATGTTTAAACATGGGTTTAAATGGTGTAGAAATGGGTGGGATCAACTTTGGGTTGATTTATTGGCTTGGAACCATGTCGTGGTAAAGATTTGAAGGTTAGAATAGAAAGTTTAGGGTTTTAAATTCGTGGGTTTTGTTGAGAAATGGAAATCGGCCAGGATATCTGGTATGGTCGGTCGACCGCGGTCCGAGGACCGGTCGACCGCGCCTCAAGGGAAAAGCCTATTGCATTTCTTTGCAGGCAAAATCTAGACCCGCGGTCGACCGGTCCCCTGTTTGTAGCCCAAGAACGAGAATTTCTTTTACCCCTTTTCTTTTGGAGTTTTATTCTTAGGGGATTTCTTAATGGGCTTATTATGGAGGGTTATGATACTAGATCTAGGGAATAGTGCCCTAGGTCGAATAGGGGCTTACGTGCCTATGTTAAATTAATTTCGGAGGAGGGGATGCCTCTTTTAGTAATGAAAGGAATATAAGACTTAAGTGATTGGCGGATTGTTTTATCATGATAGAGGACAATTATCATGAAATGGTTATAAATGGAATAGAGATAATCTCTTTTGCCTATTCGTGTATTAATAATGGATACCCTTAGGTAGTGGGGGAATCTCAATGAGGACGAGAGTTCTAGCTTGAGGTCCTAAGTGAGTTTAGATATGATGAGTACCGACAAGAGAAGATGTCGTGTATCCTTGAGGAGTATAGACTTAAGGGATAAATTGGGAATGTAATAAGATTTAGAGTTCATTAGAGCTATTAAACCTTAGATGGGATTCCAATACTTGAAATAAAGTTGGGCTAAGTTGAGGCTTATGGACTATTAGTTATATATATATATATATATATATTTATATATCAATAGTCGAAATTAGTATTGGAGGCATGAATGTCTTTTTGGAGATATATAGAATGTGTAGTGATTGTTACCTACACTAAACTTTGGGTGATAACCCTAAGGTTTGGATACATATGTATGTGTTTTGGGGAGACTATTCATCATAGGAAAATGGATGAATATGCTTCAAGGGAAGGATTGTATTCACACATCGAGGTAAATTTAAATGAGTTTGTGGTGAGGGCTTGTATATTGAGGATTATGTATACTTATAGCCGATTTTATATATCTTATATTTACGAACGAGAATAAGTTTGTATATATAGATATATGGATATGTGAATATGTGTATATATATCTGTATGGATATGAATATATGGATATATTTATGTTGCGAATATACATGATATGGATATTTAAACCTTATGTGATGGTTTAATATTTGATCATATGATGGGATCATATGGATGTGTATATATTGTGCATGTGAACGATATATATACTTATGTGGTTAAGCATACCCCGCACACGCTATCAATGGGAAGATTTCGTGCGGAGGGTGAGCATCCTAGCATAAAGAGCAGGGTGTGGATATTCCTCAGGTCATAGTCGTCCAGTGTTTTATTATGTGATATATATATTTTGGGGTGGGACGTGGTGGGTGTGTCTCATCTCATTGACCGGTTAGAAGCTATGACCGCTTCCCGGGAAGTCGTGTGTGTGAGTTACCACGAGATGGGTGTCATTGAGCCCCACCATGGTGGTCCCCAGTTGCTACGTGAGTCGGGCACTGGGAAGATGATAGTGTAGTGCAGTTTTATCGGCGATATATATAGACGGGTGTAATATGTGCATGTCCATTGTACATCAGATATGATATGTACACTTGGTCATGGGTATGGATGATGGTATATATATATATATATATATATATGGTTAGAATAAAATTCCTATATATATATTTATATATCCTATAGATGAAGGGATATGGAATCCTTGTGTAGTACATCTTGGATGATTATGGTGTACGAGATTTATGGGGGTTGATGTATCGCATGTAAGGAATATTTCGGTTACATCATCCCAAGGATATTATTGGAGATTTGTAGTTGTTTTCATAATTATAGTCTAAATTTAGTTGTAGTAGTAGTATAGTATGGCATTATGAATCTCTAAGATCGACATTGACAAGGAGTAGTGTAACGGGGTGGTTCCTTGTTTGTATTTCGCTTTGCGAGACACCCCACGCACGAAACGTAGTGCAGTGTTGAGATTAGAGAAAAGTTTTGTCAAATAATTATGTGTGGCATGATGGATCTCTAGGATCGACGTTTTCAAGGAGTAGTGTAACGGGGTGGTTCCTTGTTTGGATTTCGCTTTGCGAGACACCCCACGCACGAAACGTAGTACAATGTTGAGAATGGAGAGAAGTTTTGTCAATAATAATTTGTATGCATGTTACTTAGTAATTAAATCATATGATTCAACCCAAATGTATACGGGTAACGCGTTAAGAATTATAATTGAATAAATTATAAACCGGAATCCATTAAGCCTATATGGCATACATGTTTATAAAAATAATTAACTGTGGTTAGAAAGAGTGGATTCTTGGGTTAATATATGAAGATAAATCTCGTGGGAATAGGCGGGGCCTATGTTAAGTTAGGTTGTCCTTATATTGGGGTAATTTAACTAAAATTGAGGACGCGAATTAGTGTGCGCCGTTAGATGAGAGGTGAGTTGGAGTTTCACGAGAGTGCGATTCCACTTTAATTATGAAATAAGTGCATCAATATTTATTATGCACGGTTAACACACTTGCTAAATATTTTTCACACTCGGGCTCTGACCCATTTATTTTTCTCTCCTGCCTGTATACATATATATACTATTACAGGTGTCCTACCGCATGGATGCTGGATGACCTTCTATCCAGAATCTTGGGAGCCATGACAGGTGCGGACTGTTGCGAGATGTAGAATGTAGTCGCTTCCTACTTCTTTGAAAATCTAGGTAGGATTCATGTTGTATATCGGGTTGGTACCCAAGGGATATTTATAGATGTGTATATTTATTTCACTTCAGTCATTATATGGGTTGTGACCCGACAGCTTATTCGGGTTTACTTCTTTGTAGTATATTCAGTTGTAGTTATTTATTTCATTTTATTTTAGCATTGTATTTATCATAGTTCTTATATGCATCTTTCTTTTCTTTGTAGTGTTGGATTGTTGTATGTTGCATGTTTTATTTAATTTTAACATCTCGCTTATATGGTATCGGGTAGCTAGTCTTATATTATATAGTACTGACAGTTGATGTTGAGACTGAGCCATCTGAGACTCCTGATTTAATGTAGTATAGGGCTGGCCACCCGTTATTATTTTGAGCGGGTTGTTACAGGATGAAGTTTGTTTCCTTCCAAACCTACCGAGCACTGTAAGTGAAAGGTGGGGTAGTCAATCTTGTTGGCTAAATGCGTTGAATTGACCATACTTATGCCTTCTTTCTTGGTTCTATTATCATCATGAAGTCACACACCTTGTACTATATTTGCTAAGTAATCATACTTGTGTTCTTACTTTTGTAATGTTAAGTTTGATGCGATGAAAAAAGGCCATAGTTTTTATCGAATCCGACCTACTCAAGCGGAGTAGAAATCTTCTGGAAGCTGACGATATTCCTTTATCTGAAAAAGAGTTAGTCGGATTGCTTGGCCCTGATGTATCTGACCAAATTAAGGAATCATACATTTACATTCATTACTTGTTGGATAGGGTAGTGGCAAATAATGTTGCATGTTATGAGATGATTAAAGATTTGTAGTAAGGCCACAAGTTTTCTTTGTCTTTGTTCCATGCCGACTATGAAGCTAAGTACAAAGCATTGAGTAAAGGATGGGGCTTTGAGAAGAAGCTTGAAGAGTTTGCCTCTATGTAGAGAAGAAAAAAGTTTTTTGTTGAATCGAGAAGTGGATGAAGCTCGGTAAGTAGACAAACTGCTTGAAGAGGATAATAATCGTCTTAGAAATGAGTTAAAAAACCTGAAGAAATCGTCTGTTAGTGGTGTTAATAAGGGTGCTTCTTTCTCGAAAATCGAGAATGCCAGATTAGTAGAAAAACTTTAAGCACTACAGAAAGCCAAACCTGGGCAAACTTCCAGGGAACAAAGGGCTATCAGACCAACTGCAGATGAGGCAAGAACTAAAAAACACCAACCGACCACGTTGCCCAATTAAAAGCAAAGAGTCAAGCCATTGTTGACTTGTATATCCGACTGAAAGCTAAGGATAAAGCTATTGCCGATCAATCCGTCCAGTTGAAAATAAAGAGTGATGCCTTGAGGAAACTTCAACATCAGGTTGAAAGGTTAACCTTTTAATTTCATAAGAAACCCAAGAAGGTCTGGATGGAAGGATATAATGAAGCCCTTAGCCATATTGATCATCATCTTTCCCGGAATTATCGTGAGGGTTACAGATGGAGATGGACCAACTTGCTGACCTTACTGAAATATCACCAAAACAGTGAGTTATTACATTGGAATGAACCCGGTTTGTTGGATTGTGATAAGCCTTCATTTAAGTTAGATATATTATGGATCCCTCCTGATGCCATTCCTCAAAGTTTAATCACCAAATACCTGGGAGATTATAGTATTCATTATGTGCACGAAATAATTGGTCCTCCTCATCTAATCAACAGGCTGAGAAGTAAAAATACACAAATGCTGAGGGATTTTAACTGCATAAATTCCCCTATACCCTGGATGACCCTCATGCTAGAATAGAGATAGTGCAATGAGAGAGAGTACCACAAACTTCTTCTGATATGAGCAAAGCACGAGGAAAACGTCTAGTTGAATAATTCTTTTGTGCTTTGTACTTATTTGATCTTTAATGTAATAATATTATCATTTGAATAAAAATACATTCTTTTGTGTTGTCAACTTATCATTAGATATTCCATTTTTTTAAATAATTTTTTATTGAGATTTAGAGAGAAATTCCCTCTCTAGATGGCTTACAAAAATGAAAAAACAAAAGTAACAACATTATTGAGCATCTAGACTAATAACAATTTTGATATTTCTTGGGAGATCATTTTGATTTAAATAGCAGGTGATTCTCTGATGAGAAGTTCCATGTTTGGATAGAAGAATTACCACTTGATTACCATTTTTGAGCAGACTGAGATTGAACAAAGCAGCCTTTTATAAAGAACTAGAGCTAATTTAAAGTTGGATCTAGCAGACCAAGGAATTAGAACAGCAGAAGATGAGGAGAAAGAATCAAGAAAGCCTCGTGAATCAGCTTCAATGCCGATATTGATAAGGTTATTATCTGAACAGTATTGAAGAACCTCTTTCATAGCTTGGAGTTGTAACTCTTGATTAGAACCAGAATCTAGGAAATTTAAGACAACCCAAATGAAATTTCCTTGACAATCTCTCAGGATTGCACCACCTCTCAATTGAAGATTATGATCTCTAGAACTAGATATATTGAGTTTAACTCTCCATGTTCTAGGCTTTGACCAGATGTGATGAGATAGCAAAGACGGGGACATATGTATTTGTTTGAGATCAAAACACTTGATAGCTTCTTGATGAATATAACTGTCACCCCTCTTTAATTGAAAATCTTTAGAAATCTCCGAGATATTAGTTATAACTTTGCGAATAATGAGGTTAAACTTCATTGAGATACCTTCGAAAAGGGGATTATTACTACTCAACCAAATTTCCCATAAAATACACACTGGAATGCTACTGTTCAGCCATCTAGAAACCTTAAAATTACCTCAATGAATCAACCATTGAATGAGAGAGCCATGAATTGAAGTAGACCTGCTGCTAATATTCGTAAAACTATTGAAAAATTCCACACTTTAGAGGCAATAGTCCCATTGATGAATAGATGACTAGGAGATTCAGAAGCTAATAAACAACATTAGCATCTAGATACTATCCTAATTCCCAACTTTTGAACCATAGAATCAACTGGAACATAGTTCGAGAGGGCTCTCCAATAAAAAATTGAAAGGTTAGGAGGAATCTTAGGATGCCAAATCGATTAAAAATCCAAAGAAGAAATTTTGTGCCTGCATTGGAGATCAAAAGCTGGAGAAATGGTAAATTCCCCAAATAAGGTAGGCTTCCACACTAATGAACCATCAATCACCTCTGAGTTTCCTTCCATTAAGTCCCAAGTAGATTGAATTCTTTTAAAATTCATTAAACCATACCTCATATCCATGTTTTTATACTTATTGTTCATGAAATTGGCCCATAAACTTTTGTTTTCCTTAAACTTACATGCTAGTTTAGCATTTGCAGCTTTTACAACTGTTTCTAAGCTTCTGATGTCTAAACATCCCTCCTTTTTATAACATAGAGACTCCCAATTAACCCAATGATACTTTATCCCATACTCTTTATTGCCTCCCCAAAAGAAATAACTATGTAACTTTTTAATAGTTTTAAGAATTAACTTTGGAGGGTTAAGGGTCAGTAGAGTATAAAGGGGGATTGAGGACATGACAACTTTAATAAGATTTAATCTACCGCCCATAGTTAAGAACTCTGACTTCCAGCTATGAATTTCAGAGGTTATAGATTGGATAAGAGGTTCAAATTATACGGCTTTTCTTTTTCCTTTAAAAAGAGGGCAACTAAGGTATATTAATGGGCCTTTATCACACTTGAATTCAGTGACTTAAGCAATTCTATTCCTTATCAAAGTCGGGCTATTAACATTCATTATGAAGATACTGTTTTCTTTACTGATCATTTGGCATGATTCAATTATAAATCTCTGCAAAAACTTCATTACATTGGATAAGCTCCTCTTAGATCCTCTAGTGACTGATTAGGGGGCAGTTTTTGGGACGGGAAAATGAACTAATAACCTCTCTAGACATTAGGTCATTTTGGGCCCCTACTAAAAGACTCGACCATGATAATGAAAAGGCTTGGATAAATAGGGTCTTCATGCCTTAATCCCCTCGAAGGTTTGAAGAAAATTTTAGGTTGGCCATTAATAATCACAAAAAACCAAGGAGAGGAGATACACCTCCAAATTAAATATATGAAAGTTTTTGAAAAACCAAAAGCTCTCAAAGTTTTAATCAAGAAGTCCTATCATAAGCCTTTACCATATCTAGCTTGATATTATTATTTCCTCAAGAGATTTTTCTATCCATCAGGTGCATCATCTCTTGAGCTAACAAATTTTTTTCTTGAATATTCCTGCCTGACACAAATCCAGAATGATTTTTGGAATTAATTAAGAGGAATAATTTGGCGTAGTCTGGAATTTATTGTTTTGGGTATAACCTTGTAGCTAAAATTACATAGACTTATTGGCCTAAAGTCTTTGCAAAAGGAAGGTCTAACTACTTTAGGAATGAGACATAAATGGGTTGAGCTCCATGATTTAGGAATTTCAGCACCTAGAAAGAAGTCTTGAATGGCAAGCATAAGATCCTCTTTGATTAACTCCCAACAAGAAACATAAAAGTGACCATTAAAACCATTAGGACCAGCAACACTATTTTGATTCATGTCTTTTATAGCCTTCAAAATCTCAACATCATCTAGAATACCATCCAAATTTCTTTTCATCTCATTTGTAATGGTTATCGGAATGACTTTCAGCAGATCTCTTTCTTCTTGGGTACTTATATTGAATAAACTTGAAAAATAAGAGATAAACATCATAAAAAATCCTTCTGCGGACTCAATCCAGGATCCATCTTCATTTTTAATTTTTTGAATCCTAACTTCCTTTTATCTTGTTGAACTTTAGCATGATAAAACTTTGTGTTTCTATCTGCATCTTTCAACCAATCCATTCTAAACTTTTGAAACCAGAATAATTCTTCCTTAGCTAAAGTTGAATTCAATTCTGCCTTAACTTTTGAGCAATTTTCTCTTTGAGATTCACTATTATCTATCTCCAAAGCTAATTCCTCTTGAACTAGTTTATCCTCCCAATGAGTTACCCCTGCAGAAATATCTTTGAATTCCTCTTTACTCCAATTCTTCAATGTGCTCTTCAATCTCTTCATTTTAAAAGTAAAAACTTTCATCTTTCTACCTGTAGCAGGCTGCTCCTAAGACATCTTCACCACTTGATTAAAATCTTCGTGAACACTCCACATATTAAGGAATTTAAAAGTCTTAATGACTATTTCCTAAGATTGAGGAATATAGATAAGAAAGGGTTTATGATCAGAACAATTCTTGTTTAGATAGTTAATACTAGAATTTTGGAAACTTTCATTATAATTAGAGTTGATAAGCCCTCTATCTATTCTCTCAAAAATCATTAAACCATTGGCCTCCCAGCCCAGGTGAATTTAGATCCAATGAATCTCATGTCATGAAGAGAACAAGTAGAAATGCATATATTAAACTCAGCTCCTCCTCTAACATCAATATCTCTACCCCTAGCTCTTTCATCACTTGAAGAAATAATGTTGAAATCTCCAATCACAATTATTGGTTTACTATTAAAATAAGAAGAACTCGTTGCAATAGCATCCCCTAAAACCTTTCTACCTTGCCTATTACATTTATCATAGACAATGTTAATGCCAATTTCTTCTTGAAATTGTGGGTGAACAACTTTAAGAAGTAAATTTTGAGATCCATCATCTAACACTTCACTAGTTACTCCATGTCTCCAGGAACACCAAATTTTATTGGATATATTATAACGGCATTCCTCAAAATTTAAAATAAATCTCAAATACTCAATATAAGAATCATCTTTCAGTGGTTCCAGAATGGCTAAGAAATATAAGTTATGATACTTACAAAGCTTTTTCAATCTCCATCTAGTAGACTTATTCCACACACCTCTGGAATTCCATACAAGGGCTTTGATCATTTAAACTGAGTTACATGAACCTTTTTGAAACCTTTGTTAGCTGATCTGGTGAATCTTCTCTTGATAAGAACATTTTTTTCGGGAAATTTGATCTTTATTTTATCTTTCATTGGAGGAAGGATAGGACTTTTTGGGATTTTCTTGTTTCACAACTCCTTTGATTTATAATAATTAGCAATCTTTTCTGATAGCGTCTCAAAAATTGAATAAGATCTACCCACACTGCCTCTTTTTTAGCAACAGTTTCATTATCTGAGTAGTAACCCATATTCTTTCTTCTAGTAAACTTCTCTTCTTGTTTCTCTACTTTTGAATCCGAGCTGAAGTATTTTTCTATATCATCTGGGAGCTATTTTTTGGAATTCAACAAACCTTCAATGTCCACGTCATTTTCTGAAAAATCAATCCACTCACCTTCTTCAATATCTTCTGTATTCGATTTGTACTATTAAGAACTGTTTTCTAAAGCACTCCTGTTAAATTCACCAAGGCTATTATCTTTACCTTCATTCATTTGAGTTGGAGGTGATGCTGGTTTAGTCATTTGTAAATCTTTAACATTCTTCCGTTGAGGCTCTAATGATTTTTTACTAGAAGTTGCTTTGTTAATTTCCTGAAATGTTTAGTCACTTGGTCTGTTCATATTGGCTGTGGAGTTGTCAATTTTTAGATGGGCTCCCACTTCTTGAGTAATCGCAAAGAGAGCTTCCTTTGAAAATAAATGAACTGGAAGACTAGGGAAGGTAATCCACACTAGAACGATATGACTTTCTTGATCAGTATGAAATCTTTCAGACCATTTAAAGGTTCTTATCGGGCTTTTTCCAATAAACCAGTTGTCTTTCATCCTAAATCTCATAACATCCTCCACGGAGTTAAGCCTAATAAGAATATGTTTATAATCTAACATACCAATGTTATATGCAACCTTCAATCCAAATGATTCAAAGTTTTTTCTAATAAAATACATCGTTGATTTACCATGAGAAAACTTACCAATAATTGCATGCTTAAACGGAGATAAAAAGTGATCCACTTCTTCATTAGAGAACATGATGGCAGGTTCCCCTTTATATATGGAAAGAGGTTCAATAAAGATTGCATGAGTTGTTTCACTTGACTTTAATACTTGCACAAAGGATTTATGCCAATGATGCGATGGGTCAGGAGGCTTGCGATCCAAGGAGGAAGAAGGATAAGGATGAGAGGTGGACATGCAACCCTAATTAGGGTTAGACAGCTAGAGAGAAAAATGGCTAGAGAGAGAAAGAATTTTTTCCCTTTTTCAAGAAATCTGATTAGTTATTCAATTAGTCAACTGAGTTATCACTTACTAATGAATTATTATTATGTGATTGTAGGGCCATAGATTCTAACAATGCACTTAGATTTTTGTTGATCCAAGTTTAGCATTAGTTATCAGTGGTGATAAAGTGTATGAGGAATATATGTCTGTATTCCCGTATTTAGGAATGTATACATGTCTTCTTACATTTACCTTAGTCGGTAAAAACTTATTTTTAACTGTTCGAGTTGTATACGAAGTTTTACAGGCTTATTATTCTTGACTTATCAAAGATGAAGTCATTCATGAAGTAAATTGTGAGTGGCGACCAAGTGTGTTAGGAATACATGTGTATATTCCTGTATTTAACATGGTCGGGCAAGACTTCTTATTTGTGACTTGTTAATACGAAGTCATACTTGAAGTAAGAACTTAGTCGGGCGAGACACGACTGTGCGTTAAGCTGTTAGTGCATATCGAATTTGATAAGTTCAACCTGATTAAGTATATGTTGTTGATCGGTAAGAGCTGAAGGACAAGAGACATTGTTTGGTTATTATTTCTGGGGGATGTATATCTCCATACTCTGAAAAAAATTGAAAAGATTTTGGAAACCAAAATTAAAAGATTTTGTTGAACTTGAAATAAAGTTTTACACAACATAAAGTAAAAAAAAAATACAATATGTCAATGCTTTTATTCACTGATAATATTTGCGAAGGTGCTCGGCATTCCAAAGGTTATTGAATTCCTCCCCATCAAGTGTCTCTAACCAAAAAGTACATGGTCAGATCACCGCTAAAATACGATATGGGTCATGCTTATTGGCCTCAAGCTTGTTTCCCTTTTGGATGACTTTCTTGAGGACATAGTCGTCTTCTTTAAAGTTGGTTGGCTTGACCCTTTTGTTGTAAAAGTGAGCGGTCCTTTGTTGATATGCAACATTTTTTAGGGTGGCATCTTCTCGGACCTCTTCCATGATGTCTAGGTCCAATATTCTCATCAAGTCACTCTTGGGAGAATCAAAGTTCAGCACTCTGTTTGTTGGTAGGACTATCTCGGCTAGTACCACGGCTTCTGTCCCAAACGCAAGCATATAAGGTGTTTCTCCAATTGCTATCCTTGGCGTCATTCTATAAGCCCAAAGAACAGAGTGAAATTCATTATTCCAGTTACCCATAGCATCATCAAGTCTATTCTTTAGATCATTAAGTAAGGGTTTTTTCGTCACTTTCGTCTGACCATTGTTTTGTGGATGGCCTGGTGTAGAGTGGAGTTTTTAGATCTTAGACTAAACACAGTATGCTTCGAATTTATGATTGTTAAACTAGGGTCCATGGTCAGTAATGAAGGCATAAGGCATGTTGTACCTACATATAATGTTCTTACAGTTGAATTGGTATACCTTTTCAAAAGGCATCTCTATTAATGTCTCTGCTTCCACCAATTTTGTAAAATAATCAACCGATACCACAAGGTATTTAAACCTGCCTTTGGTGGTCGGTAGTGGGCCGACCAAGTCAATACCCCAAATGGCGAATGACCAAGGATAATTGATTGGTTCTAAGTTAATGTTGGGTGCTTTATGAATTGCAAAAAACCTTTGGCACTTATCAAACTTTTTTGTGAAGGTCTTACAATCTTCCCTCATAGTTGGCTAGTAGTATCCCTATGTGTTGATTCTCTAGATTAGTGACTGACCAGCTGAATGAGCTCCTCAAGAACCTTTATGCACTTTCTTGATCAAATTATCAACTTTCAATGGATAGACACAACGTAATAAGGAAACAGTAAATCCCTTTTTTTATATGACTCCTTTATCCAACACATATCTGACTGCTTTGTACCAGAGCCTTTTTTCTTCTTTTGGATCAGTCGGTAGGGTACCTTCTACGATGTAAGCTCTGATAGGATCCATCCCGGAAGGTCCTAAATCTATAGCAATAAAATTGATAATTGGATCATCATCTATGTTCCTGCAGGCCAAGATCTCAATTGGAATGCTTTTTTTGAGTTATATTCTTATTGTTGAAGCTAGCTGAGTAAGTTCATCAGCTCTAGCGTTAGATATCCTTAGTATCCTATTCATTTGTATGCCTGGAAATTTAGAAATGATTTACATTACCTTGGTCAAGTATCTAGTCATTAAATCTCCCTTGACTCCATATATATGAAGCAATTGGTTGATGACCAACTGGGAATCACTATGGGCTACCACTTGTTCGGCACCTCATGATTAGGTTAATTCCAATCCGACTATTAAAGCCTCGTACTCAGCTACATTATATGATGCCTTGAATTGAAACCAAAGGAAATATTCAACATGAATATTATCAGGAGTATTAAGTATGTTACTGTAATAGCCCGTATTTTTATGCTATGTTAATTTGGGGGATTTATTAAATTTAATGAGAGCGTATTATTTAATAAAAATCTGGAAATTAATTATGTTATAATTGTTGACGTGACGTGAGTTAATAATTATATGAAATTTTTGAATATTACTTATGAGCATAGTAATAGATGATATTGATTATAGTAAATGTCACGAGTGAATGAAATGGCAGTTTTGGGAAATTTAGTCGGGACGCGCCCGTGTCGCGTCGGGATTAATTATTAATACATAAAAGTGAATATTTTATAAGTTGTTCGTATGGTCGTTTTGAGTGAGCCAACGCATCCGGAAGGGTCGAGATAGTCAGAAAAGTGTACCCGGGGGTTTAGTTTGAGTCTCGGGGTGTTTTTAGGCCTAATTAGTGACCCGGGAGGGCATTTTGGTCATTTTACAAATTAGGGTAAGTAAACCCATGAATTTTAGCAGCCTTTATCAGCTGGTTAAGTTAGCCTTTTAGGGTTAGAACCTACAAAATCCTAGAACGGCCATTAGAGAAGAGAGGAGAGACCTTTCAAGGAGATTCAAGGCCAAAACACCACCGTTTGCACCGCCGTCACCACCAACGCGTAGATCGCGAGGAGGAGAACGCAACCACACCAATACCAGCAGGAAACCAGACCTCTGAAATCCCAGGTAAGTGTTTAACTTGCGTATTTTTGTTGGTGCAATATTCATATTAGTTAGGAATGATTAGGAGTATAATCTATGGAAGAAAACCCCACTTTTTGATAGGAATTTGCATGTAGAAAAGATTAAAACCATATTCTGGAAGTCTTATATGATGTAGATGATTGACCCAGGAATTTTTGATGATTATGTAGAAGGAAATTCTGGATAAAAACTGATTAGAACAGAAGTTAAGAAAACCTAGGGTTCTTGATGATTAGATGAGATTTTAGGTTGTTTAATCATGTTTAATGATGGTTATACGAATGCTTAACGTTAGAAACATCTGGTAATGTGTTATTATGTTTGTGGTATATGTTTTGGGACGATTAGGGTTGGAAAATATGAATTTGAATGAAGAACTTTGGTGAAACCCGCAACTGCAATTCTGCAGAATTTTCGCAGACCTGCTTGATCGATCGATCGACCCTAGAGCGTCGATCGATCGAAGGTTCGATCGATCGAGTCCCAGCCGTCGATCGATCGACCCTTCCTGGCAGCCTCTTATTTCCCCATGTTTAATTAGTTGAATTAATTTATCATGGAATAATCCTTAGGCATATTAAATAAAATGTTTTGGGATATAGGAGAGACCAGTAGGACATATGATTAAGTGTTGAGAACTTTATTATGAAATGATTATTGTGTTTTAGGGATAATTAATTAAGGAATGACGAACTACGTATTTCAAGTGAGAGATTATGACGAATACCTACGATAGTGAATAGTTGTCAACCTACTGAATTTGTTACTTGGATGGATAGAACCCATGAGTGTTCCATAACTAGTGAGAAAACCCTTCGAGTTAAGGTTAGAGACGAAACCTTATGCGTAATACTAATAATGTGAAATTAAGGATAAATTTTGTAATTATGGGTAACGAGAGTGACCTATATTAATATGATGAAAGTAGTATATTTATATGATTGTGTGTGCATATATTTTATACATGTGAAAAACCTACCCGCGCTACTTTCTATCCCTGAGGTTACCGCGCTGGGACGGTCTTATCCTGTGTTGCCTTACGGGGGATATTGATTCGTACCCTAGAAGATAGGAATCCTAGGTACAGGCTATCGAATCGGTAGTCACGGTCCTAAGAGATGCGAGGGTATGTGCTGACCTCTTGGACTTGGAAACTATACTTCGCCTCAATATTGTTTGTGTTTGTATTGATACAGTTCTAGAGTGATTCCGAACTTGTATTTCCCTTAGTACGATTGATACGGGGATTAGATAGCAGAGTATGCCCACACCATAATTTTTATGTGGGGTGCCATTAGAATATATATTTTACACGAGTATTATATATATATGAAGTTCTGAAACTTGGAACTACCTACTGTGATTTGGTAAGTAAGTCATGTTTGATGAATCAGATTGGAAATACTTGTTTTATGAGAGTATAATATGACACTGGGAAACTTTATAAATTAATGAAGCTAAAACGAGAGTTGTACTACACTTTGAAAGTACCCTTTTCACACGTTGACATTGTTCGGTTTTTAAAACTTATGAGTAAGTTAAGATAAACTAAATTATTGGGAAGGTTAGTATGATAATATGTTAAGTTAAACCATTTGGGGAAGGTTAGTACGATAGGCGTGAACACTAGAAGAGAGGTGAGAATTTCTCAAGAGAGTGTCGAACTAATATGTTATTGCATTGGCCTGTATCAATTTAAATACTTGCTAAACTAATTTTAAATCTTACACACTTTCGGGCTCTGACCCGTTTTATCTCCCCCTTGTATATATATATACGTATGTATTTCAGGTGCCCAGCCACAAGGGCGTCTTGCTTAGGATCTTTTGGAAGGAACGCGCTGCAGCTTAGGTGGGAGTTGCAGGTCTTTTGATTAGACGACTTCATTCATTCAGATCCACTCCTAGCATTTTCATTCAGATGGGCATGTGTAGCCCTTTCCATTATAGCGGGTCCATTGACATATCTGACTCGCAAAGGGGTACCATATGGTTGGGATGACGCTGATCAATTGGCTTTCGATGAGCTGAAAGACAAACTTACTTCAGCGCCAGTCCTTGCGTTACCGAAGTCGGGTGTGGAGTACCTGGTTTACACCGATGCGTCTTTACGGGGACTTGGAGGTGTGATCCAGTAGGAGGAGAAGGCTATAGCTTTTGCTTCCCGCAAGCTTAAGCCGCATGAGAAGAATTACCCCACCCACGACCTGGAGTTAGCAGCGATCGTATTTGCATTGCGGATATGGAGACACTATCTATTGGGAGAGAAATTCCGTTTGTTCACAGACCATAAATCACTACCGTACTTGTTCACTCAGCGAGAGCTGAATATGCGTCAGCGCAGGTGGTTAGAGTTTGTGAAAGATTACCAGTTCGATATACAGTATCATCCGGGGAAAGACAACGTAGTTGCTGATGCGTTGAGCCGTAGACCGGTAGAGGATGTTACGAACATTTGAAGAGATAAGTGGAAAGAGTTGGGTCACCAGGATGCAGTAGCCCATTCTTTAGTATCCGTTATAACTGTCACACCCGAGATTGTTACGAGGGTGATACAAGCTCAGACCACAAACCCGTTTTTCCAGGAGCAGATTGTGCGAATTCTAGCCGAGGGTGCTGAGTCCTATTCTGTTAGTTCTGATGGAGGTTTGCAGTTTAATGGGAGATTGGTGGTTCCAGAAGGTGCAGAGTTACATCATGAAGTAATGACTCATTCTCATGGGTCCTGATTTGCAGTACATCCGGGAGGCGATAAGATGTACCAGAATATGAGGCGGCAATACTGGTGGAGTGGGATGAAGAAGGACATTGCTGAGTTTGTGTCCAAGTGTTGTACCTGCCAGCTGGTTAAGGTGGACCACCAGAAACCATCAGGATTGCTTCAGCCATTGGAAGTACCCACGTGGAAGTGGGAGAGCATCTCCATGGACTTCATTACAGGGTTGCCTACATCACAGAGGGGCCACGATTCGATATGGGTGATTGTAGATCGCTTGACCAAGGTGGCTCATTTTCTGCCGGTGCATACAAATTATACCACGGGTCAGTATGCTCAGTTGTTCATTGCTGAAATTCTCAGATTACACGGGGTGCCCCTGAATATTGTGTCCGATAGAGACAAGATTTTCGTGTCGCATTTTTGGGAAAGCTTTCAGGAAGCTATGGGTAGTGAGTTGAGGTTGAGTTCAGCTTATCACCCACAGACAGTTGGACAGACAGAGCGTACTAATCAAATGTTAGAGGATATGCTACGCATGTGTGTTCTTGATTTTGGAGGAGGTTGGGAGCCACATCTTCCACTGGTAGAGTTTGCTTATAATAACTCCTACCAGTTCACGATTGGCATGGCTCCATTTGAGGCTTTGTATGGCACGCCTTGTCGTTCCCCAACTTGTTGGCTTGAGGTGGGGGATAACAAGTTGTTAGGACCAGAGGTAATTCAGGAGACCTCTGGGAGGATTGAGATGATCAGGAGTCGCATTCGAGTAGCCCAAGATAGGCAGAAGAGCTACTCCGATGTGATACGGTTCTTCAGGGAGTTTAACGTGGGGGACCAAGTGTTACTGCGTGTTTCTCCTATGAAAGGAGTGATGAGGTTCGGGAAGAAGGGGAAGTTGGCTCCGAGGTACATAGGACCATTTCCCATCATCGAGAGAATTGGGCCAGTAGCATACAGGTTGGGATTGCCAGAACATTTACATCGCATCCACGATGTATTCCACATCTCGTCGCTGAGACGATATCTTCGGGATGATATGGCCCATACTCATATCGCGATAGACGAGATCGATTTACAGCATGATAACTCTTACGAGGAGAGACCGGTGGCTATCCTAGACTATAGTGAGAGGAGATTGAGGTCGAAGGTAGTTCCACTTGTGCGAGTCCAGTGGGAGCATCATAATGTGGAGGAATCCACTTGGGAGCGTGAGGCAGATATGCGCGAGAGATATCCAGAGTTGTTTTTACCAGGCATGCCTTATTTTCCGAATTTCGGGACGAAATTCCATTATTAGGGGGGAAGTATGTAATACCCCGTATTTTTATGCTATGTTAATTTGGGGAATTTATTAAATTTAATGAGAGTGTATTATTTAATAAAAATCCGGAAATTAATTATGTTATAATTATTGACGTGACGTGAGTTAGTAATTATATGAAATTTTTGAATATTACTTATGAGCATAGTAATATATGATATTGATTATAGTAAATGTCACGAGTGAATGAAATGGCAGTTTTGGGAAATTTAGTCGGGACGCGCCCGTGTCGCGTCGGGATTAATTATTAATATATAAAAGTGAATATTTTATAAGTTGTTCGTATGGTCGTTTTGAGTGCGCCAACGCGTCCGGAAGGGTCGAGATAGTCAGAAAAGTGTACCCGGGGGTTTAGTTTGAGTCTCGGGGTGTTTTTAGTCCTAATTAGTGACCCGGGAGGGCATTTTGGTCATTTTACAAAATAGGGTAAGTAAACCCACGAATTTTAGCAGCCTTTATCATCTGGTTAAGTTAGCCTTTTAGGGTTAGAACCTACAAAATCCGAGAACGGCCATTAGAGAAGAGAGGAGAGACCTTTCAAGGAGATTCAAGGCCAAAACACCACCGTTTGCACCGCCGTCACCACCAACGCGTAGATCGCTAGGAGGAGAACGCAACCACACTAATACCAGCAGGAAACCAGACCTCTGAAATCCCAGGCAAGTGTTTAACTTGCGTATTTTCTTTGGTGCAATATTCATATTAGTTAGGAATGACTAGGAGTATAATCTATGGAAGAAAACCCCACTTTTTGATAGGAATTTGCATGTCGAAAAGATTAAAACCATATTCTGGAAGTCTTATATGATGTAGATGATTGACCCACGAATTTTTGATGATTATGTAGAAGGAAATTATGGAGAAAAACTGATTAGAACAGAAGTTAAGAAAACTTAGGGTTCTTGATGATTAAATGAGATTTTAGGTTGTTTAATCATGTTTAATGATGGTTATACGCATGCTTAACGTTAGAAACATATGGTAATATGTTATTATGTTTGTGGTATAAGTTTTGGGACGATTAGGGTTGGAAAATATGAATTTGAATGAAGAACTTTGGTGAAACCCGCAACTGCAATTCTGCAGAATTTTCGCAAACCTGCTTGATCGATCGATCGAGCCCCAGCCATCGATCGATCGACCCTTCCTGGCAGCCTCTTATTTCCCCATGTTTAATTAGTTGAATTAATTTATCATGGAATAATCCTTGGGCATATTAAATAAAATGTTTTGGGATATAGGAGAGACCAGTAGGACATATGATTAAGTGTTGAGAACTTTATTATGAAATGATTATTGTGTTTTAGGGATAATTAATTAAGGAATGACGAACTACGTATTTCAAGTGAGGGATTATGACGAATACCTACGATAGTGAATAGTTGTCAACCTACTGAATTTGTTACTTGGATGGATAGAACCCATGAGTGTTCCATAACTAGTGAGAAAACCCTTCGAGTTAAGGTTAGAGACGAAACCTTGTGCGTAATACTAATAATGTGAAATTAAGGATAAATTTTGTAATTATGGGTAACGAGAGTAACCTATATTAATATGATGAAAGTAGTATATTTATATGATTGTGTGTGCATATATTATATACATGTGAAAAACGTACCCGCGCTACTTGCTATCCCTGAGGTTACCGCGCTGGGACGGTCTTATCATGTGTTGCCTTATGGGGGATATTGATTCGTACCCTAGAAGATAGGAATCCTAAGTACAGGCTATCGAATCGGTAGTCACGGTCCTAAGAGACGCGAGGGTATGTGGTGACCTCTTGGACTTGGAAACTATACTTCGCCTCAATATTGTTTGTGTTTGTATTGATACAGTTCGAGAGTGATTCCGAACTTGTATTTCCCTTAGTATGATTGATACGGGGATTGGATAGCAGAGTATGCCCGCACCATAATTTTTATGTGGGGTGCCATTAGAATATATATTTTACGCGAGTATTATATATATATGAAGTTCTAAAACTTGGAACCACCTACTGTGATTTGGTAAGTAAGTCCTGTTTGATGAATCAGATTGGAAATACTTGTTTTATGAGAGTATAATATGACACTGGGAAACTTTATAAATTAATGAAGCTAAAACGAGAGTTGTGCTACACTTTGAAAGTACCCTTTTCACACGTTGACATTGTTCGGTTTTTAAAACTTATGAGTAAGTTAAGATAAACTAAATTATTGGGAAGGTTAGTATGATAATATGTTAAGTTAAACCATTTGGGGAAGGTTAGTACGATAGGCGTGCACACTAGAAGAGAGGTGAGAATTTCTCAAGAGAGTGTCGAACTAATATGTTATTGCATTGGCCTGTATCAATTTAAATACTTGCTAAACTAATTTTAAATCTTACACACTTTCGGGCTCTGACCCGTTTTATCTCTCCCTCTCCCCCTTGTATATATATATACGTATGTATTTCAGGTGCCCAGCCACAGGGGCATCTTGCTTAGGATCTTTTAGAAGGAACGCGCTGCAGCTTAGGTGGGAGTTGCAGGTCTTTTGATTAGACGACTTTGTTCATTTAGATCCACTCCTAGCATTTTCATTCATATGGGCATGTGTAGCCCTTTCCATTATTTCTTTATGTTGGGACATTGTTATTTCAGTTATTTCCTAGTTCGTTATTTTGGGATTTTGTTCAGGACGGATGTATTATTTTAGTTTCATATGTTGACATCCGATTGATTAATGGTTTATGTTATTTGGTTCATTGTGGTGTGACTCTTAATTGTAGAAATGTTGTTTTAATTAAATAAATCTTTTTCGTTAATTAAAGTTGGGAAAGTTGTATGAAAATGTTTTTGACACTTAGCTTAATTATTTAGGGTGTTAAATTGGAAAATTTATTTTTATCGACAGTGATGCTGAGTGATCGCCCGGTATTTAATTAGGCGGGGTGTCACAGTTACCTCATCCACTACAAGTTGGGAATAAAGATCCATCCACATATAAGTTCCACAATGAAATATCACTCCTAAAGCTTTATGCATACAGAACTCCATAGAGAAATATATTCTTACTTTCTTCTGCATACTTCTGATACATCTCTTAAGTGTTAGATGATCCAGGTTGGTCGGGTACGACTTCGACTTGTTTTTAATATGAGCTCTCTTTTGAAGAAGTCTGCTCGATGGGCAAGTTTAATTGGTCAGTAACCTCTGGATAGGTGAACTCTGTAATGAAATCTACCAAAGCTTTCCCTTTTAATGATGATCTTGGATCGAAAATAATATCATATTCTCCCAGCTCTAACGCCTAATACAAAACCCTGCCTAACTTTTCGGGTTTGTGGAGTGCTTGCCGAAGAGGGAGATTAGTGTAAACAACTATGGTGTGCGCTTCAAAATAAGGCTTTATTCGCCTGGATTCTTCAATGAGTTCTAAGGCCAGTTTTTACAAGCATGGATACCTGATCTCGACTCCCTTAAATGCTTTGCTGGTGTAGTAGACGGGTTTTTGGATCCCATTCTCCTGTCGAACTAATGCCGAGATGAGTGCATACTTAGAAACAACTAAATATAAGTACAATTTTTCTCCCAATACTGGTTGGGACAATAATGGTGGAGATCCCAAATACTTCTTCAATTGTTGAAATGCTTCTTCACACTCTGTATTCCACTCAAAGTTATTTCTAAGCACATTAAAGAATGGTAAACACCTATTTGTTGCTCGAGAAACAAACCGATTTAAGGCGGCCACTCTACCAGTAAGTTTTTGAACATATTTTTTACAGGTCGGCGACTGCATTTCTATCAGAGCTTTTATTTTGGGAGGACTAGATTAAAGTTCTCTTTAGTTCACTATAAAGCGGAGGAACATTCCCTTTTGCACACCGAACACGCACTTGGTCGGATTTGACTTCATTTTACGCTTTCCAACTGATCGAAAGTCTAATTTAGGTCCTTGATATCATCTGAACCTTTCTTACTTTTAGTTAGCATATCATCGACATACACATCCATATTTTTCCCAATTTGGTCTTCAAACACCCTATTGACAAATCTCTGGTACGTTGCTCAGGCATTTTTAAGCTCGAAGGGCATTTCATTGTAGAAATAAGTACCTCGATTGGTAATGAAGGAAGTGCCTTCCCTGTCCTCTGTTTTTATTTTTGTCACCCAGAATAAGCATCCATAAAGCTTAATAACTCATGTCCCGATGTGGCATCCCCCAACTCATTAATTTTGGGCAAAGGAAAATGATCTTTTGGGCAAGCCTTATTAAGATAAGTAAAATCTACACACATTCGCCACTTATCATTTTTATTTTTGACCATCATGACATTGTCCAACCATGCTGGATATTTGACATCCTCAATGAATTGGGATTTTTATAGTTTCCCCACCTCTTCCTGTATGGCTTGGTTTTTCTCAGGATTGGACACCCTGCACCTCTGCTTGATCGGCTTGGCGTTTTTGTTAATATTGAGCTCATGACATAGGAAGTTGGGATCAATCCTAGGCATATCTTCATGACTCTAAGCGAATACGTTATTTCGCTCCCTTAGGAATGCAATCAATTCATGTTTAAGGAGCGGATCCAATGTGCAGTCGATCTGGGTGGTCTTCTTAGGTTTGTCATTATCCAAGATTATGCTTTTAGTAGCTTTTACTATCTGCTCTTTGACTAGCTCTGTTTCGTCTCGAGGATCACGAGTATCCACTTTCGATTCATTGTTGGGCTCCGTAATGTCTACTTGGTAAGTAGTGGTCTTTTTCTTCACATCAACCAAGTCATCCTACTCGGCTGAGGAGTAATAGCATTCTCTAGCCACCTTTTGATCACCTCGCATGACACCAACCCCAAAGTGAATAGGGACTTAAAGCATTGATGAACTTTGGATGGTATAACTTCAAATTTCTTTAATCCAACCCTGCTGGAGATCACATTAAAAGTAAACTGAACGTTTTTATCCATAACAAAGAAGCATATCTTTTCGTTACGGCTTGTTGGCCAAGTGCCGAACAACACTTCCAACTTGATTGTTTCAATGTGATAACATTTTCCCCTGAAAAACCAATCAAAGGTCTGTGATATGGTTCCAATTGGCTAAGTATTAAGCCCAAACTCTTAAAACAAGGGTAAAACATACTATCAACTGAACTTCCATTATCTATCAGAACCCTGGCGATGATGGCTTCTTGGATTCTAAACTTGATGACCAACAAGTCATCATGAGGATATGGTACTCCAGAGAGATCATTTTTGAAAACGATAATAACTAATTTGTCTTTCTTAACTTTCCTAGGCCGATCATTATCATTCAGATTGATTTTTTGTATATAGGAGCAGGCTTATTCTTTCAATATGATTTCCTCCTCGAGCATCTCCACCTGTGATGACATGATAACAAAAGAACTAAAACTTATCATGGCTACCTCAATTTCGGGTTTCTTTGGCAGGTCAGGATCATCTTTATAACCATTTTTATGGCTCTGCTTCCTGTCATCTCTAGGTTTACAAGGAGAATTTTCCCTTCCTCCCATCTCTCAGCTTTCACACTGATCAACAAATTTTCTCAACTTTACTTGGTACATAAGAAATTCAAATTCGTTCTTAAAAGTAATATAATTATCGGTCGTGTGGCCATGATCCTTATGAAACTCATAATATTTAGATTTATCCCTCCAGTTAGGTGGTGCCCTCAGATTTTTGGGCCATTTTAAATCTTTATTGTGCTTAATTTCCTCCAGGATATGGTGAATACTGATTGTCAATGGAGTATATGCTTCATACTTTTTAGGCTTATCATCTTTTTTCTGTTTATGTTCCTTCTTTTTAGGCTTATTGGCGGGACTTTACTTTGTAGCCATTGCTTCCTTGGCATTCACGATTTCTTCTACCTTAGCCATGAGCTCTATCATGGTTTTGGGAGGATCTTTTGCCAAAGCATAGTATCGCCTATCTAGAATTAATCCACTCATCAAGGCGGTGATGTCTATTTTCCCTTCATAATCAACCACTTCTATCTTCTCATTATTGCAACGAGTAACGTATTCTCTGGTGGTTTCTCCCACTCGCTACCTGACACTGAGGAGGTGGGCTACCCTCTTAATTGACTTGTCCCTAAAATAGAAGTTATTGATGAATAGCTCAGTAAGTTGGTTAAAGTTAACAATACCATATCTGGGTAAAACTAGAATGGTTCTTAAAAAGGCTCTACATGTCATTTCCTCCGGAACGGAGTATATGTTAGCTACAACCTGATATTGTTCAATGTGTAAAACTGGGTCAGTTTTACCATCACATTTGGGGGTAACCACTGGAGTTTTAAACTCGGATAGAGTTAGGAAATAAATAATTATCTGGATGAAGGGAGACCCCTTAACGAAATTCCGTCGTAATGGGTTCTTTGGCTTGGCCATTTCTCCCACCCTATCTTTTAATCATTGGATCGATCCTTTCCATAAAGGATTGCCTGCCTTGGATCTATTCGAAGCATCTTAATCATCTCGACCATGTGTTTGTAATGAGCTCTCTTCCTGAGAATTATGCTCGGCGTGCACAGATCGACGAGCGCTTAATTTGGACCTGATTGAGTCTTCACTATGTTCGTCTGGGTATTGATTGGTTTTGCATAATTACCTATGGGAATTTCTATCTTCTCTGGGTCACAAATGATCAAAAGGCCGAGCTATGCTTAATCTTTCCAAAACGCTTAGTCTTTCAGGAAAAATAGAATGACCGTCATAGAACTCTATGGATTTGAGCGATGAACTTACTCCCCAATGATAAGACCTATCACGTGAAGACCTAGAATAGCTATGTAGGTTATGCCTAGGAGGCGGAGGTGGCATTTCTCTCCTCAGAGAAGGAGCTGCATTTTTCATCGAAAGAGCTAGAGACTTGACTTGTAATGATTGAGCCAATTGCCTCATGATTTCCTGCATGGCATCTTGACCCCTGGAAATACTGGCTAGGATTCTATTTAGGTCAGCTGTTATAGGTAGAGAAGATGGAAAGATAGTATTGCCTTCATTTTTGGTACTACTTTCATGGTCATTCATTTTCCCTTGAACAAAGATGTACAAGATAAAGAACGATAATTGACACACGTTCACACAGACGGTGCCAATTTTTTGATGTCAAAACATAGACTAGATCCAATTTTCTAATCACAGATAAAATATAATATGCGATGAAATAAACACACTAGAGACAAGGAGTTTTTAAAATGGTTAGGCTATTAAAAAAAGCCTACGTCCACTATTATTGTATTGATTTAAGTGATTACAAAAGGCTAGGTGCTCTTGCTACAAAAAGAATAATGTAGATCCATTTTATCTTACTTTTTGTGAAAGGAATACAATGTAATCTACCATATTTATTGACACCAAGTTATCATTGGAGCCTAGGCTCCATTGGTTATTATAGTATATTGATGTCCATTGAACGTACATGTGTAAAATGAGTTCTGGAGAAGCCAGTCAACGGACCTGAGTCAGTAGACGACAAAACTTGGGTATGTTATCTATAAGGCTCTCAGTTCCAGAGATGTAACGTCAACAAAGTCCTTGAGAATTGTAAAATTTAACTGTTAGCTTATACGAAGGTGTTGCTCTCCTGATTGTTGATCCATCACCTACTTACCCCTCAAGAAAACTACTACCATAACCTCTTTGGTTGCACAATGTTGAGATATAGAGTCCCAAATGGGAAAATTAAAGCCTTGCACCATAGTATAGTAGATTATAGGCTCCTCCCATCGCCAGTTAGTTTCAGGTTGGATGGTCAAATATTTAATATGTGATCAGAGCTGGTTATAAATGTCCCAATGACCCAATTTCTCTACGTCACCCAACATTAAATATCCACATGTTAGGCTAAAATGATGCCGTGTGTTGAGATATAAATTCATGCATTGGAAAATTATAGTCTTGCACTGCTCGGCCCCTCAACCCATTGCCAATTGGTTTTTGATTCGATGTTTCAATATTTAAAACACAACAATTCGACTCAAACAAACATGGCTTCTTACTAAGAAAGATTGGGATATCGGCATGGAATCCTCCACCATGAGCGAACACAAAATTGGTTGACACCTCGGATTGTACCAACTCAACTCCCATTCGCTCCTCTGTGATGACTTATGTGAGGCGTACCGCGAAAGAACATATAAAGAGAATACACACTAAAAATTATTGTTCAATTCTCTCTCATTTTCATTCTCAATATTAAGTTCTTGCATGACATGATAAGAATGGAATCTTTGCTATAATTACACAATTATCCCCTCATTAAAGAAATAAATAAATGAGCCCACACTATGCCACTATGCACTTGAGTTAGTAATTATTGGGCTGCCATGTTGTGCATTTTGAGAGGTGCCTTTGTTGGGAAGGAGTTTCTCCTCCCAAAGTTGCAGTTTGGAATGTCAATAATGGTATTATTTGGGTGTTTTTGACCTTTAAGTATTGGGATAATTTCGTATTTTGAGATACCCCACATTTTCATCAATTAAAATTACCCCAATATTGAATAAATAATGCATAAGGTACAAGTGGGCTGATACCCATTCCTTGGCGGCTGCGTGTGTCTGGGTAAATCTAATTAAAGAACATGTAAGATAATCTCTAGATACTGGATCAGCTTCGCATGTGTGTGTGTGTGGTGGTGATGGCTCGAGGGGTGGGGGTGTTGCTGCTAAACTATATAGAAATTTATTATTTCGGTTAATGACGTGTTATCTGCGATTGTAATTATTTTTTGGGTGATCTTGTGCTGGGTTCCAACTACAGTTCCTTCAACAACTTTGTAGTTATTATGTTCAAGGTTTCGGTAAGCTTATTCATGTTGTTTAATTGGACTTCAAAAAATTCTTTTATTTATCACATATAATAAAATAAGGAGAAACATTGGGTGGGAAAGGAAAGAAAAATTGTATCATATTGTTTGGAATACTAATGCTTAGTAACCCCTTCCTAGGTTACTTAGTTTTGTAAAGAAGTTATTACCTTTTATATTTTGGATTTGTTGCAAGGATACAATATGGAAATAGAACATCACCATATTTTTATCACTTGAAACGAACCATTAAATTTTATTTTATTTTTGTGTGGATGGAACTCCCTAAGTTTATGCCGAAACAAAAAGTTCTTTTTATTTATTTTTTTATTTATCATATTTTAACTATAATTTTTGTTATTGAATGATCCAAATTTGCAGTTCATATGACAAGTACAGTTAAATATGGAGAAATCTGATACCCAAATCTAATTAACGGAGAATATGCACAATAATTTCTTTTTCATGAGTTGTGTGTCTAATTTCAACATTTTTCCCCTTTATTTCCCAATGTCTCACTCTTTTTATAGTCGAGACACTTTGATATATAAATATGCTTTTAGAAATAGCAAATGTAAAAACAATTCTATTATATCACATTTAAAAAAAGAAGCACCTTTAAAACGATTTATCATTGATCCATAATATGCAAAATTCCTCAAATCGATGGACAAAATGGGATTGATTTGCAAATTTTGATTCTGCTACAAGTGGTACTCGCTAGAATCACTTGAAGGAGAAAGCGTAGGATTTTCAAATCGATCTCCTATTGTAGATGTCTTTGTTTCTTTTAGAGGTGGTAAAAACAAGTTGCAAAGGTGATACTTTTAGATAACAAGAAATTGACCTGAAATTGATCTGATATGTCGTGGTCATATTTGGATTTTATGACATGAAGTTGTGTTGTGTCATGTCCAAATTATTGTTCATGTTAGCATAAAGTGTTGTTTTATTCATGATTTTAATCGTGTAATCCTATATTATTATGTTTAATTAGGTGGAAATATTATTACTACTGACATGTTTGACACGACTCGTGCAAGTAAAAAAAATTACAAAATCTTGTCGTGTCGTGTTATGGCAAAGCACAACGAATGAACATGAATTACCATCCCTAATCGTACATGTACATGTGTGCTAGAGTACTTGACATATATTTCACCTTTGGAAATGTTTCGGAATCTTATAATAATATATTTTTTATAAAATAAAAGTGCAACTTTTTATTAGAAAAACTCTAAAAGTCTCACTGAAAGCATAGACTACATGATAACATTATTTATTAAAACTATAAAGCAATAGAATTTAATCTCATTTTGTTTTTGACCCAAATTAGAGAAACACATACAGGAAAAAGTTATGTTTTCAAAGAAACAATTAAACATGTCTTCATTGATAAACTTTGAACATGACCTTATTAGTATTAATTAGACTTTTATATATTATTATTAAAAACTAAACTATATTTAGGACTCCTAACCAAAAAAATTTAAATAGCAATGAAATTTTCCATAATTTTTTTGTATTATGGTGAGAGCCACGTATTGTTATAGGTAAAGTTACCTAAGGAAAAAATAATTGCTCATAAATTATTGGAAAAAGGGGGTAAAGAAAGTTAGCGATAACGCATTTCATAAATAGATCTAAACTTTATTTCAAGGTTAACACACTCTCTCTCTCTCACACACAAACACACATTAAACATTTCAATTTGATTAACTTTCACATCAATATTTATTTAAACTATATATTTTTTTAATACAATGATTCACTTGAAGCTTGCTTAATACACGGTTGAACATATGTGTCAATTCTACCCGGTTCAACTTTAGAGTTCATATGATTTTACTCATTTTTTCTCTTTTCATTTTAAAATATACGTAAGAGCACAATATTTAATATATGAATAAAGTAGTGTTAAATGCACCGGATTGCTTTAAATGCTTGCGCACTTGATTAACACACTTGTAAAGTTAACATGCCAATCAGCTATACAAGCATTTAGCACCCGGTGCATATATCATTTTTCATATGTTTATATACGTTATCTAATTTTGTGTGAAAAAGAAACTAATGAAAATAGATTTGCTTTTCTATTTTAGAATTGATATCATAATTATAAAATCACAATAATACATAACGTTACTTGTGAAATTATATGCAATATTATACATGCATTATATAAAATGACAATAAAACATAACGTTACACTTTAAATAATTCATGAAAAATAGGGGCTACCTCCAGTAAAGTATCGTATTTATTTAATGTGATAATGGGGAGTTTTTTCGGGGCTTTAATAACATGGGGAATTTTTTAAACAATGTTTAAGAAAGTGCCATTATTTGAAAAAATCATAACCATGCATATTTTTATTTGTTATTGATATTAGAGAGATTTTTTGGCCTGTACATGAGAGAAACTTTAAAAATGCTTAAGAAAGTGTCACCATTTATAATGAAATAATGAGCATAAAAAATAACTGAATGGAAAGTGGATCTACCAGTTGAGCTAGAAAAGATGGTTGAACATAACAGGCGAAAATATGTTGATGATTTGTCAACTCGTCAACATTAAATCATATTTAATCATTCTTGCATTACCCCTTCCACACCTTTATGTACAAATAAAAAGGTGGGCTTGAGCTAAACTAAGCTTTGTGAGAATCTGGGCCTAATTATTTAGGTGTATGGACTATACTAGGAACCCAAGACAAATAATTAAATTGACATAAAATAAATACTTGAAAATTTCCAATTACAATTACCGTAATTTATTTCCTTTTTTTATTTAATGATAATTAATCCCATTAAATAGTTATGATTGCACTGCAACTTAATTATCTAATAAATCACTCAGATATAATGAGGTCTTATCTGCAATGTTGATTATGTTATATAGTATGATTCCCCACGTTAAGCTTTCGATACCCGCTTGGTCAAGTCAGTTTGCTGTTAATTGACTTTAACCAATATCTAACCAATTTCCTTTTGATTCACAGGCTTAACTTATTTTGCTACCTCTACTGGATTATAAATAATCTACTGGTCTGGTTAACTGGTGAATTTTTTTTTTAAAGTTAATCAAGTGGGTATCGCAATCTTAGGTATCCTCGAAAGCCGATTTCTCAGAATTAAGATCTCTGAGGTACTTACATAATTACTACCCAATATGCAGGGATCATTTGATTCAATATAATATTCAATCCACCCATACAATCAAAGCGAAAACTACATAAGTCACCCAATACTCATAATTCTCGGGATTAACAATCTATGCACCATTTGAAAATGGTGTGAGGTTTTATGAGTCTAATCTAGACAACCCTTAGACTCAAATCTCATGGGTGGTCCAATTCAATACAATCCTGGAATGTACTGATCATGATACTCTATTCAACTATCTCACAAGTTTTTGAACCATCACCAATTCCTCGTAGTTTGATATAAACTAGTAGGATTGTATTGTAACCGTTCCAATAGGATGTCACGGCCCTACCTAGGTTGTGAACATTTCAGTAATACTAGAACCAAAATTTTAATCTTCTCGTGATTAACCCGAAGTCGCATCACTAAAATCCTATAATTCGTATTAATCGATATTAATATGAAACAGTATAATTAAACAAATATAAAGCATTCTAACAAATTATATTCTCATTTCAAAATGAATAAAACAATCCTTTATTAATCAATAATAAAAAGAGTTACACAAGGATTTATGAATAAACCCCAGTAATCTCCCACTTAGTCTTAAATCCATATGGTTGTGCACTTGTCTTATTTCGCTGCGTCAAAGTGGAGCTTCGTTTGTCACAAATAGTGGAAAACTCAAATGGTGCAAAAATCAGGTCGCGGGCACTACCTTGTTCACTACAATAAAGAAATCCTTTGTGCAAACCACTTTTTCGATAACCTTTTGCAGATCACTAAAATGACCAATGTTAAATCTGATGAAATTTGATGGCCTTTTTTAAACACCTTGATTCCTCGAACTTTGTGCAAACCACTTTTTCGACCATAACTTTTGTGTGGATTTGCTTTTGAAGTCTTTATGTGGATAAGAAGCATCCTAGCCTTAGAAATTGTAACACCCTCGACTTTTGGAGACTGAGAAATTTAAATTTTGGGAAAATAAAATTTAATTAAATTGGAGAATTTTAGAATTTGGGAAATGAGGTCCAAAAATAGAAAATATTTTAAAGTATTCCGGATGATGATTTTGAGGGTACCATCAATCCCGAAAGGGTGGAGATAGTCAAAATGACTGTCATTGGGTTTTATTTCGGCTCCGAAATATTTTTAAGTCAGTTTGACTCCAATTGGTGTAAACAAGTCATTTAAAGTGTGTATTAACATTTAAAACTGGGTTTGTTGTTTTTAAAGGATTTAAGGCTTACGGATGAAGCCTTCTCAAATAGAGAAAGAGAGAAAGAAGAAGGAAAAGAAGAGAGAGGAAGAAAAAGCTTGGGATTTCCGGCCCAACCGCGACATCGAGGATGATCCAACCTCTACCAATCTGAGGCAAGTGTTTAATCTTGCTAAATAGCTATTTTTGTATTTCATTTCATAATTTGTGGGGTAAAGAAATGGATTTTTGGGTATAAATACCAAAACCTAGATTTTTAGGTTAAATCTTGAAATCAATGTTAAATATGGATTTAATGGATTAGAAGTGGTTGGGATCAACTTTGGGTTGATTAATGGGCTTAAAATCATAAATTGATGAAGGTTTAATGGTTAGAAATGAAAATTTAGGGTTTAGAATTCGTGGGTTTTGATGAGGAAGAAGAACCCTTCAAATTTGCAGGTCCGAATCGATTCGCCCCCTTAAGCGAATCGATTCGGTTTAGTGAAATTGGCAGGTCTGCATTGACCGAATCGATTCGGACCCAAGCCGAATCGATTCGGCCTATTGCAGAAGCCCATGTCTTTGGACCCGAATCGATTCGCCTGGGGGGCCGAATCGATTCGGAAACAGGGCATTTTGAAGTATTTTCTCCATAGTGATTTCAAACCCTTTTTGGTTGGGTTTATTGATTTGGGGGCTTTCTCTTAGGATGTAAAATATATATTCTTGGATTCATATAAGGAGTTTCTCACATATTGGGATTTGGGGACTCCTTAGGGTAACTTGGGAGAAATGTACCCATGTACGTATTGGAGTTACATATGGATATCGGGGAAACCTCTTTGAGGTTGCAATTACCAATTATAGATAAAGGTATATATATATATATATGTTTGAGGTTGAGAACTCTTAGAGAGTGAGAGGTCTCATATCCTTAGAAATATTTAGACTAAGGAACCAATGATAACCCGATAGGAGTAAGGATTCATAAAATAAATTGAACCATAGGTAAAAGTGGGAAACAGCTTGGGGGTGTACTATCGACTAGGATAAGCGGTAGCGTAAATTCTAATTAGGATAGTTTATACGCAATTATGGGGATATGTCCATTGAGATTCCAATACTTGAAATGAGGTTGGAATAAATTGAGGTTTTAGACTATTAAGTCATGTTAATGCCTATGGTTAGATAGTACTAAAGATAATTATGTACTTTCACATTTAGAGGTGAAAGGTGTAGTGATGGATTTCTACACAAATTCTTGGGTGATAACCCTAATGTTGAATGTATATGTATAGATATATATACATATGGTTTTGGGAGACTTCTCATCATAGGAAGATGATTGAATATGTTTCAAGTGAGGGATTGTATTCACATATCGAGGTAAATTTAATGGAAATGGTGGTGACGGCTTGTATATTGAGGACTATGTATACTTATAGCCAGGTATATATATATCTTATACATATGAACGAGAATTAGCTTATATATATAGATAAGGATATGTGAATATGGGTTGATATATATGTATATATCTGTATGTATATAGATATATAGATATCTTTATGTTGTGGACATACATGGTATGGATATGTAAACCGTATACGATGGTTTATTATTTGATCATATGATTGGATCATATGGATTTTATATATTATCCATGTAAATGATATATATACTTAATTGGTTAAGCATACCCAGCTCATGCTATCATTGGGAAGTTGCGCGCGTAGAGGGTGAGCATCCTGGCTAGAAAAGCAGGGTGTGGATATTCCCCAGGTCATAGTCGTCCCGTGTGTTACCATTTATATATATATTTATTTTGGGATGAGACGTGATGGGTATGTTTCGTCTCATTGCCGGTTTGGAGCTATGACCGCTTCCCGGGACGTCGTGTGCGCGAGTTTACCACGAGATGGGTGTCGTTTAGTCCCACCACGGTGGCCCCAATTTTTGCTACGTGAGCCGGGCACTGGGAAGATGATAGCATTGATGCAGTTTATCGGCAATATATATAGCCGGGTATATTATGTGCATGGCCTTGTACATCATATGTAGTATGTACACTTGGCTATTGGATTGATGATGATATATATACGGTTAGAAATAAATACCTATATATATATATTTATATATATATATCCTATAGATGAAAGGATATGGACTTTTATGAAGTACATCTTAGATGATTATGGTGTACTAGATTGATGGGGGTTGATGTATCGCACATAGGGTATTATTCGGTTACATCATCCCAAGGATATTATTGGAGGTTCTTTTATTTTATTTTATTTGTTTTCTTTTTTTTCTTTTCTTTCTTTCTTTCTTAGTAGTTATAGAAGTTTAGTAGTAATGGTAGTATTAACTTGTATGTTGAGGATTATGGATCTCTAGGATCGACATTGCCCTGGAGTAGTGTAACGAGGTGGTTTCTTGTTTGGATTTCGCTTTGCGAGACACCTCACGCACGAAACACAGTGCCATGTCGAGATTTGAGAGAAGCAATTCCATAGCTGGCATCTCGGATCTTTGGTCTTGACCTTGTCAGGAGTAGTGTAACGGGGTGGTTCCTTGTTTGGATTTCGCTTTGCGAGACTCCCCACGCACGAAACGTAGTACAATTTTGGGATTAGAGAGAAGTTTTGCCAATATTCCATGTGCATGTTATTAAGTATATTAATTTTTACGTTTTTAGCCTATATATGTATATATATATATATATATATATATGTATGTATAGGGGTAATGTTTTAAGAATTATGATAATTATAATTCATGAGATTTTTATCGAAATTCATTAAGCCTATTATGGCATAATTGTTGTAATCATAATCTAATGGGATTAGAAATGGGTGGATCCTTAGGTTATGACGGGAAGGTAGCTCTCGTGGATATAGGCTAGGCCAGATAAGTTAGGTTGTCCTAAAATTAATGGGGGGTAATTTAACTAAAACTTGAGGACGCGAATAGGTGCGCGCCTTTAGATGAGAGGTGAGTTGGGGTTTCGAGAGAGTGCGGTCGCACTTTAATTATGAAATAAAGTGCACCGATATTTATTATGCACGGTTAACGCACTTGCTAGATATTTTACACATTCGGGGCTCTGACCCGTTTACTTTTCTCTCCTCCTTGTATATATATGTGTTACCACAGGTATCCTACCGCATGGATGCCGGATGACCTTCTATCCTGAGTCTTGGGAGCCGTGACAAGTGCGGACTGTTGCGGGATGTTTCATGTAGCCGCTTCCTACTTATTTAAAATTCTAGGTAGGATTCATGTTGTATATCGGGTTTGTACCCATGGGATATTTACATACATGTTTATATTTATTCCATTCAGTTATATGTATTTGCTGTGATCCGACAGCTTATTCGGGTCTACTTTTTGTAGTACATTCGGTTGTATTTAATTGTTTCATTTTATTAATTATAGTTCTTTCCTGCATCTCTCCTATTCATTAGTAGTTTTATAGTGTTGGGTTGTTGTATTTTGCAAGTTTTAATTTTTATAACATCTCGCTTATTTGATTCGGGTAGTTAGTCCTATATTATATAGTACCGTTAGTTGATGTTGAGACTGGACCATCTGGAATTCTTGATTTAATATAGTATAGGGCTGGCCACCCGTTATTATTTTGGGCGGGGTGTTACAGATGGTATCAGAGCATCAGGTTCTAGAGTCTTTAGGATCTGTGCGAGTTATGGATTCTTCCGTTAACGTTTTTGACATAAAGCCCTATAAATAGGACTGTTGTGTTCACTGCGTTGTTTTCTCCTGTGAAGTATATTCACTTGATTGGCGTTCTGATAATAGTTGCTCTTGTTTCATTTCAGACGTCGCCTAGATTTTTGTTGTCTAGTAAAGGATAGGATTAGAAGTACAATACCCATAGCATATTGGGTACGCTCTAATCGGGGGTAATTGTTTTCCCCGGTTCCGGAGGAGATGTTGAGGAGATTTCTAGCAGTGGTTCGAGGTGATTTGTCGGTAGTTCAGTAAGAAAGGAAAATTTACTCGAATGACAAACCTTGGACTTGATAAAGTAAGTCTGAGGAGAGGTTATTGTAGTCTTTGGGAGGCTTGGATTTAGAAACCCGTCAACCTTCGCTAGGAAGGATTTTGAGGAAGATGTTTCTCTTATGGAGAAATAGGTTTAGGAGTAATGATTATTCTGGAAGAAGTAGAGGGTCTTGAATTGAGATCCTTGGATGAGGTGAAACCATTAGATTATGGAAGTATAAGGTAGAATACCTTTCTTTGGGTTTAAGTCATACTTTGTGCGATACCGGGAACGTCGAGAGTTATAACATTGAATTCCGGAGGTGAGGAATGTTAAGGTTCGCTGAATAGTGACTATAAGACTATTGTCTTATGGGTAGGTAGGGCATGTGATTATAGTGCGCCTAAGAAAGGAGAATTATATTTTGGAAAGCCGTTAATGTATGTAAAAGAGTTTTAGAGTTGTGATATTTAGAGTTTAGTAGGGGTATGTTAAGCGGATAATTTAGCTCATAGTTGTGCTAGTTTTGAGAACTAGATATTGGCTAGAGTATTGTATTTGTTGAGGCCTTGTGTCTTAAACATAAGGTGTTTGTTTGGCGTGTCGAAAGACGCGGAATATATTTATATTGTATTATTGTATAGGCCCTCAGGCAATATCTAAAATATGAAAAAACTTTTATAAAACCTTAACCCTGGTTCAACTAATCTCAATCCCTGACCTAGCTACACAGTAGTGTATTGGGAGGGTTCCTTGTTTGGATTTGGCTTGCGAGACCTCCCCCGCACAAAGGTAGCTAGCGTCAGGAATTGAGGAGAGTTCAACCATTGGGAATTTTAAACTTTTATATAATTAGTATATTGTTATAAATTATATTATCGAGGGTTATCTTACAATTTGAGGCTAATGGAGCCTGATTAAGATTTTACGAGTGGAAACTCGGGTACGGGGTGTATGGGCGCCCTGGGTAGCTAGTTGATTTTTAGACCGGTAAGGATCTATGTAGTTCGACGTGAGAACTAGAAAGGATCGGCATAGTGATCTTGAGGATTGATGTAGGGACTAGATGATATTGAGGTCCTAGGCATGTCTTAAATTTCGCGGACGAAAATCTTGTAAGGGGGGAAGATTTAACACCCTCGACTTTTGGAGACTGAGAAATTTAAATTTTGGGAAAATAAAATTTAATTAAATTGGAGAATTTTACAATTTGGGAAATGAGGTCCAAAAATAGAAAATATTTTAAAGTATTCCGGATGATGATTTTGAGGGTACCATCAATCCCGGAAGGGTCGAGATAGTCAAAATGACTGTCATTGGGTTTTATTTCGGCACCGGAATATTTTTAAGTCAGTTTGACTCCAATTGGTGTAAACAAGTCATTTAAAGTGTGTATTAACATTTAAAACGGGGTTTGTTGTTTTTAAAGGATTTAAGGCTTACGGATGAAGCCTTCTCAAATAGAGAAAGAGAGAAAGAAGAAGGAAAAGAAGAGAGAGAGGAAGAAAAAGCTTGGGATTTCCGGCCCAACCGCGACATCGAGGATGATCCAACCTCTACCAATCTGAGGCAAGTGTTTAATCTTGCTAAATAGCTATTTGTGTATTTCATTTCATAATTTGTGGGGTAAAGAAATGGATTTTTGGGTATAAATACCAAAACCTAGATTTTTAGGTTAAATCTTGAAATCAATGTTAAATTGGGATTTAATGAATTAGAAGTGGTTGGGATCAACTTTGGGTTGATTAATGGGCTTAAAATCATAAATTGACGAAGGTTTAATGGTTAGAAATGAAAATTTAGGGTTTAGAATTCGTGGGTTTTGATGAGGAAGAAGAACCCTTCAAATTTGCAGGTCTGAATCGATTCGCCCCCTTAAGCGAATCGATTCGGTTTAGTGAAATTGGCAGGTCTGCATTGACCGAATCGATTCGGACCCAAGCCGAATCGATTCAGCCTATTGCATAAGCCCAGGTCTTTGGACCCGAATCGATTCGCCTGGGGGGCCGAATCGATTCGCTGGGCCGAATCGATTCGTAATAGGGCCGAATCGATTCGGAAACAGGGCATTTTGAAGTATTTTCTCCATAGTGATTTCAAACCCTTTTTGGTTGGGTTTATTGATTTGTGGGCTTTCTCTTAGGATGTAAAAGACATATTCTTGGAGTCATATAAGGAGTTTCTCACATATTGGGATTTGGGGACTCCTTAGGGTAACTTGGGAGAAATGTACCCATGTACGTATTGGAGTTACATATGGATATCGGGGAAACCTCTTTGAGGTTGGAATTACCAATTATAGATAAAGGTATATATATATATATATGTTTGAGGTTGAGAACTCTTAGAGAGTGAGAGGTCTCCTATCCTTAGAAATATTTAGACTAAGGAACCAATGATAACCCGATAGGAGTAAGGATTCATAAAATAAATTGAACCATAGGTAAAAGTGGGAAACAGCTTGGGGGTGTACTATCGACTAGGATAAGCGGTAGCGTAAATTCTAATTAGGATAGTTTATACGCAATTATGGGGATATGGCCATTGAGATCCCAATACTTGAAATGAGGTTGGAATAAATTAAGGTTTTAGACTATTAAGTCATGTTAATGCCTATGGTTAGATAGTACTAAAGATAATTATGTACTTTCACATTTAGAGGTGAAAGGTGTAGTGATGGATTTCTACACAAATTCTTGGGTGATAACCCTAATGTTGAATGTATATGTATAGATATATATACATATGGTTTTGGGAGACTACTCATCATAGGAAGATGATTGAATATGTTTCAAGTGAGGGATTGTATTCACATATCGAGGTAAAGTTAATGGAAATGGTGGTGACGGCTTGTATATTGAGGACTATGTATACTTATAGCCAGGTATATATATATCTTATACATATGAACGAGAATTAGCTTATATATATAGATAAGGATATGTGAAATGGGTTGATATATATGTATATATCTGTATGTATATAGATATATGGATATCTTTATGTTGTGGACATACATGGTATGGATATGTAAACCGTATACGATGGTTTATTATTTGATCATATGATTGGATCATATGGATTTTATATATTATGCATGTAAATGATATATATACTTAATTGGTTAAGCATACCCCGCTCATGCTATCATTGGGAAGTTGCGCGCGTTGAGGGTGAGCATCCTGGCTAGAAAAGCAGGGTGTGGATATTCCCCAGGTCATAGTCGTCCCGTGTGTTACCATTTATATATATATTTATTTTTGGATGAGACGTGATGGGTATGTTTCGTCTCATTGCCGGTTTGGAGCTATGACCGCTTCCCGGGACGTCGTGTGCGTGAGTTTACCACGAGATGGGTGTCGTTTAGTCCCACCATGGTGGCCCCAATTTTTGCTACGTGAGCCGGGCACTGGGAAGATGATAGCATTGATGCAGTTTATCGGCAATATATATAGCCGGGTATATTATGTGCATGGCCTTGTACATCATATGTAGTATGTACACTTGGCTATTGGATTGATGATGATATATATACGGTTAGAAATAAATACCTATATATATATTTATATATATATATCCTATAGATGAAAGGATATGGACTTTTATGAAGTACATCTTAGATGATTATGGTGTACTAGATTGATGGGGGTTGATGTATCGCACATAAGGTATTATTCGGTTACATCATCCCAAGGATATTATTGGAGGTTCTTTTATTTTATTTTATTTGTTTTCTTTTTTTTTCTTTTCTTTTTTTCTTTCTTAGTAGTTATAGAAGTTTAGTAGTAATGGTAGTATTAACTTGTATGTTGAGGATTATGGATCTCTAGGATCAACATTGCCCAGGAGTAGTGTAACGAGGTGGTTCCTTGTTTGGATTTCGCTTTGCGAGACACCTCACGCACGAAACACAGTGCCATGTCGAGATTTGAGAGAAGTAATTCCATAGGTGTCATCTCGGATCTCTGGTCTTGACCATGTCAGGAGTAGTGTAACGGGGCGGTTCCTTGTTTGGATTTCGCTTTGCGAGACTCCCCACGCACGAAACGTAGTACAATTTTGGGATTAGAGAGAAGTTTTGCCAATATTCCATGTGCATGTTATTAAGTATATTAATTTTTACGTTTTTAGCCTATATATGCATATATATATATATATATATATATATATATATATATATATATATATATATATATATATATGTATATGTATAGGGGTAATGTTTTAAGAATTATGATAATTATAATTCATGAGATTTTTATCGGAATTGATTAAGCCTATTATGGCATAATTGTTGTAATCATAATCTAATGGGATTAGAAATGAGTGGATCCTTAGGTTATGATGGGAAGGTAGCTCTCGTGGATATAGGCTAGGCCAGATAAGTTAGGTTGTCCTAAAATTAATGGGGGGTAATTTAACTAAAACTTGAGGACGCGAATAGGTGCGCGCCTTTAGATGAGAGGTGAGTTGGGGTTTCGCGAGAGTGCGGTCTAACTTTAATTATGAAATAAAGTGCACCGATATTTATTATGCTTGGTTAACGCACTTGCTAGATATTTTACACATTCGGGGCTCTGACCCGTTTACTTTTCTCTGCTCCTTGTATATATATGTGTTACCACAGGTATCCTACCGCATGGATGCCGGATGACCTTCTATCCTGAGTCTTGGGAGCCGTGACAGGTGCGGACTGTTGCGGGATGTTTCATGTAGCCGCTTCCTACTTATTTAAAATTCTAGTTAGGATTCATGTTGTATATCGGGTTTGTACCCAAGGGATATTTACATACATGTTTATATTTATTCCATTCAGTTATATGTATTTGCTGTGATCCGACAGCTTATTCGGGTCTACTTTTTGTAGTACATTCGGTTGTATTTAATTGTTTCATTTTATTTATTATAGTTCTTTCCTGCATCTCTCCTATTCATTAGTAGTTTTATAGTGTTGGGTTATTGTAAGTTGCAAGTTTTAATTTTTATAACATCTCGCTTATTTGATTTCGGGTAGTTACTCCTATATTATATAGTACCGTTAGTTGATGTTGAGACTGGACCATCTGGAATTCCTGATTTAATATAGTATAGGGTTTGCCACCCGTTATTATTTTGGGCGGGGTGTTACAGAAATCTTGTGTCAACAATATCATTTATGTCTTATTGGCTAATTAAGGTCTTCTCATTATCCAAGTAAAAGAGGGGTGTTTTTAATAGCTTGAGTTTTTGAGAGAGAAAAACATGTGCTAAAAATTAATATATACTAGACTTTTTCTTCAAGCTTCTTTGAGTGTTTTTTAGATATTTTATTGTGATTGCAGTTTTAAGTCCTTTGATGTTTCATTACTTTCTTCTAAACACTTGAACAATTTTTTTTCCAAAGTTGTTATTGAGAGAATTTAATATATATTTTTTGATATCCTAAATACACTTATGAGTATATTTTGACTAGCCAAACACATTTAAAACTTCTATCAACCTTTAGGAATCACACATCCTAGGAAGTTAGAAATATATTAGTGGATTCTTACTTATTCCTTTGGAACACAAAATTTTCATCCGCTTTAAGTAAGATTTTGTTCGATTGAAATTTGAAGATATCGGACGAGTCCAAAACCGATCGCGATTGTGTAGCGTTTTCTAGCTATTGGCACTCACTATAACACCCCGTAAATTTGAGGATTAAATATTTAATTATTTTTGGGAGTTATAAAGATATTTAAATTGGAGAAACGTAAATTAATGAGTTGGAGAATTTATTTGAGTGGGCCGAATTATTTATAATTGGCAACTTTTAACTTTAATGGTTCGAAATCTCGTGTGTCGCACTTTGAGGTCGAAATTTGAAAATGACAAAAAGTATTTCGAATGACAATTCTGAGTGCACGGTTGAGTCTGGATGGGTCGAGATAGTCAGAAAAGAGTACCCGGGAGTAGTAATTGGATCTCGGGGTAGTTTTGGGCATAGCCGGACCCACACGGGGTGAGTTGGTCCATTTTAATTAGGCCCAGATGGCCAAAAATGGGATTGAGAGTTTTTAACCAAATTGAGAGACTAGGGAATGGCACTCAACACAACTCTAAACCTAGGGTTTGAGAGAGGCACAGAGGAAAGCAAATCAAGAGCAATTGGAAACCTTTTTGGAGACAAATTAAGGGGCAAAAGTGGGGGTTCGTCATCAAACCATCCCCTACAACGGGTCAGACTCTACGAACAATTTCAAGCAAGTGGTTAACATGATTTATTGATAGATTTATGATATCCAATTCATATTTTAGTGATGTGTAAACTAAAATTTATTTTTGGGTATAAATGGGTGAAAATGGAGTTTTGTTAATAGAATACTTGGCTGAGATTCAAAGTAAGAAATAGGTGTATTATATATCCCTAAGTAAAGATAAAATGAAATTTGAATATATTTGATGATTAACATGGCATCTTTATGAGTTCTTGGATGAAGAACATGAATCTTGAATGACTTAGGGTTTAATTGATGAACACAAGATGTCAATCTCCCAGAATTTTTGACACAACTTTAAATGTATTCCATTTGAGTTGTACTTCGAATTAGAGTGTGAACATGCCTGGAAATTTATTTCTCTTAGCTATCCAATGAACTTAGAATCAGGTCAATCGGAGTTTTGTAGAGGGAGTAATCGACATTTTACTACAGGGTGTTTGATCTGTCAACATAGTAATCTGCTAGAATTTTAACGTGACTTTAAACGTGTGCGATTTGAATTTTACTTCGAATTAGAGTGTGAACCATACATTCCTGGAAATTTATTTCTCTTAGCTATCCAATTAACTTGGAATCAGGTCAATCGGAGTTTTGCAGAGGGAGAAATCGAAATTTTACTAAAGGGTGTTTAATCTACCAGAAAATTTGAGATTTTTCTTTTTAAGCCTCAAATGTCTAAATTTTTACAGGGGAAGTGTTTGGTAACTTGATGAAATATATTGATGGAATAATGACATGGAAGTAGGTCTATGATTGAGTGTTGGACTTTAATTTTTTGAGAGAGTTAATGTGAAGATTCATAGGCTTGATTGTAACGTACTATAATTCGAGATGATAAGAATATATTTACGGAAAAGCGTGAGCGAGCTTAAATTCGTTAGGTTAGTGGGTTAACAAGGGTAACTGCTGAATTGATATAACAAGGGGTAACTAGGACCCTTAGAGTTGTGTGAATACTTGAATTAATACGAAAGTGAAATAAATTCGTAAAGCAAACATCTATGGTGAATATTAGAGAAAATATATTACGTATAAGTATGAATAATTGGGTTGTGTAAATACCTACTGTTTTATAGGATTACTTGGGTTGTGAATGCCTATTGTGTGTTTCCTTGTGATAGGAACATAGACTCGGGAAATAGTAAGTTACGGGCCAAGTGATCGAGTCCGGGTATAATGGTTGGGCGACACCAAATATTAAATTAATTAATGTGAGATTAATTAAATTAGAGTCGGACTGTAGACTCGGGAAGGTATTAAATTAATGAATGTGAGATTAATTAAATTGGAGTCGAACTGTAGACTCGGGAACGTATTAAATTAATTAATGTGTAAATTAATTAAATTAGAGTTGGACCACAGACTCGGATTGGTATTAAATTAATTAATGTGTAAATTAATTAAATTAGAGTCGGACTATAGACTCAGATTAGTATTAAATTAATTGATGTGTTAATTAATTAAATTAGAGTCAGATTGCAGACTGGGGAAGGTATTAAATTAATAGGTGTGTTACTTAATTTAATTAGAGTCGGACGATAGACTCGGGGAGGTAATAAGTTAACTGCGGTGTGAATTAAATATATTAGAGTCGGACCATAGACTCGAGAAGATGATAAATTATTAAGTGAGAAAATTAATTAAGAGATTCGGGACATAGACTCGGAAAATTTCAGGCTAGTGTTACGGATCTTTGAGTACACGATAAAGTCGGGGTTTATAGTATATATATATACGGTGTAGTGATAGTATATATATGTATATACATTGTGTGTGCTATTAAATATCAGTGATTAGATATTTATTTAATTTACATACTCTTGTGCTATCATGGGAGGTTGTGCAATGTGGGTGAATCCCCTAGATTGAGGAGTAGGGTGAGTATATCCCCAGGTCATAGAGTCCGGTATATGGGTGAGGGGATTATCTCACTTTCAGAGAAGGAATATGACCGCCTCCACTTCGTTTATGTTTTGGGCCAGGTTGGTGAGCGATTCCAACTTGGGTATCTAGGTTATGTGAGCACACCTAGTGAGATAGCACTTTAGAGGGAATCATCCGGAGAGGGTATACTCGGAGGGATGGATATACGTATGTTATATGTGTGGATATTTTAGTAAAGGTACGTATATAAGTGTATTCAATATTATATGCGGGTAATAATACAGTGTGTGATGTATTTACTTTATATAACTTGTGACACGGTTATATGCTACTATTTAAGAAGGAATTAATTAAGTTAATTATGAGATAACTTATAATTCAAGAATCATTATACTCGGGTTAGAGTAGTATGGCAAGGGGAGGTTATACCAGGACTAGTTGAATGGGGTAGTACAACTAGGTGGAGGTCAAGGTAACCTTTAGGTGTGCACAATAGTGGAGGGGTGAGAATGTTCACAAGGGAGTGCGACACTAACTTAAATATGAAGCGCATTCATGCATTTTAAATTACTGCAGTTAATTCACTTGCTAAATATTTTCAAAATGTTTTGGGTTCTAACCCTTGCTATAAAACTATTTTCAAAACGTTTTAGGTATCCAGCCACAGGGACGCCAGGATTGATATTCTATTCCAGGGACACGGAGCTGCAGCATATGTGGATGCTAGCAGGAGTTTGGATTATACGCATCATTCATTTATTCCTAGAGTAGGAATCATGTATCAGTTTCATTTTTATTTAGAGCTTGTCGCCCAGCCTTCTCAATACAGTTTTCAGATGTATTTATTCAGGTGTTGAATATTTGTATTGGATTTCACTTTGGTGGACGATGGTTTATTCGGCAAATTTATTTAATTAATTATACAGTTGAGTTTTATTCAGTTGTGTGAATGGTTTATATTTATTTTCGCATGTACTGTTTTGTTTAATTAAAAAGTTAAAATTGGCACCAGGTTTTGGAATACTAGGTGGTTAGTAAGTTTTAAAAAGTTTTCGACAGTGATGCTAAGGATGAACCAACTGGGATTCCTGTTTTAAATTGGTATAGGACTGATCACCCGGTATTTTATTAGGCGGGGTGTCACTCCCTTCCCAGGATATAGTGGCAAAGAGTTTATAGTCGATCAGTTCATTATGTGATTGTAAGTAATTATATTCTAGTTATAATATTCTTCCATATCACATATGTCGTTAACTTCGTCCCGAGATTCTTTATCGTAGTGGGTTTTTTCTTGTACATACGGTGTTATGTAATTATTTTATATTTTTGCATTTTTAAAAATACTTGTCTTATTTATGAAGATAAAATATGGTTAAATCTAAAACTTGATAAAACGTTCATTACGTATATTTAGGGTGTTTGTGGGTTTAAAAATTTTAAAATCATTATAATCGGTGTATTTTCATTGACCCCACGCACATTGCGCACTATTAACTAGTATCATAGTTGGTCCTAATTTTGATTAGGGTTAAAATGAAGTTTGAAATACGTGATAGTACTAGTGATTTAATCGGTCCACATAATAGCCATGATTTTACATCATGAGTGACCCTATAACTTTGAAAAGGTTTATGTTAGTTGTATGGATAATGATAGTGAAGAAGATGATCTCTAAAATTCTTACGATAAGCTTTACTTATAACCTAAAGGATTATTAAAAAAACAATTTGATTATAATTTTAAGTTAAAAAGATTAAAGAGAAAAGGGTGTTAAGAAGAGTGAAGATTATTAAGAGATATTTTATTAGAAAAAACTAAAACCCTTAAAAATAAGAACACCAAAATTTCCACTGAGTTTCTTTTTGTAAAAGAATAAAATAATTTTTTTAAAGTTTTGGAAGCTCGTGTCCATTCTCTCATTTCTAAAATCATTGCCCTTAATGTTTACTTGGGTGACCTTTAAGATTTCCTTGATGAGTTAAAAGACCAAAAGAAGTTTTCTATAAAAGAGGATGCATGTGTCACCACATTGATAAAAGAAATATATGAGTTTACCATCTCATTGGAAACTTTAAACAAGTAATATCAAAATTGTGAACAATACAATGTCAATCTTTTAAAAAATATTGAACATCTTAGAAAATAATTAGTAACTAGCAAACTAGACATTCATAGAGGAAATGTTATTTTTATCAAACTTTCATCGTTAAATGAGGCAACACCTCTTGAAAGTATTTCCAAAAATACTTTATGGGAAAGAATATTGTTCCTCCTTTTTATGCAAATAAAAATCACACGTTTAGTCATAAAAGGTCTAACAAGGACCTCGTTTGTTCTTATTGTCATATTAAAGGTCACCTTAAAGATTTTTATAACAAGTTGAAGGCACTTGAACATTTTGAGGTAGTTTTTCATAAAAGTAACCTCGCCTTTACGCCATGGTCGGAGTGATAAAAGTTTTATGAGGAACAACAAAGGTGAAAAAGCTTTTGATTCAATTTTTTTTCTTATAAGCTCGTTAAAAGACAAAACTGGGTTTAAAAGAATCAAAAAGTTTTTGATAAAAAGGATGTAATGCCCCGTACCAAATTTATTGGGTACTCGTAGTCAACTCGGTCTGACCCGAGCCTTAAGTGTGAAGTGCAATGAAACAACCTATATAATGTTGCTAATTCAATTTTAATTTAATTAACATTTCCCTTGTTTACCATGCGATTTCCATTTTAAATCAAACTATGTGAAGCACCCGTGGGGAGAACCCAAGAGTCTAAGTATACAAAGATACTAATGTAAAATTAAAGTGAGTACTCACATATGTAATGCTCTCAAAATATGAAACCGCACCCAACCTTCCGTAAGAAAACAAGGGAGTGAGTTGAATGCTCAGTGAAAAATATACAACAATGCAATATAGTTACGAATGACAGAAAGAAGACTCCAACATGTTATGCCTACGTGAACATGCAACTACCTCGTGTGTATATATATGTATACATACACACACACACACACATATATATATTCTTAATGCATGAAACTGTTTACTTCCGAAAATGTTATTTATTCTGATTAATTCACCTTAATCTTATGGAAGACTTTTCCTTTCTTGGTATGACATTTATCCCTTTATTTAACATACACGGTTAAATGCTTGATACAACTACACTTTATTTAATCGAAAGCCATTTCTTCATCGAAATTAGCCTTTTCATTTTTACCAATCCACATAATATTTTCATTGAAAATCACCCTTTCAACACACGTGAACACTATGTTAGAAATTACTTATTTATCGTTTAAAAACCTTTCTCAATATACCCATGTGTTAATTATGGGTTAAACCACTTAGGTGGCTCATGGACCATTTACCCATGTACTTTACCTTTTTCTTTATCGTATGGACATTAACCAAATGCACAATTACTATCCATTTTATTGTTTACTAGAACATTTATTACCTCGTTCAAGTTAGCTTGTCTTAACATATTTTCATTATATAACTAATTTCTTGGCATGTTCCTTATTCCTTTATCTTTTTCTCAGAATCTTTCAATAATAACATACTTTAATGTGCTCCACAACACCGGCTATGTGCACTATATTCTCTCGTTAGTGACTTTGGGACTTTCACCCCAGGGCTCTTGACCCTCCTTAATTTTTTCGGAGCCATCCGAGTTCCTTTTTAATGTGTTTTATCATTTTGCAAATGTCCACATTATTTAACCTTTCCTTTTATCCGGCCGAAGACAAACCCGGGGTTCCACCCAGACTTTTGTTGCACTTGAAAATCATCATTTCATATCCTTTACACTTTAGCTTTGATTTTATTCCAAAAATTATGTAAAATTATCAGTTTACCCATTTGTTTCCAAACTCACATTTACTCCATTTTCACCACTATTAATTTTCCAAAATACCATTAAGTTATCCACACTAACTTCTAAAGTATTTTTAACACCTTAACACCCCTTTAACCTTTTGGAATAATATTCTTCTCAATTGGAAACATCTTAATTTCAATAATTTTATTTCCAATAATTATTAAAAATATAAGACTATTTTATAAGAAAAATACCATTTTCTTTCATTAACACATGTAGTCTTACAACCTTACACTTATTACCTATAATTCCTTTTTCACACAATTTGAGGACTGGAATTTCTACTTTTTTAATTTCATGTTGGAACCTAATAAAATCTTTTTTTAACTTGTTTAAATGTTCAATATCAAAATACTATAAGTTTATATGCTTGAGAAGATGGATTTTAATCCTAAAACCCTACCAAATGTGTTAAACATAGTTTTTATTCTAGAAATTTATAATTATAGAAAAATATATTTTTCTAGATCATAGGACATTTTATTTCTTAAAAATTAAACCAATATCCCATTTTTATAAAATCTTCATTTTTGAAAGAAATCAAACTTAATTTATCAAATATCTTTATCAAGACAAAAATGTAAATTTGAAACATTTTTATTTCATAAAAATATTTGTCACCCAACTTCTTGAAACATACCATTTACATGAAAATATCAATTATTTCAAGAAAACCTCAAAATATTTACTAATCATTTGTATCCATCAAAATAATATTTTTGCTTATATTTTTATTTCATAAAAATGTTTAATACCAAATCTATGTGAAACTCCTCATTTTATTCATATGCATTCTACTCGTAAATTCTAACAACAATACCACTAACATACAAACAGAGTCTTAAACTAAGAGTAGGTTTTTTCACCTCAAATGAAGTTCTAATAATGGAAGGCATGAAATGTCTAAGAAGATAAAAGTCTCCCGCCTCCTAAGGTGGCCTCAACAAGGTTTCCTATCTCCACCAAGCTTGTCTCCTTGAAACCTCCATAAAAATACCTCTACAATCTCCATGAAACTCTCATCGCCACCCCCAAAAAATATCTCCAAATTTCGTAGCTATGCTCAACAATGGTGGAAATAGGTATCCAAAGCTTAGATATGGTGAAAACTATTAGAATACGATTGTTTAAGGTGGATATTTGGTGGTGGGGGATGGTGGTTTAAGATGAAAAGAGGTGGAGGGCAATCTCAATAATGGTTGAAGACCACCCTTCTCTCTTCCCCTTCTTCCCACTCTAAAATGACCCCAATGAACCGAAGAACCCCTATAGAAACACCCTAAAGCTTTAAAATCCCGTTTTTGCCCAATCTGGGCTCACCAGAGCTCGACAACTCATCCATCCAATGGCCCCGAATGAAACATCGCACAAGGGAAGTTTGACTTAAAAGAATTTGATTGACCTTGTTTGAATGAGATTCGCCCCTCGTTCAAACGAGAAAAGCATCTCGTTCGATCCAACCCTTCAAATGACCTTCAAACGGCCTGGACCTAATATGCAGTGGGATCTCGTTCGAACCTCATTCGATCTCTTGCTTCGAACTAGCCTTGATTCTCATTTGAACAACCCAACTTTCATTCGAATGACCCGTCTTATATTTTCTTAATTTTTATCCAAATTTAACACGCAACTTCCACTAATTATCATAAAACCTCCAAAAATAGTCAAATTCGAATATAATGCCAATTATAATTATCCAAGTTCCATGGTTCTCATTTTAGTTCAACTTATGCGGGAAAGTAATTAAAATATTAGTGTGGGGTATTAGAAAGGATCATGAAAAGAGAGGCAAAGTGAAATAAAAAGTGTCTCGTGCCCTATTTTATCCTAAAGCTCCTCGTGTGAGTCATATATAGGTTAAGAATAAAGATTCAGATAGAATTAGGATTGCGATTAAAAAGATTATAAAATTAGTTTCCTCCACCTCTAAATTCTAGAGTTGGTTTGTTTTAGCAATAACGCATGTTATCACTTCATTTTATAAATCTTATGTTAGGCTAAGTACTTTTAATTTCTATCTGAATATTTTATATCATCTTTGACGACTCAGATGTGAATTTTTTATCTTCTTTATTTATTCTTGCTTTATATCTTAAATAATTCGAAAAGATTTTTTCGAGAATGCTTTGTTTTAGGGTTTTTAAAAGTACACTTTAATGAGTGTCACATTTAATTGATATTTTTACTGATGCATATGTGTTGTATTCCCATGCATATTAAAAGTGTTTTCATATGAGACTTAGGTTGATATGAATTATGTATGATCATTATCCTTGGTTTACCTATTTTGTATTTAGGCATTACATGCTTTTTTACTCTTATACTTTGTGATTTATCTAAATTGATTGCTTCAGGACTTCATTGGTTATTCTCATAATTGATTGAGTTTGTAGGAACATGTTTAGGATTATATGTTTCATGCTTATTTTTTAATCCTTTATCATGCCCTTTTGTGGTTATACATATCTTTCATAAAAAAGTCAACAATATTTTTCAACAATCTCGTTAATGCCTTTTTTAGATGATATACTCCGTGAAATACTTTCGTATATCAAAATGAATTATTTTATCATTTTCCTTTTGTTTGGGAATGTGAAATGTGCTTCATGATATGGATTCTATTTTCTCTTAAGTCTTATAAACTCTGAAAAATTTGTGCTTGAGAATATATTATCATATCCTGTTACACATTAAACCGCACTCACTACACATTGTTTGAATATCATTTTATAAGGAATAAGAAATAAGTACGTTATTCCAAAAAGAGTTCAAAACTTCATTAGACTTGTGAAAGATTGTCTTGATGACACCTTATTTTACACTTGGGATTTTGAAGGGTTTAAAACCATCGAAAAGCCTAGGGAAAGTTCTAAGGTCTCACGGATGACCTCTAACCTTAAACAGATTTTCAACTGGCCCCCAACACCTCCGTTGTACTCGAGAAAATGTCATGGTATAGTAACATGACTCAGTCCAGTACAACAAAATAGGTCAATTGTAATGGGCAAATACCGTTACGAAAAAAATTTGTAACAGATCAAATCCGATAGAAAATTGGCGTTATTTATTTTATCATTGAAAATTGTAACGGATAAAATCGTTACAAAATATTTTGTAACGGCTTTACTGTTGGTACACATCTCATATATTAGTAACGAATATACTAAATTATAATGGTTTTTATCAGTTACAAATATAAAATTTGTAATGGATAAAAACCGTTACAAAATACATTGCAACGGATTGAGAGTGTGATATTTGTAACAAATGTTTTTATTTCTAAAGGTTAAAGTCCGTTAGGAATATTATTTTATTTTTAAAAAATATTAAATTTTCATTAAACAAGTAGATATAAATACACTAGTAAAAACTTGTTCTCAACCAAAGGCAATGCAAAAATAATGCCCACAAATTTCACTCAAACAATAATTTTAAAACACACGTGGCAAAATGAACAACACTACATTTCAGTGATATTAAATCGATCTAAAACTATATTTCATTCATAACCAGTAAATACGTACATAAATACTCATACAAACACTAAAAGCCCACCCACACAAACATATATTTACATTTCCTACATAACATGTCACAACATAACATCTGAACCTTGAACAAATTCTTTGCACATAAAGTAAACTGAAGAAATTTTTAAGTCTATATACTCCAAGTTTAATCCAAAAAATTACAGGAACAAGAAAATGGAAAAATAATAATAGTACCTTTTCCATCAGAAAACTTACATATCAATGTTTAATGTCTGTAATCCTACCTCCTCTCATATTACATATTTCTCCAAGTGTCCAGATGGGTTGTCCAATCTTCACTACATTAAGTAAAACCTTTCTAAGAAATAACACAAATTGCACCTGTTACTGAATATGTATGTGAAAACATGCCTTAAAATGAGTATTAACTAAAAAGAAACAAGGCTGAAAAAGAAGACTACATACTTCCAAGAGCTGTCAAATCTGTCAAATCTTCATTACATTTACACAAGTGAAGCTCCAATAAAGAAATAAAGCTTCCACTACAACCTTTAGTACGTACGTTGCATCTTAGTCTAATCATGTGGCCTTAAAACAATTCTGTTAATTCAAAAAAATCTCTCAATGATGTCAGAAAAGAAAATTATCTATAACGCTTGACTTCAATTGGTTATTGGAGTCTTGTTGGTTGTGGCATTTTAAATTCCTCTGGGAAACAACTATCATGACTGCAATCACAAATCATATATTTTTTTATATAAAAGAGGTTGCTTACAAGACATCGTATATCGACTGGAACAGAATCCAAAAAAACTTCAAGATCACTGCCACTCTTGGCATTCTCTGTGGTAGTTCCACCACCAGCACAACAATGAATTCGAGCAAGAGCATCCTAAAATAGGTCACCGTCACACACCTTGGGAATAAGATTCATAATCTACACATACAAATTAAAAAAAAAAAACGTATCACTCAGATGCCAAAGAGAGTCATGTAAAATGTTCCTATAGCAGCCACAGATAAGACCCCTATCCTCTAACCACATTAGCTCAAAGATGTAAATTTAAATGAATTTGTATACTACTAAAATCTTTCAAGTCAGATATTGTTAGGTGAATTACATATGTGTGATCATTAACTACAGATTAAAAGTACATAAAAAATATAAATATAATGAGAATCATAAAGGCGGCAAGTCTTACTTAAACATGGTTATAATAATGGGTCAATTTGTTAATTTAGTTAATACATCATGTCATAGTAAGTTCCAACAATGCTAAAAAATAGTGTAAACTTTTAAGGAATTTCTATGCGTATTTTATTTTTGAATACCAAAAAGATGCTGAAACATATCATGTTAAGAATATATGGAAAGATAAATTGGCTTCCCTCTTGGTTCTAATGATTCCTTCACCGATTTTGTCTTTCATAAACCAAACCTACATAATAAAATGCAGGCGTGAGCTATTTAAGAGGTGGGGGTTATGTGAAAGATATATGAAAATACCATATTACTAAAACTGGATTACAAGTAATAAATCTATGAGTGAAGTATTGAACCGTGATCAAAATTGTACACTATGGAGAGGAATCCTTCCCCGCTTTCAGAAAAGTTATAGTTGTGTCAGCGTGAGAAAATGAGGCAAAAAAATAAATAAAATATTGTCTGTGCCTTAAGACAGTGTCTATACAACTTCAAAATATTGGAGAACATAAGGCAGTGCATAAAACAGGTAATGTAGGAGCAATGGTTTCCCATCAACTCAAACTTTTGTCACTCCATGATATTCTTGTTAGAACCATGACCATCGTTGTTACACATTTAAATGATATAGTAACCAGATCTGGACACGTGATAATGAAACTTTTACTTCTCATAAGAAAAAATGGGACTGGTTGCTCTGAACCCAAAAGAATACTATATCAGAATTATTTTCTTAGTGTCATACAAGTTGCGTTAGACTAAAGTACACATGATATAAATTCTTAATAAGGTCTTACTTGTATTCCCCATAATAATCCCAACATAAGTTCTATAATCATCCCACGATCTGAAATGTGAAAAAACAAAATCTACCATGTGTACTTCAGTCTAATGCGCTTTAAGTGTTCAGAACTTCTTTTTGCATATTGTAAGGTAGAGGCAAAGGTTGGTTTATCATGTGGTTTAGGGGTATTGTTAAGTGTGATTGGGTCATAATTGCCCTCCAAGGGGGAGGTAGCCATTGTTGCAAAGCAAAGCACCCTTAACGACTAGTTTGAAAGTTCCAAGAAAAGTATCAAAATAACTAAAAATGGCCTTTTTGACTATTGTCATAGACTGATCTAAAATGATAAAATTATTGAAGATTATAAAAACATGACCAAGACGCATTAGACTTAAGTTTCACATTGTTCAACCAATAGAACAACCCTTTGAACATACGGGTATGGGGTATGGTAAAGAGTTGCAAAGCTCTAGTTACTACACGATACAATGCTTGAAAAAATTGGTATGGCTAGGCCTAGTGTGGCGAAGCTTTGTGTTGCTATGGATCTATTGGAAGAGTTCCCATCCAGAATATGGACTGGGTGTGATAAAACTGGGTTCTGGAAAGATATTGAGTACGAAGATATTCCAAGTTATTACAAGTTGTGCTATAAATACGTCATGATCAATCCAAACGCTTGAAAAAACCTTATTGAATTGAAGTGAATAAAATGGTTAATCCCAAATCTGCAAATGCTAGTCTGAATAAGAAAATTAGTACTGAGTATGCAGGAAAATCTAAAGCCCTTAATTTGACCAACAATTTAAATGGTATTGATGCACTGAAGCTAGTGTCCAAGGTAGTTAATACGAAGGAGACATTAAATTTGATAATGGGTACTATAACATTGTGGGTAATCTTGACAGTAACCCTCTACCCGCAGCAGAATTACTATCACTAATAGAGAAGGGAAGCTATGTAGAATTGACCAAAGTCATACTCTACCCATGGTTATTGAAGATACCGCGACTGTTGAGAGGGTTAATAATAGTTTAGGCATTAGTGATCCAATTCCCGAAAAAGAGATAATGCAGTTATCTCCTAAGAAACATGAAGTCAAGTCTACCAACATACCTGGGTACTCCAAATTCAATCTTAGTAAAAAAAAATGGTATTATTATCGAGCTTTCGGTATCTAATGCCATGGAGCCACACGAGAAGTGTATCCACCCCATTATGTTACCCCTAAACTCTCCTTAGGCCCCTAGCACCGCCTTTCATCACTACAGACCTAGGTCATACCTCGAGTACGGAACTAAAAGCCATCGGGCACTCCCAGGCTCCGTTTAACCAAAAGTCAAACTCTTCAGCTCGATCGAGCCTGAATGAATCTTCAAAGTGCCCTGAATCCCCTTTCCAGCGGTCTGTCCAGTGCGCGATTCCAACTTACCATGCGGACGAACGACCAGTTTTCCCCGAAACTCGATTAAAAGGCCACCGGGCGCTCTCGTGCTCCGTTTGACCTAATTTAGCTCTTCAGATCGACCGAGACTGAATGAATCTTCAAAGGTCACTGAAACCCCTTTCCAACAGTCCATCCCGTACATGATTTTAACTTGCGGTACAGACGAACGATCTGTTTTACTCTAGAATGTCACCGAATGCTTCTATGGCCCATTCGATCAAAGTCAACTCCACGAACCGGATCAAACTCTTTTTAATGTCAAAGTACATCTCCTAACCTTTCCAACGGTCCACCCCGTGTGTGATTCAGACTTACCATGCCGATGAATGATCCGTTTGCATCCGACGATCCCCCGCCCAATGGACCGACGAATGCTTTTGAGCCACATTTAACCTAAAGTAAACTCTCGAACCTGAGAGGAGTCTAAAGTAATTTCAAAGGTATCTGAATTACCTTTCTAACGGTCTACCCCGTGTGCGATTCGGAGCAGTGGTTTGAGCTATGCGATCGATTTTCTAAAAAGGCCTAAAAGACACTGCCAAACGGTAGGTCCCAGACCCTGCCTATCGGCAGTGTGCCTAAATACACCTGCCGATTGGCAGGAATAGGGCTATGCCGATCGGCAATGCCCTGGGCCTATAACAAGGAGGCCTTGGCCTCATTGTAAAGGGGGCCCAGATCAGAAACTTATCACTCTCAGCAAATCTAGAAAAGCTCTCTCGAAGTCAGCGCAATTTCCACACCCAAATCCCTTTCCAACCTTCACTTTTCATTATCCTTTTCATCAAACTTGGTGAATTAACTACCCTCCATCATCATCCAAGTGCAAGTTCTGCTCTCCAACATTCAAGATTAAGCTCAAGATCTTCAAGAAGGTCCAATTTTCTCGACTCTCTCCATAAATTCTCATAAATTCATAATAACTTGTTTCATTACTTGGCACTTTTACTCTCTCATTTCACATATCTTAATATACTATTTATTTAGTATTATTACACATCTTGTTTTCCATACAAATAACCCCCCCCCCCCCCCCCCAAATAAGAAAAATAGGGTTTGCTAATAAATTATAAACGGGAATTCTCATGCTTTTCTTACACCTTCGTCACAACTAAAACACTTTTTCTATACACACACACACACAAATAAGAGAATACCTGTAATACCCCGTACTTTTGGCTATATTTATTTTGGGATTAATTAATTAAATGCGTATTAATTGGAAATTAATCCGGGTTATAAATACTAACGAGATGCGAGTTGGTATTTGATTATGTCCATACATGTTTTTATATATGTATTTGGTATTATGAAATTTGTCGTGACATTTATATACGGCATTTTAGAAATTTTGTTGAGACGCGTGGGACCGCCGCGTCACGGTGTAATATTTTGACTATAAAAAGTGAATTTAAAATCTATAAACCGTATGGTCGTTTTGAGTGCGCCAACGCGTCCAGAAGGGTCGAGATAGTCAGAAAACACTAGCCGGGGGTGTAGTTTGGGTCTCGGGGTATTTTTAGGCCATACCGGCAACTTAAAGGGTAGTTTGGTAATTTTGCATTTTGAGGAATTAAAAGTGACGAAAATTGGGAGTTTTAAATCTGTTGTGGATTTAACCCACTAAGCCCATTAACCAAACCATATTAACCTAGAAGGCTACGTAGGTTATTAGAAGAGTTTTCTAAGTTTCCCAAATCAAACCCTAGCCACCTAAAGCCACCATTGGAGAAGAAGCTTGGAGAGAGGGAATTCTGCAGAAAAATCTTCATCAAACCATCATCCAAACTCAGAGACAACCAAGGCAAGTGACTTTATTCCATTTAATTTCAAAGAATGTTCTTTCCATGTTAGAAAAATTCGAATTTTGTGTTTGTTCTTGGTGAAATATGAAAACCCATGTAGTTTGGAGTTTAGAACTTGAAAATTTTGAAGAGAATTGCATGTAGAATGATAGGAAGATGATTATTCTCATGATAATTGTGATTAGAAGAAATTAAAACGGATTAAATTCTGGGATTTGATGATGATATAAATCTAGGGTTCATGTTCTTATAAAAATTGGGGAAAATATAGAATCTTGTGATTTAATGATGTATAGGGTGCAATAAAGCCTTAAAAGATGTTAGTTATGACCTTAGCATGTTTTAGGATGGTTAGAGAACTTAAAACATTGTTGGGACGAACTTTGGAGAAGATTTGAGGAGTAGAAATGGAAGAAAAACGTAACTAAGAAGATCTGGGACGAAACTGGCAGGTCGTTAGAAGCCCCTACCCAGGTCGTTCGAACGAACTCGTTCGAACGAGCTTCTGACGAGTTGACCAGTCGCTACTAACGAGAAGGGATTTCGTTCGATATCTCATTCGAACGAGATATCGTTAGAAGGTACAGTTCGTTCGAACGACCTGGAATCTCGTTCGAACAGCCTCGTTCGAATGAGACTTCTAACGAGTTGATAGAGGAATCTCGTTCGAACAGTCTCGTTCGAACGAGATTTCTAACGAGTTGACAGTTTGGTCCTTTTTGGACTGTTTTGATTTTTGGAGTTTCGTAAACTTGTTCGAGGATATAGATAACATTCCAAGGATGATGTAATGGTAGAATTGGGACTTTTGGGTATTTATGAGGAGGAAATTAGATACGAGAGTTATATTAAATGGACGGTTTGGGTTGAGACGTGAGTATCTACTACGACGTGAGAATGAATTATGGCGCGTATAATTACAAACCAGAATAATATAAGTTGTAGATATTATAAGTTAGTACGAGAATGCGATATGTACTACGATTAAACTACGGGATTACTAAGATGTGTGTTTACTTAGTATTGGTATATGAATTGTGTGTATGACATACCTACCATACTTGCTATCACGGGAGGTTGCGTTCGCTTAGGGCCCTCTAATCCTTGTGTTGCCCGGATTTAGACAGGTTGCCTTGATGAACATAGGCCATAGAAAGACTTATTGGGATATTAATAAGTCCGCTGATCGTAGGAGCGTAGGTATGTGCGTGACCTATGTGATGTGACTGTGTTCGCCTCCATTGTGTGTGATGTTGTTATCTGTGAACTATTCCTGAGAGATTCGGAATATGTAATCCTTATGTACGTGATGTACCGGGATGGATAGCAGAGTATGTGTGCACTGCAGCTTAGTTCTCGGGGTGCTTATATTGTATATTTATGATGTGAATAATATACACTTAATTAATGGGAACCTTCACGTTAATGTTGTGAATATAATTACGGTATTGCTTCGAGAAATATAGCGAGTTAACTGATAGTGATATATATATGGCATATTGAGCATCTGAGTTTACGTTAAACCCCTACTTCATTACGAGCGTTATAATGTTAATAGAACCGAGTAATATGGGTAGGACCTATGATAGTCTAGCTAGAGATGATGTCACTTAGCTAATGGGTTGTGTAATTATAGATGGGTACTTACGTAGGAGTGCACAGTTAGACGAGAGGTGAGAATATCATGTGAGTGCACGTCCTAACATGTACTTTGCATTTAATGTTTTAAATGTTTTTAAAGAACTTGCAGGTTTTTTAAAATATAACTCCACATTCGGGCTCTGACCCGTTTGCTTTTCAAATATATTTTTCTTTGTAAAACCATTTTAGGTGCCCAGCCACAAGGACACCATGCATAGGATATTCATTCAGTAGACGAGCTGTAGCTGTTTGTGGAAGCCACAGGGATTTTCTTGTAGACGCCTCTATCACTTGGATTCCAGATTCATTATTTATCAGTTGTAGGGCATGTTGCCCATATCTATTAGAGTTACATTTCCATTTCAGTTTCAGACTTTGGCATGTACTGTTTTAGTTTTCGGTTTACTTATTTCAGTTATGGGATTTTAGTGAGGAGTTTTTCCTCCAGACTTTATTTACGTTATGTGATGGTCATTCTATTTACTTCATTATGGTGAATGGTGTTATTATTCTTTATTACACTTGTTGCATGTTAATTAGACTTTAATTAAAATTTGGCACTTACTTTTTAAATACTAGGTGGTTAGTAATCATTAAAAGGTTTTCGACAGTGATGCTATTAACTGGGCCAACTTGGCATTTTGAATTAATTTAATAAAGGAGTAGCTACCCGGTATTTAATTAGTCGGGGTGTCACAGGTGGTATCAGAGCATCAGGTTCTAGTGTCCTTTAGGATCTGATGGTTTATTATGTTTCCGCTAAGTTTCTTTGATATAGAGCCCTAAATTTTAGGATTATTGTACTCTTTTTGTGTATGCTTCGTTCTTCAGCTATCTTAAGTTTATAAACAGCGAACTTATAAACTTTGTTCTTATTTCAGATGCCTCCACGACGTGCACGACGAGTTCCCAGGGATGTAACGCCCGAACCCCAGCCCGCTCCAGTTCAGGGCATGATGAACGCCGCTGAGGTTGAAGCTATAGTAGCCCAAGCGGTAAATGCCGCCATTGCCGTTGTTCAGCAGGCACCACCACAGTCGTCGGTTGCCGTGCCAGTACAGGTTAATGCATTCCCGTCTGCTTGGGAGCGTGTACGTGACGCTTTTCAGAAAGCGCATCTGCCAGAGTTTGCAGGTAGCTCAGATGTGGTAGTCTCGAGCCAATGGAGGAAGGATATGCAGAGGCACTTGAGGATGTATGAGTGCACGGATGTCCAGAAGCAGGTGCTAGCTACTTTCAAGCTAGTTGGATCTGCATTACAGTGGTGGGAGTCTATTACCACCGCGGAGGAGAGGGATACTCTCACGATTCAGGAGTTCTGGGTGCGGTTCGACCGCAAGTACTTTCCGTCAGCTGTTCATACGGAAATGTGGAGGAGATTGATGAGTTTGAGGTAGGAGGGCAAGACTGTGGCCGAGTATGAGGTTGAGTTCACAAATCTGTTGAATATCATTCCAGATGAGATACCAACAGAGAAGAAGAAGATTGAGAAGTTCACGGACGGGTTGACATGGAGGATCCGTCAACATCGTCTAGGGAACCTATCATTGGACACTTATTCTGATGTGGTTAACGCTGCATTGTTACACTGCCAGGACCACCGTTTTCATATGGCCGAGGGCAAGAGGTCGGGTGAGTCTAGCCATCAGGGCAAGACTGGAGGACATGGTGCCAGCGGGGCACAATCTGGTCAGGGGAAGAGACAGAATGAGCAGGGCTCCCAGCAGGGGGATAATAAGAGGTTCTGGTCAGGGAACTACAAACAGGGACATGGAGGTTTCCGTCAGGGCCATCAAGGTCCAAATGGCCATCAGGGCCAACAAGGGCAGAATGGGCAGCAGTTTCACCAGGGCCAGCAGGGCCAAGGGAGGAACGGTAACGGCCACCAGGGCCGGGGACAGCAGGGACAGAGAGGAGGGAACTTCCTAGGGAAGTTCTTTGTTTGTGGCAAGACTGGCCATAAGCGACAGGATTGTCCTGATAAGGGCAGGGCCCCACAGCAGCAGCAGCAGCAGGGTGCTCGCTAGGAGCCACGGAGGCTTATGTTTCCCGCCGCTCTTCCCGCACCGCCACATATGGCAGCATTGCCACCCATTCCAGCAGTCCCAGCTCAGCAGGTGCAGCTACGGTATGGACGTGTCTACAACGTCCACTAGGCTACAGTTCCACAGGCACCGCCCTCGATTGAGGGTACGTTTCCTATCCATGGCACTATGGGTCGGGTATTATTTGATACGGGTGCTACACACTGTTTTATAGCTACACACTTTGCGAAAGCTTTAGGATTGTTAGCCACGGCATAGAGCACAGTGACGTGTGTTGACTCACCATTGGGGAGTGGGTCACTTATTTTCTTTATATGCCGGGGAGTGGGGGTAGAGATTGTTGGTTTGGTATTACCTGCAGACATGTTAGTATTAGATATGCGTGTTCACGATGTGATTATCGGTATGGATTGGCTCGTAGCTTATAGGGCCATGATTGATTGCTTCAGCGGGAGCATTGTTTTTGCCATTCCGGGGCAAGAGATGTTTGTAGTGGCGATGCCTCGCCCAGAGGGAGGATCGAGCGCTCATCTGTATTACATTGAGGAGGATACCCCTAAGGAGGTAGTGATTCCTTTAGATTCTATCCCAGTAGTCAGGGAGTATTCAGATGTGTTTCAGGAGATACCAGGCTTACCCCCCAGTCGAGAGATAGACTTTGTTATAGATTTGCTACCGGGTACGAGACCTATAGCACGCGCACCGTACCGTATGGCTCCAGCTGAGATGAGGGAGTTACGAGATCAGATAGAGCAGCTGTTAGGTCAGGGCTTGATTCTCAGGAGTACCTCACCTTGGGGCGCTCCAATTTTGTTTGTGAAGAAGAGGGACGGTTCACTGAGATTATGTGTGGACTACCGAGAGTTGAATAAGGTCACGATACGTAATAAGTATCCGTTGCCTCGAATCGATGACTTATTCGACCAGTTGAGAGGAGCTTCTTTCTTCTTGAAGATTGATTTGAGATCGGGATACCATCAGTTGCGTATCAGGGAGGAGGATGTCTCGAAGACTGCATTCTTGTCGAGATATGGTTCTTACGAGTTTCGGGTTATGCCTTTCGGCTTGACCAACGCTCCAGCTGTGTTTATGGACTTGATGAACAGAGTGTTCAGGGATTTCCTAGACCAGTTTGTCATTGTCTTCATTGATGATATTCTGGTTTACTCCCAGACAGAGGAGGAGCACGCCGAGCATTTGACGCAGGTTTTGCAGACACTTCGTCAGAACGAGTTGTATGCAAAATATGAGAAGTGCGCGTTTTGGCTGAAGGAAGTCCAATTTTTGGGACACATTATTTCCGACCAGGGAATATCTGTTGATCCGGGGAAGGTATCAGCGGTGAGGGAGTGGGGACAGCCCACGACACCGACTGAGATTCATAGTTTCTTGGGTCTAGCAGGATACTACATGAGGTTTATTCGGGGTTTCTCAGAGATAGCAGGTCCTTTGACACATCTGACTCGTAAGGGCGTGCCATACATCTGGAGTGGTGCCTGTCAGTTGGCATTCGATGAATTGAAGGACAAATTGACCTCAGCACCTGTGTTAGCATTGTCGAGACCAGGAGTTGAGTATTTGGTTTACACCGATGCATCTTTGCAAGGACTGGGAGGTGTATTACAGCAGGAGAGACAGGCCATAGCTTATGCTTCCCGTAAGCTTAAGCCTCATGAGAAGAATTACCCCACGCATGATTTGGAGTTGGCGGCAGTGGTATTTGCCCTACGGATTTGGAGGTACTATCTTTTGGGGGAGAAGTTCCAACTGTTCACGGACCACAAGTCCCTACAGTACCTATTCACGCAGAAGGAATTGAATGTGCGGCAGCGTAGGTGGCTTGAGTTTGTGAAGGACTACCAGTTCGACATCCAGTACCACCCAGGAAAGGCTAACGTGGTAGCAGACGCGTTGAGCCGTAGGCCAGCAGATGAGGTGGCAGAGGTGTGGAAGGCTAAGTGGAAGGAATTGGGACACCAGGATGCAGTGGCCCGATCTTTCATGTCTGTGATGACCGTTACACCGCTGATTGTCACGAAGGTAGTATGGGCACAGGCTAATGACTCGTTCTGTCAGGAGAAGATAGTTCGATTACTAGCAGAGGGAGCCGAGTCCTATACCGTTAGCTCAGACGGGGGATTACGCTTCAATGGGAGATTGGTAGTTCCAGAAGGGGAGGAATTGCGACACGATGTGATGGCAGAGTCGCACGGCTCACGGTTCGCGGTACATCCCGGAGGGGACAAAATGTACCAAGACATGAGACGCCAGTATTGGTGGAGCGGTATGAAGAGAGATATCGCTGAGTTTGTTTCGAAATGTGCCACTTGTCAGCTTGTAAAAGTGGATCATCAGAAACCGACAGGATTGCTACAGCCATTGGAGGTCCCGGTGTGGATGTGGGAGAGAATATCCATGGACTTTATCACGGGGTTGCCTACGTCGCAGAGGGGTCACAACTCCGTTTGGGTAATTGTGGACAGGTTGTCCAAGGTCGCTCACTTTTTACCCTTAAGGACTGATTACACAGCGGGATAGTATGCCCATCTCTTCATTTCAGAGATTGTGAGACTTCACGGTGTGCCCCTAAATATCGTGTCTGACAGAGACAAGATATTTGTTTCGCGGTTTTGGGAGAGTTTCCAGGAGGCCATGGGCACGGAATTGCGGTTGAGTATGGCTTATCATCCGCAGACTGATGGGCAGACCGAGCGCACAAATCAGATGTTGGAGGACATGCTACGCATGTGCATTATTGACTTTGGGGGTGGATGGGAGCAGTACCTTCCACTGGTGGAGTTTGCTTACAACAACTCCTATCAGTTCACTATTGGCATGGCTCCGTTTGAGGCATTATACGGTAGGCCTTGTCGTTCCCCAGCATGTTGGTTAGAAGTGGGGGACAACAAACTGCTTGGGCTGGAAGTGATTCAGGATACTTCGGCAAGGATTGAGTTGATTCGGAGTCGCATTCGGGTAGCTCAAGACAGGCAGAAGAGTTATGCTGATGCGAAGAGATTTTTCAGGGAGTTCCAAGTAGGGGACCAGGTTTTGCTCAGGGTATCTCCTATGAAGGGGATTATGCGTTTCGGGAAGAAAGGGAAGTTGGCACCAAGGTATGTGGGGCCGTTTCCTATTATTGAGCGGATCGGACCGGTTGCGTATAGACATGGACTACCGGAGCATTTGCATTGGATTCACGATGTGTTCCATATTTCCTCGCTGAGGAAATACCTTGGAGATAATTTGGCTCATTCTTACATTGCTGTGGAGGACATCGATCTCCAGCCTGATAGCTCCTACGAGGAGGGGACGATTGCTATTTTGGACCGAAGCGAGAGGAAACTGCGGTCAAAGATAGTTCCGTTAGTGCGTGTTCAGTGGCGACATCACAATGTCGATGAGTCCACATGGGAGCGCGAGGATGAGATGCGCGAACGTTATCTAGAGTTGTTTTTAGCAGGTACTTTCTAGTTTCGAATTTTGGGACGAAATTCAGTTATTAGGGTGGAAGTATGTAATACCTCGTACTTTTGGCTATATTTATTTTGTGATTAATTAATTAAATGCGTATTAATTGGAAATTAATCCGAGTTATAAATACTAACGGGATGCGAGTTGGTATTTGATTATGTGCATACATGTTTTTATATATGTATTTGGTATTATGAAATTTGTCGTGAGATTTATATACGGCATTTTAGAAATTTTGTTGAGACGCGTGGGACCGCCGCGTCACGGTGTAATATTTTGACTATAAAAAGTGAATTTAAAATCTATAAACCGTATGGTCGTTTTGAGTGCGCCAACGCGTCTAGAAGGGTCGAGATAGTTAGAAAACACTAGTCGGGGGTGTAGTTTGGGTCTCGGGGTATTTTTAGGCCATACCGACAACTTAAAGGGTATTTTGGTAATTTTACATGTTGAGGAATTAAAAGTGACGAAAATTGGGAGTTTTAAATCTGTTGTGGATTTAACCCACTAAGCCCATTAACCAAACCATATTAACCTAGAAGGCTACGTAGGTTATTAGAAGAGTTTTCTAAGTTTCCCAAATCAAACCCTAGCCACCTTAAGCCACCATTGGAGAAGAAGCTTGGAGAGAGGGAATTCTACAGAAAAATCTTCATCAAACCATCATCCAAACTCAGAGACAACCAAGGCAAGTGACTTTATTCCATTTAATTTCAAAGAATGTTCTTTCCATGTTAGAAAAATTTGAATTTTGTGTTTGTTCTTGGTGAAATATGAAAACCCATGTAGTTTGGAGTTTAGAACTTGAAAATTTTGAAGAGAATTGCATGTAGAATGATAGGAAGATGATTATTCTCATGATAATTGTGATTAGAAGAAATTAAAACGGATTAAATTCTGGGATTTGATGATGATAGAAATCTAGGGTTCATGTTCTTATAAAAATTGGGGAAAAATATAGAATCTTGTGATTTAATGATGTATAGGGTGCAATAAAGCCTTAAAAGATGTTAGTTATGACCTTAGCATGTTTTAGGATGATTAGAGAACTTAAAACATTGTTGGGACGAACTTTGGAGAAGATTTGAGGAGTAGAAATGGATGAAAAACGTAACTAAGAAGATCTGGGACGAAACTGGCAGGTCGTTAGAAGCCCCTACCCAGGTCGTTCGAACGAACTCGTTCGAACGAGCTTCTAACGAGTTGACCAGTCGCTACTAACGAGAAGGGATTTCATTCGATATCTCGTTCGAACGAGATATCGTTAGAAGGTACAGTTCGTTCGAACGAACTGGAATCTCGTTCGAACAGCCTCGTTCGAACGAGACTTCTAACGAGTTGACAGAGGAATCTCATTCGAACAGTCTCGTTCGAACGAGACTTCTAACGAGTTGACAGTTTGGTCCTTTTTGGACTGTTTTGATTTTTGGAGTTCCATAAACTTGTTCGAGGATATAGATAACATTCCGAGGATGATGTAATGATAGAATTGGGACTTTTGGGTATTTATGAGGAGGAAATTAGATACGAGAGTTATATTAAATGGACGGTTTGGGTTGAGACGTGAGTATCTACTACGACGTGAGAATGAATTATGGCGCGTATAATTACAAACCGGAATAATATAAGTTGTAGATATTATAAGTTAGTACGAGAATGCGATATGTACTACGATTAAACTACGGGATTACTAAGATGTGTGTTTACTTAGTATTGGTATATGAATTGTGTTTATGACATACCTACCATACTTGCTATCACGGGAGGTTGTGTTCGCTTAGGGCCCTCTAATCCTTGTGTTGCCCGGATTTAGACTGGTTACCTTGATGAACATAGGTCATAGAAAGGCTTATTGGGATATTAATAAGTCCGCTGATCGTAGGAGCGTAGGTATGTGCGTGACCTATGTGATGTGACTGTGATCGCCTCCATTGTGTGTGATGTTGTTATCTGTGAACTATTCCTGAGAGATTCGGAATATGTAATCCTTATGTACGTGATGTACCGGGATGGATAGCAGAGTATGTGTGCACCGCAGCTTAGTTCTCGGGGTGCTTATATTGTATATTTATGATGTGAATAATATACACTTAATTAATGGGAACCTTCACGTTAATGTTGTGAATATAATTACGGTATTGCTTCGAGAAATATAGCGAGTTAACTGATAGTGATATATATATGGCATATTGAGCATCTGAGTTTACGTTAAACCCCTACTTAATTACGAGCGTTAAAATGTTAATAGAACCGAGTAATATGGGTAGGACCTATGATAGTCTAGCTAGAGATGATGTCACTTAGCTAATGGGTTGTGTCGTTATAGATGGGTACTTACGTAGGAGTGCACAGTTAGACGAGAGGTGAGAATATCATGTGAGTGCACGTCCTAACATGTACTTTGCATTTAATGTTTTAAATGTTTTTAAAGCACTTGCAGGTTTTTTAAAATATAACTCCACATTCGGGCTCTGACCCATTTGCTTTTCAAATCTATTTTTCTTTGTAAAACCATATTAGGTGCCCAGCCACAAGGACACCATGCATAGGATATTCATTCAGGAGACGAGTTGTAGCTGTTTGTGGAAGCTACAGGGATTTGCTTGTAGACGCCTCTATCACTTGGATTCCAGATTCATTATCTATCAGTTGTAGGGCATGTTGCCCATTTCTATTAGAGTTACATTTCCATTTCAGTTTCAGACTTTGGCATGTATTGTTTTAGTTTTTGGTTTACTTATTTCAGTTATGGGATTGTAGTGAGGAGTTTTTCCTCCAGACTTTATTTACGTTATGTGATGGTCATTCTATTTACTTCATTATGGTGAATGGTGTTATTATTCTTTATTACACTTGTTGCATGTTAATCAGACTTTAGTTAAAATTTGGCACTTACTTTTTAAATACTAGGTAGTTAGTAATCATTAAAAGGTTTTCGACAGTGATGCTATTAACTGGGCCAACTTGGCATTTTTGAATTAATTTAATAAAGGAGTAGCTACCCGGTATTTAATTAGTCGGGGTGTCACAATACCCCGATTGGATTTATGGGATAAACACCACCTCTCGTTTTGCATGCGAACTACATGGACTTTGATGCCTCTATAGGATACGTAGGCGTCTCGGGGTAAAATCCTAGACTCGAGTCCTATACTCACTTTTTCTCTCATTTTCTATTTTCTCTAAACTCAATTCTCTCTCTCTCTCTCTCTCTCTCTCTCTCTATATATATATATATATATATATATATATATATATATATATATATATATGGCCTTAGTGGCGTATTTTTTCGCATGCCTTATCGTTCCATCATAACGGTCAACGTAAGGATAATAGCGTAAATCGTATTTTCTAATATTTTTATACCTTCCTACGGGTGACTCGCTTTATCTCTTCCATTGTACAAGTCTATGATTCCTATCTCCATTATATATACACATGCACACATATCACGGGGAAAAGAAAGGAAAATAGCAAAAACCCATGAGAGACCGTAAGGGCGGAATGGGTGCCTAACACCTTCCCATTTCGTAACTTAGCCTCCGGACCCTTTTCGAATCATTTTGGTTTCGTATGTGTCAGTCTATCTTTGGATGCTATCCTTCGATATGAATCCCTTTCTTTTGTCTGTTTTGAGTAAAATAGATTGGCGACTCCTTCTCTTTACATTTTTCACCTCATCAATGACGTCGCCCGAAGTGCTCCCGAGAGGGACACGCTGGACCTAGGATCCTCACTCCGCTCGCCCGCGGTGAGGATCAGGGATGGCCACAGTGGCTACTCTACTGGGGATATTATTTTGAGGTCTAGACTCTATTTACATGGGTGTTATGTTTGTTTAGATTTTTCCCCATTTTTTCATGTTCCCCTTTTCCATGTGCACCCCATACTTATGCTTCTATTCACAGACTTGTAGAAAAATTCTCCATGTACACCACACACCACGTGCACCTAAGATCACATATATCCATATGTTTCACGCATCACCCATCCATACTTTGTGTACTATTGGTATTTGTACTTTGCTCCCTGTTTGGCATAATCAAGAAAGACATTCTCATAAGATACTAATAAGAGAATCATGCATGATTCACACGACATCACCAAAGAGCATTGTTTATGACCAAATTTTGTCCAGTAACTGGAGGGTCACTTCGTGATGGGCGCTGGTCCGGAAAGGAGCAGTTAACCGAAGCGATATGACTATATCCTTCCATTGGCCAAGTACCTTCGACGTATTTCGAACGGTTCCCCCGCATCGTACCGCTTGACCGAAGTCATGACGGGAGGTATATCATAGGGAATTCGTTTAAGTACCCCGAGTATATTGAATTTGCTCTCACACGTATCATCCCCATGAGGTATATGGTGAGGAAATTCACGTACACTCAGGTATATCAAATGGCTTATCCACACGTACCGATTGCCCACAAGAGCAAGACGTATATCGTGGAAGTCAGGACAAAAGGGGGAACCCTTTCCGATTCACCCAACCAACTGCATACCCGCATATAGGTGTCAAGCCTAGGACACCCATATTAGATTGCCGATTTCAACCCGAAACGCTGCCAAAATTCCGGGTTGGCCTGCCGCCCAAATTTTTTGCTCATTTTTAAAACGGGACCCTTCCGTGAGCCTGGTCACAAGTCCATCCATAGCTTTGCATATATTACAAACCCAACTTTTCCGGGCTCGGGTCCCGTCTGTCATTTTTAATTTGCATTTAGGAGAATTTAATACAAGTGAGAACATAATAATTATAATAATCATGCTGAGGTCCGTCTCTCGAAAAAAAATCTAAAAACATTTCTCCCTTATTTATCAAAAAGCCAAAAACATTTCTCCTCTCTTTATCAAAAAAAAAAAAAAATTGTCTTTTCATCTCAAAAAGAAAAAATTTCATCCGTCTTTCTAAAAAATAAATCTCTTTTTTACGTCTTCTCTGGTCGATCGCAAACCCTTTGCCTGGCTCCTTATTGGCTTCGGTCTTTAGTCAAATCACCCTGGAGTTTTGTCCGTTCCCCTGTTACTTCTTTCGAGTCAGGAATCCATCCGCCTTCCATGGAGAACACAGATCAAGTACCCGTTGTGCAACCGGATCTGACGACAGTCCTAGCTCAGCTCGTGTCCAAAATTGATAACCTCCAAACTGAGGTCCAAGAAATGTAACAAAACCAGGTTCATGTTCCTCAAGATCCCGAGCCCCTATTACCTCGTACTATGGATCCACCCGAGCCTACCTGGGTTCTCGAAGAGTATCAACACGTTTCACGTGCCCCTCCTGCTAATGGGTCGCCGCCTGCCCAACTTCCGATGCTGAACCTTGCCTAGCATGGGGCTAAATTGCCTATGATCATTGATCCGAAGGAAGAAGAGCTGAACAAAGTCAAAGAGGGCCATAAGATGCTCACCAAGAAGTTTGACCAATTCAGAATCTCGGGGAATTACATGGACTACACCCACATGTCTCCTTATCCTAAAGCGAGGTTACCTGAGAAGTTCAAGATACCAAATATCAAGAAATTCGGAGGAAGTGGACCCCCGATTGTTCATCTCCGCAGTTATCACTGTTCCATGACTCTACTAGGGACATCTGAAGAAGTGATGGCCCAATTGTTTCAGCAAACTCTGAAGGATAGCGCCCTCCGATTATTTTTGTCTGTCGAAGAGTCCAGAATTCGTAGTTGGGAAGATGTAGCCCAGGAATCATGTTACAGTACAAATATAATGAAGAGATTGAGGTCACCCGCCATGATTTAGAGCTAATCAAACAGAACTCCGGGGAATTAGTTAGTAATTTCATAGCCCGATGGAGGGAAAAAGCAACAACCATGACTAATCGGCAATTCGAGGAAGAACAAGTTATCATAGTGAAGAAGAATTTCTTACCCCATGTCCGAGCAATAATGGAAGGATAATACTATCCCCACTTCCGAGCTCTCAGAGAAGCAGGAGTAGAAATCGAGGAAGGTCTTGCTAAGACAGATGTCGAACCAAAGAAGGTGTCCAGACAGTTCACCCCCAGAAAATATGATAAACCTGCCAGTGCTGCACTCTCAACCATCATTAACATCTCTCCACCAACCACATCATGGGAACCAGAAATTCGCCTTGTCCCACTCCGAATAGAATACACCGAGTTCCATACTCCCCACTCCAAAGTTTATCAAGCCCTGCTAAGCCAAAACCTTATCAAACCCTTGGATCCCCATCCATGGCCAAATCCGCTCCCAAGAAACTTCAAGACCAAACTGCTGGCCATACCACCGACCAATTCTTTCACCTCCGAAACATAATCCAAGGTCTCATTGACCGGGGTACCATCGCCCCACCAGCCAATACTAAGCTAAATACTACTCACAACCCACTCCCAAATCATGCCAATGCCATCTTCTTAGAAGAAAACCTAGAATTCGATCCCTCAACTCAAATCACACCATATACTCTCCTAAACATCTCCAAATTTGCCCGTATTTTCTCTTACACCCTGTTAGCCTCGTTGATTAGGCATTGTCACTCCTTACCAGAGCATGCATCGCTGTCCGTACCCATTCTAAAAATGGAGGCATGGAATTATCAGAAGTGTTAAACCAACTCTTGGAGTTCGGGTTGAAATTGCCCTCACAGATGATCATTGATTACCTGTGGCTCACCACGCTATTCTTGGAAGCACGAAAATGGGCTCGAGAGTCAGATAGTTGGGTGGTATCAATTTATGAAGTCATCTTGGATGATGTTGTCCATATCATGGCAGAATTATTCAGGCAAACCAACAACATCAACAGTTTGACCGAGTTACTTGATTCTCTGAAGCTACAAGGGCACCCGGTCCCTTCACCCTTACACATCCCCATAGAATGGGAAGACTTGTATGAAGAATTCGTTGAAGTTATGGAATGCATCGACTTCACGTGGAAAGACAAAATTGTTGCCATCGGATGGGGGGAAGAGTTTGAGGACTCAAATAAAGAACATGCTTCAAAGAAAACTAGTCCGATAGCCGACATGTGTGGAATGATGTCATTTGAGGAACTCCTCGGAGAAAAAACAAGGTAGTAGAACAACCCGAGGTTGACGAGGAAACGGAATTCATGTTCTTTCCTACTTTAGTAAATCACATGACCAGATCAGGGAGGCATTACCAGATCCCAAACTCACTACCAGCCAATAACAAGGGGAAGGGCGTGGAAAACCTTCGTATGCCAGAGCCCTCGAGTAGTTCAAGATCCTTGATCAACTAAACAAACCTCAATATAACATCACTCTATGGGGGATTTTCATATCTTCTCACCAACATAGAAATGCTTTGATAAGGTTGCTCACTAGACCCACAGTTCCTCGTTCTACCACACCAAAAAAAATGGTAAATTTGGTCGGATCCTTGACCTCTACCCAAATGCTATCCTTTTCTGAAGAAGAAATCCCCAAGATTGGGTCAAATCACAATTATGCACTCAACATCTCCGTCGAAGCTATGGGGAAGGTTGTACCACTCTCTCTTATCGATAATGGATCTCCCTTGAATGTCTGCCCACTGAGAACCTTCAAATGTCTAGGAGTGAAAGAAAGCGACCTCGCTCCAACCTCTGCTGCTATGCGTGCCTATGATAATCCCCATCGAGAGGTGATGGGATCCATAAAGCTTGTAATAAGGGATGGCCTTATAAACCTTGTCATCAAATTCCAAGTTATTGACATCCCAGCTTATTTCAATCTGTTGCTAGAACGACCTTGGCTTCACGGTATCAAGGGTGTATCTTCCTCACTCCATCAAAAATTAAAATTCTTCGCCGATGGACGACTCATCACCATTTTGAGCAAGGATAACAATACCGAGGGTGTAAGTGCCAGCAGTCCACTTCTTAAGATACATCATGGGTCAAATCATATGCGCCTATCAGGATTCCAAATTGAACCACCTCTACTCCCGATAGGGGATGACTTCAAAGAAAGGGTTTGTCCAGAATACGACCATCATGGAAACGTTAATGTGATTCAGATGTTCAGAAACATGCACTTCATTTCCGAACTGGGGCTAGGACAAAGACAATAAGGTATATTCGAGATAATTGAACTGAAGAAAGCATTCCCTCCTTGTGGTTTGGTGTATCAACCATCAAAATAAGAGCTCAAAATGATCCGCCAGTCTCAACCAAAGAGAGGACTAGACTGCATCCAGACTATCCAAGGTGAGTCCTTGAATGGACGATTCATCAAAGAGTGTGAAGACTTCCCCTTTTGCTACTTTCCAGAACCATGGTATGACCATACAGACAAGAAGATGAAGCCTGGAATGGAGATATTCTTCAAGGAGAGCTACCCATGGGTAAAGAGTTCCTAACACTATGTATAACCACTCATCAAAGATACCAAAGAGACTAAGGAAAGTGACTCCGAAGATTCCTTCAACTTACAGACACTGGGGCTGACACTCTGCATGGTTCACTCAGGCACTACATCACCGGATCCGTCCCAACTGATTAAAGTTGTTGATACACCTCTCCTCAACTAGCATGCTGCGCCAGTTCTACCTACTGAAATCTCCCCTAATCCTAATGTTTACCCCCATTTCTTCTTCTGTTATCTATCCTTGTTCAAATGTAATCGAATCCTCCTTTGACAAGGTTCTCAATGTTGTTTTTCCTATCAATGAAATAAACTAAGATTTTGAGTATCTTGCTGTGCCTTACATTAACTGCTGAGATTCTAATCAAACTTTTGATGATGATGATTTTACAAATGAACAATTCTTAACTGATGTGAATAAGGTTAATAATAAACAATATAACCGCGTTCAAGTTAATGAAGAAGAGACTGTTGTTATTAACCTCGGTTCTAGTAGACAACAGCGTGAGATTAGGATAGGGGCTACCCTCGACGAGCATGAGTGTGCACAACTCGAATAATTGCTAAAGGAAGTCGTGGATGTCTTCGCATGGTCCTATGACGATATGCCCGATATTGATCCTGAAATAGCTCATCTTGAGATTCCCACTCTCCCAGATTACAAGTCAATCAAACAAAAGTTGAGAAAGCTCTGCACCTAATGGTTGCTCAAGGTCAAAGAAAAGGTGGTCAAACAGTTGAACATGGGCTTCATTCGTGTGATCGAATATCCCACGTGGCTAGCCAACATAGGGCCTGTGCCGAAATCAGGAGGGAAGGTTCGGATGTGTGTAGACCACCGAGACTTGAACAAAGCCTCTCCAAAGGATGATTATCAATTACCCAATATTGACATGATCATAGACAACACAGCCAGTCATGCTCTCAAATTATTTATCGATGGGTTTGTCGGATATAACCAAATCAAAATGCAACCGGACCACCAAGAAAAAAAGGCATTCATCACCCCATGGGGAACCTTTTGCTACACTGTTATATCATTTGGTCTCAAGAACGCTGGGGCTACCTACCAGAGGGCTGCCACAACCATCCTGCACGATCTGATTCACAAAGAAGTTGAGGTCTATATGGATGATAGGATTATCAAGTCCAAAACAAGAGAAGGTCGTGTTCATGCTCTCCGAAAGTTCTTCGAACGACTGCGACAGTATCAAACGAGACTTGATATGCCCTAAAGGCACCCCCTCGGCTCAGAGACATCAACCTCGGCTATGGAGATGGCCGATGTTAGAGGGGCCTTAGATCAATAACCAGCGATCTCGTCCTAAGCAAGGTCGGCCATGGCCGACGTTACTAGCTACCTCGGCAGGTGAGGTCTCCATAATCCATAAGGGCGGTTATCCATCTGGTCATCCAAGTCTTACAACCTCATCTTGGTTCAGGCCGACGTTTCCATCCCATCATCATAACCAATGTCAGCTGAGGATCAGCCGATGTTCCTGCTACGCCACCATTACCTCGGCCCAGGCTTACGTCACAGCTCAACATGCCTTACCTCAGCTTTCCCATTGAGCCAAGGTCATCACCTCGTCCTCTTCCAGGCCGAGGTTGGGACCATTCAGAGATGGTCGAGCCCTTATCAGAATATGTATTGTTGTGAACACGTGTACACAACCAGTTATAACCGAATCATTCCCTTCACATGGGGGAATATTGAGGTCATCATTTTTTACATGAGATCAGCGAGGTGTCATTCTCATACTGGTTCGATCCTCATGCACATGTTCATTGTATGCTTGGGGGGTACATTACACCCCCCAGGCACTATATATAGAGGTTATCCTCTACCTTGTAAAGGATCCGCAAATAACAACCCTAGCTAAAACTTTGTCTAAACACACAATAGAGAGAGAAAGCTTGAGAGATTTTATCTATGGCCATTAAAGCCCTCATACAGTGATATTAACCACACACCTTCACAGTGGACATAGGCCAGATTGGCTGAACCACTTATATTTCGGTATTAATCCTCTTCTCCTCACCTCCTTCTACTGTATGTACACATACTCTCATACCGCCATTGTTAACACTGAATTCAGCTTACGAACACCTTGAAGGGTGGTGCTGTTTCCAGCATCATCATTTTGGCATCGTCTGTGGGAACCGAGAAGCTGTCTCTTCCTCATTATTCACTAAACCTCACCGGAGACTCTGGTTGTGAACTAGGCCTCACCCCTTGTGTGGAGTTGTTTCACCATTGAAAGAGGTCTTGTAAGGTATTATGCTCATCTACTACACCAACTCTTTAGTGCTAACAGATGGCACTAGAATTACCTCACCTGGGGCTGGTAAACCTAGCTCCAGCCAGGCACCGCCACAATCCGAAATGGCAGAGGTGGTCGTAGCCTTGAGGTCTTTGGCTACAACACAACAAGCAATGTAGGAGCAATTTGCACAGCTCGGCCAAAATATGATGAGGCCACCTGTAGTCTCACCGGAGATGATTTCTCCGGCGGCTGTCCAGGCACACCCAGAAGCCAGGGGACCACCCCAGGCACCGCGAAAGGATCACCCTACGCCCTAGCAGAGGAGGGACGTTGCTGACCCTAGGCGCTTTTGCCTGGGGAGGCAAGCAAACCCTTGCCCTCAGGACAGGTATGATGATCTGGAGGCGAAAGATGTCCCGGAAGACTATTGGGAGCTGTATGAGGTTTCGAACAATACAGTTCGTCCTATCCAACGGAGCCAAGGTTGTGGAGGCATAAGAGGAGGAGAAGCCTAACAACGAGGGTCAGCTTTTGATCGATTGAGAAGAGGGTTGGCCTTTGAAAGGCTCGACCACGTATATGATCTAAGACGAAGGTTATCACGGTCGAGAAGTGCATCCGGCTCACAAAGGGAAGAGAGGCAACGTCGTCCTCATTAAGGACGAGGAAGATATCAGGAAGAGGTCAGCAGCAGACGTTGTGCAGCGGCTGGGGAACCCTCAGTCCACCCTTTGGAGGTGGCTGGGGATAACCTCGGACAAGCCGACATTGCAAGACCATGGAATGACTCCATCCAACGTCTTGAAGACAAGATAGGAGACCTCATCAAAAGTCGAAATCCACTGCAAAGAGGTTTCTCGGAGGGCTCTCCGTTCATGGCTAAGATAGTAAGCTTCCCTACCCCATCTAAGTTCAAACCACCTATAGTAACTCCCAAGTATGACGGTAGTACCAATCATGTACATCATATTGAGATATACCAGTCAGCGGCGGACATTTACTCGATACCAGATGAGATGAAATACCGGGCCTTCTCTGGGACTTTGACGGGAGCTGTGCACATATGGTTTACTTCTCTTTTGAAGAATTCAATTGAGAACTTAAAGGGCTTGGCTGAATGGTTCATTCACAATTTCTGCTTTGGGGTAAGACCTCAAAAGAAGACCAACCATCTGTTGTATGTCAAGCAAGGCAAGCACGAGAGCCTAAGAGACTACATCGTCAGGTTCAACAAAGAAAAACTTGAGGTTGAAGATTACGAAGAGAATATTGCCATGACCGCCCTCATAGGAGGTCTTCAGAAAAGGAAGTTGATGTGGAAACTTGAGGAAGACCCTCCAAAGTCCATGGCGAAGCTATTGGCAAATGCGGGGAAGTTCATGAATGCTGAAGAGGCCATGGTCGCTAAGTATGAAGACGACAATGATGGTAGCAGCGAAAAGTTCCAAAGGAATAAGGATGGGAAGAAGAGGTCAGTTGATGACAAGTTTGCACGTTATACCCCTCTTACTGTGAGCTGCGAACACATCCTCAATGAGATCAAGAATGACTGGTCCCTAAGATGGCTAGAGAAGCTGAAGGCTCCTCCATATAAGAGGAACTAGAACTTATGGTGTGAATTCAACTAGGACCATGGCCATATAATAGACAAGTGCTTCGCCGTAAAGGATGAGATCGAGAAGATGTTAAAGTCAGGAAAGTTGAGGAAATATGTTGATGGAAAAGCTCTCAAAAGGGGAAGAGATGACCCCAAAAAGAGGAGAAATGATAGATGTCGTGACGATACCCTAGCAAAAAGGGGCGATGCCTCGGATGAGATGATGAAGAAGATTCGGACCTCCCACCAAAAGACGACAACACCCCAGTGAAGAAGGTTGGTATGATCTCATTTGGTGTAAACACCATATGCGGAGGACTTGCAAGGGGTGGTTCTAAGGTGGATGACCGGAAGGCTCATATGGCAGAGGCCACGTCAGTGGCCAAATTTGAAGTAGTAATTCTAATGTCTTCTGAGACAACGTAGAAGAGAAAGAAGGTGGACATGGACACTCTCATAGTTGGGTTCTCCCGACTCGACTTCAAAGGCATCCTAACTCCACATGATGACCCTTTGGTGATCACAATAAGAGTTCATGGATGTGAGGTGCAGAGAATTCTTGTAGATGGAGGAAGCTCTGCAGATGTGATGTTCTGGCCCTGCTTTAAAAGCCTAGGCCTTAGCAGAGCTAGGATGGTACCTTATCATCATCCGTTAATGGGGTTCAGTGGTGAAAAAGTCCATCCGTTGGGTATGTATGAGATGGACATACGAATGGGCGATGAGTGGCCTAAGAGGTTAACCCGGAAGATCAATTTCTTCATTATGGACGAAAATGTCTTCTCGGCCTATAACCTCATCATATGAAGAGTATCCCTTAAAGAGTTTGAGTTCGTGACGTCGACGGTCCACCAAATGCTAAAATTCTTGACCCCCTCTGGGGTAGGGGAAGTGCAGGGTGACCAGACCACAGCACGAGAATGCTACTTTAACTCGGTTGAAGAGAGAGAGGCACATAAGAGAGCTACTACCACTTATAACATCGATACACTTGACCCTAGAGATGAAACAAAGCTGAAGAAAGGAGAAGCCGTGAAAGAGGTAGAATCCATCGTCCTCAATGAGGACGAACTGGAAAAAATCGTCTAGGTCGACAAAGCCTTAAAAGCAGAGATCAAGGAAGAGCTGATAAACTTCCTGAAGAAGAGGCAGAGTGTCTTCTCTTGGAGTCAAGCAGACATGCCGGGCATCAGCCCCGAGGTCATGTGCCATAAACTCAACGTATCTAAGGATGCAAAACCAATCAAGCAAAGATGAAGAGACTACTCTAGGGAGAAGTACGACGTCATCCGGGAAGAAGTCAGAAAGTTGGAAGAGGCTGAATTCATCAGGGAAGTGATATATCTGGAGTAGCTATAAAATGTAGTCATTGTGCCCAAAGCCAACGAAAAGTGGAGAATATGCGTAGATTTTACTGACCTGAACAAGTCTTGCCCAAAAGACAGTTATCCCTTACCTCGGATCGATCAGATAGTAGATGCAACGGCAGGACATGAGCTTCATGGACATGTACTCAGGCTATAACCAAATATTCATGAATGATGAAGACTAGGAGAAAACTGCGTTCATCACGGACAAAGGGACATATTGCTAAAAGGTTATTCCCTTCGGATTGAAAAATGCGGGGGCAACTTACCAACGTCTTGTGAATAAGATGTTTGAGGCCCAAATAGGCAAGACTATGGAGGTGTACGTAGACGATATGCTAACGAAGAGCTTAAAGTCCTGCACCCATGTGGTAGACCTGGAAAGAACATTCGATACTATGGACTTATACAGGATGAAACTCAACCCATCGAAGTGTATCTTTAGGGTAGGAGCTGGGAAATTTCTCGGATTCATTGTCAATCAGAGGGGAATAGAGGCGAACCCTGAGAAAATTAAGGCTTTTCTCGACATGAAGACACCAAGGAGTATTAAAGATGTTCATAGACTGACTGGAAGAGTGGCTGCGCTTAACAGATGCAATACCCCATAATTTTATTGATTTTTATTTAAGGGATTAATTAAATTAAATGAGAATTAAGTGGGAATTAATACGGATATAAATACTAGTGAGATGTGAGTTAGTATTTTATTATGATATTAAAATGGAATATTTCATGAGTATTGAAAGTATTTAAATTATCACGAGGCAGAAATGCGAAAAGTTGGGAAACTTAGTTGGGACGCGCGTGTCAGTCGCGTCAGGAACGAAATGATTTAAATTAAAAAGTGAATTAAATTTTTGTCAACTGAATGGCCATTTTGAGTGCTCCAACGTGTCCGGAAGGATCAAAATAGTCATAAAACACTAGCCGGGGGTTTAGTTTGGGTCTCGGGGCATTTTTAGGCCAGACCGGCAACCTAGAAGGGTATTTTGGTAATTTTAAAAATATGGAAATTAAAACCCACGAATTTTAGGGTTAAATAATATATTACTAATGAACCCATTAAGTCCATTATCAGCATTAGGTAAGTTAGTGGGCTACGAGAGTTAAAGGGGGAGTTTGAAGAGGTTCCAAAAAAAAAAACCTCCAACCACCATCACTATCCTTGGGAAAATTCTGTAGAGAAAGGGGAGAAATCAGCCTTCGTTCACCAACATCAATTCAGAAGAAACAAATCTAAGGCAAGTGTTTTGATGTCGTTAATTGCAATGTATATTTCCTCCATGTGTAGTGTAGAAAACTGTTTATGTCTTGAAAATTTTGATGAAGAACACCCAATGAAATTATTGTGAAACTTTGGTTTTGGGTAGGAATTTACATGTAGATGATTATGAAAGAATTTAATATATAAAACATAACTTTTGATGATCTGAAAATTGATTAATAAGGAGTCTTTTTATGAAATTAAATTATGGGTTCAAGTTCATAGGGTTTGGATAAAGAATTGGGGATTTATGATTTTGGCATGTTAATTTGTAAGATTTGACCCCAAAAGCATGTTTAAGAATGATCTAGGGTGACTAAAAATGGTCTACCAGCATTAAAACGTAGTTGAATAGTCTTAGGGTGGATTTAAAGAAGAGGAGAATAAAGAAAAAAATGAGTTTGGGATTTTCTGGGCGTATTCTGCCATCTCGTTAGAAGACCTGCCCAAGTCGTTCGAATGAGCTTCTAACGAGATGACAGTATCCCTTCTAACGAGTTGGTAGTTCATTAGAAGCCTTTCGTTCGAATGACACTCGTTCGAATGACACTCGTTCGAACGACCTCATTCGAATGAGACTTCTAACGAGTTGACAGAATAGCCTTTTAGGCCTGATTTTTATTTCAAATGTCCCGTAGACTTATTTAATGGAGTAATCACCTTCCCTTATTGACTAGTGGGTATAGTTGTGAGATTGGAGTACGTTGAGGAGTAAAACTTAGATTCTTGTAGTAAACTGGAGGACATTTTTGGATTAGGAAACGAGTACCTAATTACGACGTGAGAAGAATTGACAACCTTAATGTACATAAACCGGGGACTTGTAAACGTATAACATTAAATGATGGTATAAGAACGAGAAGTATACCTCTATTAGTATTTTGAGATATCTAAGATGTGCGAATGCTTAGTATATGAAGTTATCTGTGTATAACATACCTGTACTTTCTATCATGGGAGTTCGGCATTCGATCAGGGCCATCTAATCTTTGTGTTCCTACGGGGGGGATTTAGATTGGTACCTCAAGGACATAGGTCTGAGAAAGACTTATTGAGAAGTTAATAAGTCTGCTGATCATGGGAGCGTAGGTATGTGCATGACCCATGTGATGTGAACTATGTTCGCCTCCATTATGTGTGATTGTTGCTATTTGGGAACGATTCCTGAGAGATTCGGAATGCGTGGTCCTTATGTACGTGATGTACCGGGATTGGATAGCAGAGTATGTGTGCACCGCAGCTTACTCTCGGGGTGCTAGTATTGTATATTAATGATGAGAATAATATACTGTTAATTGAAATGAACTGTCATGTATAGATGTGAGTATAAATAATAGCAACGTTTTGTAAAGATAAAATGGAAGATCTCTAGTAATTAGTATTACTAATATGCGAAACTATGAAGAAAAGTAAAACTCTCTGTTTAAATGAAGATGCCAGAATTAAATTGTGAATCGTATAGTAATGTTAGATTTTGTATTGGACTAGTTAGATATGGGAATAACTAGATTGGGTACGGGTACGATAGGAGTGCACAATTAGTTGAGAGGTGAGGAACTCATGTGAGTGCACACACTAGCATGTACTTTATAATCACTGTTTAATGATATTAAACACTTGCTATTTTTAAACTGTTTTCACAATCGGGCTCTGACCCGTTTGCTTTCAAATCTATTTTTGTAAAAACCTTTTAGGTGCCCAGCCACAAGGACACCAAGCGTAGGAGTTCTATTCCCGTGACATGCTGTAGCTGTTGTGGAAGTTACAGGACCTCGATAGTAGACGCCTCCACTTTCTATGTTGACTCTATTTCAAATTTACTCATCTGTAGGGCATGTCGCCCCATTTCTTTTAGAGACATCTCATTTACTCAGTTTTTATTTCATATTTTGGATTGTAATTAAATTAATGGTTCAGGCATGTATTTGTTACTTCAGTATTTGGATTGTTGTGAGGTGTATTCCTCCAGATTTAGTTTATTACATCGTTATTTATTTGCGACTGTGATGTGGTTGTGATATCAGTATTTCATAATTTAAATGGATATTAAGTTAAATGGGATTTAATTCAAAATTAACAACTCACTTTTTAAATATTAGGTGGCTAGTAATTATAAAAATGTTTTCGACAATGATGTTATGAACTGAACCAACTTGGCATTTTGTATTAATATGAATAAAGGAGTAGCGACCCGGTATTTAATTAGTCGGGGTGTCACAACCGATTTGTTTCCAGAGCGACGGACAAGTGTCTTCCGTTCTTTAAAGTGATTATAAAGGCCTTCGAGTGGGACAAAGAGTGTGAGGAAGCTTTTGACCAGCTAAAGTCCTACCTCGGATCTCCCTTGCTCTTATCTCGGCCCTTAATGGGTGAGAAGTTGTATGTTTATCTAGCAGTTTCTGAATCGGCTATAAGTGGAGCCATAGTACGGGAGGACGTTGGGGGTCCAAAGGCCTGTGTATTTCAATAGTAAGGCCCTTCAAGGGTCTAAACAAAATTACCCTCAAATGGAAAAGTTTGCCTACGCCCTGATACATGCTTCCGGGAAGATGAAGCCTTACTTTCAAGCCCACTCCATGGTCATCCTCACCGACTCCCCACTAAGACAGGTCCTCCATAAGCCTGAGAAGTCGGGTAGATTGATGACATGGGCCATTGAGTTGGGGGAGTATGACCTTACTTATCAGTCTACGACGGCCGTCAAAGGGAAAGCACTGGCAGATTTTGTCGCAGAATTCACATGGGAAGAGGCAAAGGTTGAGAATAATGTAGAGACTATTGAGGGATCGAACAACAACGTCTTCCAAGATCAGGAAGAGGTGGTGTCCAAGAGAGGCAGACGTGGAGTAGCCGAGAATGAGGAAGACTGGTACCTCTTCAGGTAGGGAATCATGTTGGAAGGGTGTTTCTCATCAGATAGAGACATCAGGAACCTCTTCGTCGACGGGTCTTCTTACGAAAGTGAAAGCGGTGCGGGGCTGATACTCTCAGCCCCAGATAGTACCAACATCGAATATACCCTAAGGTTTAGCTTCAAGGCACCAAACAACAAGTCAGAATATGAGGCCATGATAGCAGGCCTCTCCTTGGCAAGGATCCTGGGGATAAGAGGACTCCTTCTTCACAGTGACTCAAGGTTGGTTGTTAACCAAGTATTGGGGGTTTATGAGGCCAAGGATGAAAAAATGGTCAAATACCTGAAGAGGGTAAGAGTGACATCAGAAGATTTCGAAGAGGTAAAAATAAAGAGAATACCTCAGTAAAATAACAGCCATGCAAATGCATTAGCAAGGTTAGCTTCGGCGACAAGAACAGATATCACAAGGACAATCCCAGTTGAGATCTTGCCTAAAGATACCATTGAAGAAAAAGAGGTCAGTAACCCTTGCTTAAATTTGAACCTAGGGGACTCATGGATGGATCCCCTGATCAGATGTATCAGAGATGGAGAGCTACCAGAATCAAAGTTAGAAAGGAGGAAACTGAGGTACAGAGCTCCAAAGTTCTCAATGGTAGGAGATGTCCTGTATAAAAAGGGATTCCTATTACCTCTCCTCAGATGTGTTCATCCCATAGAAGTTCTCCACATCCTATAGGAGGTACACGAAGGTTCTTGCTCCAGTCACATAGGGGGAGACCTTTGGCGAAGAGGATTATCACGCAAGGATACTGGTGGCCAACCTTGGCCAAAGATACTGTAGCCTACGTAAAGAAGTGCAACAAATGTCAGAGATTCTCCACTATTCGAACATCAACATCATCAGCCTATGACGTCAATCAATTCCCCTTGGCCATTAGCAGTATGAGGAATTAACTTAGTAGGACCCCTGCCAAGGGCTGTAAATAACTACCGATTTCTGATAGTCGCCATTAATTACTTCTCCAAATGGGTAGAGGCTGAACCGATGATCACGATTACAAAGCAGAAGACCTTCCAATTTATTTGGAAAAACATCATATGCATACATGGCCTCCCAAACACCCTCATCTCGGACAACGAAACCCAGTTCAAGAATTCTTTCTTGGAAAAATACTGCGAAAGATTTGGGATAAAGCAATTTTTCTCTTCTCCTGGACAACCTCAAGCAAACGGTCAGACCGAAGTCACTAACAGAATAATCCTCGACGGGATGAAGAAGAGGTTGGAAGAGGCTAAGGGAAGATGGACTGAAGAGGTTTATGCTGTGTTATGGGCCTATAGAATAACGGCTAGGATACTAATGGGGGATACCCCATTTATATTGTCACACGGTTCAGAGGCCGTCATACCAACAGAGGTAGGACTCCCTACTCATAGGGATCAGACTTATGACCCTGAGAAGAATGAGGAGGGGAGAAGACTCGACCTAAACTTGATTGAAGAGAGAAGGGATGATGAAGAAGTTAGGCAGGCAGCTTACCAGCAAAGAACAACAAAATTCTACAATCAAAGGGTAAAATCAAGACCCATAGATGTAGGGGACATGGTGTTGAAGAAGACATTGCAGAAGGCGAACAAACTTCACCCAAATTGGCATGGTCCTTACAAAGTGATTGAGGAGGTTGTACCCGAGACCTACAAGCAAGAAAACCTCGAAGGGGAACCTTTCTCCAACCCTTGGAATGCTGATCATTTAAAAAAGTATTACATATGATGTTACCAAGGCTTTCATGTAAATTTATCATCTTATGAAGAGATTATTAATGAGAATATCAGTTCCTGTGTCAATACTTGGTTTATTGTGCTGGAATGGTAAAATTATTTATGGGGATAACATCTTAGTTAATGACCTCAGACCTTATAACATCATGATTTGGTGACAAGGTCTTAGGTCAGACACCATACTTGGATGACCTCAGACCCTAGACATCATTAATTTGGTGAAAATTATTTATGGGGATAACATCTTAGTTAATGACCTCAGACCTTATAACATCATGATTTGGTGACAAGATCTGAGGTCAAACATCATACTTGGATGACCTCAGACCCTAGACATCATTAATTTGGTGAAAATTATTTATGAGGATAACATCTTAGTTGATGACCTCAAACCTTATAACATCATAATTTGGTGATAAGGTCTGAGGTCAGATATCATACTTGGATGATCTCAGACCCTAGACATCATTAATTTGGTGAAAATTATTTATGGGGATAACATCTTAGTTGATGACCTCGGACCTTATAACATTATGATTTGGTGACAAGGTCTGAGGTCAGACATCATACTTGGATGACCTCATACCCTAGACATCATTAATTTGGTGAAAAATATTTATGGGGATAACATCCTAGTTGATGACCTCATACCTTATAACATCATGATTTGGTGACAAGGTCTGAGGTCAGACATCATACTTGAATAACCTCAAACCCTAGATATCATTAATTTGGCAAAATTATTTATGAGGATAACATCTTAGTTAACGACCTCAGACCTTATAACATCATAATTTGGTGACAAGTTCTGAGATAAGACATCATACTTGAATGACCCCAAACCTTAGACGATTTAATTGAAACTTCATATATAGAAAACCATTAGATAAACAGTCAGCAATTAAAGAAATAAATCCCTCCTCAGAGGTTGACATGGACTAAAGTTGAGAGTTACAAATTACAAAAAGCGGAGTTTTTTCATCAGAGGTTACAGTTCATGAAAACTAAAATTACAAAAAGCTTCACAAAGTAGTCAAGAATTAGGAGCCTCAGGGTTAGTTTCCATCCCCCCATCTTCCTGGCCGAGGGTGGTCACTTCCACCCCGTCGTCCTAAACACCAACATCTTTGGTCCTGGTGTTATCGTGGGGGCAGTCTCGGTAGGTGCACCTCCCTCCTCCTCTACCTCTTGCAAAGCCTCAGAAGACCGAGGATCAGCATAACCCAAACTAATGAAGTCAGAGGCTGAGAGGCTCCTTGATTCCTTCTCCTTCATGACAACCCATTTTCCAGTGGCCTTCACACCCCTCTCCAGTTATTCAAAGCCGAAGCTGACAAACTCATCAGAGACCTTGTACTCCTCCAAGATCTTTTCGGAGGCATCATCCAAGGCAACTTTCATAGCTACATCGACCTTTTATTGAAGAGAGTCAGCCTGAGTCTTCAGGGCAGCGCTATGATCTTCCCTTAGTTTGTCCATGCCTTTCTACAACACCTTCCCAATGGACTCACACTTCTTCAAAGAGGCCTTCAGATGATCCACTTCAGCATTCAAAGTGGCCTCTGTCTTCTCGGCCTCTTGGCCCTTCTCAATTAGAGGAAGTTTTCCTAAGGTCCAGTTAACAAAATAATGCATGGTGAGGAGACCCTGGAGAACATGTGCAAAGATGTCAGTCTAAGATTTGATATAGTTCAATACTGATGTTACACTTGAATATAATTAAGCAAAAGCAAAAAGCTTAAGGTCTTACTTGGATAGAACAATAGAGGGAGAACTCAGCCAACAGAGGCTTGTCCAAAAAGAGGCAGAAGTGCTTATCAGAGTCAGTCATGGCATCGCCGATGGAATCTAGGGCCTTCAGACCATGACTGATGAGACTGTTACCAATCTTCAGTTTCTCCAAGCGAGCAATCAATGCGTCCTCTGAAGAGATGGGGATGGCATGATCCCCCTTTTAGTTTTTCTTCTTCTGCCTCTGATCCTCAGGGGCAGGGTCGATAGGTTTCCTCTTCTTGGTGGCCTCAGCCCTTGAGGTGGTTGGAGGGGGAGGAGGTGCATTAAGACCTGCCTTCTTCACCAGCTTCGTAAGACTAGGGGTTGCCATCTCCCAAAGCTCATCTGAAATCCCTTTGGGAGGCTCTGCAAAACAGAAAGGTCTGAGTTAGAAAATCAGAGATATATAAAGTCAGAGGTATAACTTATTGAAAAAATAAAGTAACTTACGAAGCTCGGTCAAAGGACTCCCCCCAAGGCCAGTCTCGGAAAGATAGTAGGGAGTCATCAAATGCTCGTACTTGACAAGCAGACCTTTCTCCCCCTGATCCTGAAGGTCTTTGACCTTCTGAAGATTATTTAGGCTTAGCCCAGGGTCGGCCCTGGTAGCCATTATCACCTTTCCCCATCTTAAGGGTATTCTCGACTCAAGGGAAGAAGAGGGGGCACATGGACCAAATTCCCATGGTCCTGATGTAAAGAAGTAGCGTGGTTTCCAATTATGGTCCGAGGTTTGGGTGACCTGTAGAATCTTTTTATTTGACTTCCGAGCTAAAAAATGGTAATAGCTCGGATAGTTCCTGACAAATGAGGGGATATAGCACACTGTGAAGACTTGGACGGGAGGGTCTGAGTGATGGACTGCCCTCCATAAGATAATAACTTAAATTATCACCCTCCAGGTATTGGGTGATAACTGGGAAGGATCCAAGTTGATGTAGGATAAAATATCCCTGATGATGGGATGAATGGGCAGACGAAACCCTAACTTGAACATTTGCTCGTACAAGCATATCTCACCATCTCGACCGTCGAAAGCCCTCTTTTCCCTCAGAGGTCTCCTGAGTTTTATGGAAGCACTTATAGAATATAGATGTCTGAAGGCCAGAAGGTCGACCTCGCTGACAGTGCTCTCTATCTCGGCCGCCTCAGAGGTGTCAACATCGCTTTCATTTCCATCATCTTCATCCAATTCAATGTCGACCTGAGCAGACGAAGGCGAACCACTTGGGAACCTCTGAGCAAACTCAGCCCCTGTGACGGTCGACAAGGGAATGGCTTCAAGGATTGGTGGACCGGCCACGCTAGGCCCTACAATTTCAACGTCGAAGGAAGAGCACGATGTGCTTGAACTCTTATGAGACGAGGCCAAACTGGAAACCTCGGCTTGATCAGGGACCTGATCCTTCTGAATGGAAAAGTCTATAGCCTCTTGAAAGGAGTCCACAGACATAGGGTCTGAGGTGGATGACTCAGACTCAAACATGGGAGTAGGGACTTTTGCTGACTTAACTGACTCGGCTGGATCAGGATATATGACCATTAGGGGGGGGTGAAAAGATAAGTCTGAGGGGGAAGACCTCTGCCCTACGAGCTTCCTCTTGGACTCTTTCTATTTGCCTAATTTTATCTAAGGTCTTCTCCCTAAGAGAGGGGGACTTTTTCAAGAGTTAATAGAGGGGTCTGAGCATATGTGTCAGACCCTACATTTGTGACTCTTCTAAATAAATAGGATTGGAAATTTGACTAAGGATCAAAACTGGGGTTTAAACAAGAACAGTACACCGAAAAACTCTTAGCCTCACCGGAAAATGCATAAACTCGTCGGAAAATGCAATGAACGGAAGAACAGGGTAGAAAAATGCAACAAAAAGAGAGAAAGGGTGATAGACGATACCTGAGAGAACTTGTGAAGAAGAAAGAGAGAGGATTGCAAGAAAAATCCACCAAATGCACCTTGAACAAGCTCTTGTAGAGAGAGAGAGACAAAGCAGGGAAAATTCAGGCGAGAAAATGAAGATGTGGGGAAGAAAGAGAAAGGAAGGGGTATAACCCTCAAAACTTAATGCACGTATACCAAGGCCCATCATTGCCTTAGGAGCCCAAAAGACTGCATTCATTACCCTTTCGAGGCACGCTAGCCACTTCAGCAGCTGACACTTGTCAAAAAAGTACAAACACCTAAGGAAGTCCAACCTCGGGCAAATATACCCCTTAGGCACCCGATCAGACAGGTAACTAAGGGTTAGGGGGTGATTAATATGCCCTAAAGGCACCCCCTCGGCTCAGAGACATCAACCTCAGCCATGGAGATGACCGATGTTAGATGGGCCTTAGATCAATAACCAGCGATCTCGTCCTAAGCAAGGTCGGCCATTACCGACGTTACTAGCTACCTCGGCAGGTGAGGTCTCCATAATCCACAAGGGCGGTTCTCCATCTGGTCATCCAAGGCTTACAACCTCGGCTTGGTTCAAGACGAGGTTTCCATCCCATCATCATAACCAATCTCGGCTGAGGATCAGCCAACGTTCCTGCTACGCCACCATTACCTCGGCCCAGGCCGATGTCACAGCTCAACATGCCTTACCTCAGTTTTCCCACTGAGCCAAGGTCATCACGTCGTCCTCTTCCAGGCCGAGGTTGGGACCATTCACAGATGGCTGAGCCCTTATCAGCATATGTATTATTTGGAACACGTGTACATAACCAGTTATAATCGAATCATTCCCCTTACGTGGGGGAATATTGAGGTCATCATTATCTACATGAGATCAGCCAGGTGTCTTTCTCATACTAGTTCGATCCTCATGCACATGTTCATTGAATGCTTGGGGGGTACATTACACCCCCCAGGCACTATATATAGAGGTCATCATCTACCTTGTAAAGGATCCGCAAATAACAACCCTAGCTGAAACTCTTTTTAAACACACAGTAGAGAGAGAAAGCTTGAGAGATTGTATCTATGGCCATTAGAGCTCTCATACAGTGATATTAACCAAACACATTCATAGTGGACGTAGGCCAGATTGGCTGAACCACTTATATTTCTGTATTAATCCTCTTCTCATCACCTCCTTCTACTGTATGTACACATACTCTCATACCGCCATTGTTAACACTGAATTGAGCTTACGAACACCTTAAAGGGTGGTGCTGTTTCCAACATCATCAAGACTCAATCCGCAAAAATGCGTCTTCGGCATTACAAAGGGAAAACTCTTGGGATTCATGGTCAGTGAGAAAGGGATATAAGCAGGTCCTACCAAGCTGAAAGCCATACTTGAGATGACACCTCCTCGAAGAGAGAAAGAAGTCTGAGGTTACCTTGGAAAATTGTAATACATGAGCCGGTTCATCAGCCAATTAACTTCCATCTGCGAACCTATTTTCAAACTCCTCTTAAAGGATTCAACTAAGGTTTGGAACGAGACATGCCAATAAGCTTTTGACCGAATTAAACAATATCTGATCCAACCTCCGGTACTCATGCCACCACAGCCTAGTCTCCCCTGGCTCCTATACCTAACCATAATCTACACTACAACTGAGGATTTACTAGCCCAATACCTCGAAGATTCCTACAAAGAAAGAGCCATCTATTATGCCAGTCGCAAATTGGTCAGATACGAAATTAACTACACTGCTTTGAAAAAGGCATGTATCGCACTTGTCTGGGTCACCCAAAAGTTGCATCACTACATGCTCGCCTTACCCATCAAACTTATATCCCGAACGGACCCCATCAAATGCCTACTTAAGAAACCCGCCTTGTCCAGACGAATGGTCCGATGGTTGATGCTCCTAGCCTAGTTCGATATCGTGTATGTCACGCAGAAAGCCATAAAAGGAAGAGCCATCTCTGACTACCTCACTGATTACCCCATGGATGAAGCCGATGTCTGGGTCTCCGAATTCCCAGATGAGAAAATTCTCTATGCTGCTCAAGGCTGCCTTCGATGGCAAATGTTCTTTGACGGTGCTGCCAACAAAAAGGGATATGGCATTGGGATACTTCTAATTGCCCCAAATGACTCTCACACTCCTATCGCCATCAAATTGGATTTCTCCTGCACCAATAATATGAATGAATACGAGGCATGCACGGTAGGCCTCAAAGTTGCACTCGAGAATGGTATTCAATGCCTAGACGTCTACGGGGATTCCGCCCTTATCATCGATCAAGTGCTCAGAAAATGGAGAATTAAGGACGAGAAGCTCCAACCCTTCCATTCCCACTTGGAAGAACTAGCCTCCTAATTCCAAGACATCACCTTCCATTACCTACCTCGAGTAAAAAATAACCTAGACGATGCCCTTACTACCTTAGCCTCCATGGTCGACATGCCCGAAGGAATAACAATGACCCCCTTCCAAATTCAAAACAAGACAAACCAACCCACTGTTACTACATTGAGCTCGTCAACATAAAAGATCCTGAGTTAGCCAATTACTGGTACTATGATATATGGTACCTCCTCAAGCATGGTAGGTATCCCGAGGGTTCCAACAAGAAAGATCGAGCAACCCTTCGAAGACTGGCTGCCCGGTATACCATCTGTCACAAAGGACTGCTCAAAAGGAACTTCGATGGAACTCATCTGCACTGTATCGCAGGGGATGATATTGAAAAGATAATTCAAAAGATTCACAACGGGGAATGCAGACCCCACATGAATAATCACATGCTTACCAAAAAGATCATCCGACAAGGATACTACTGGACTACCATGACCCAAGATTGCACTGCTTATGTCCGGATATGCCTCAAATGCCAAAAATTCTCCAACCTTCAGCATCTCCTCCACGTGAATTATACAACATGACCTCTCCCTGGACGTTCTCCATCTAGAGCATCGATATTATAGGGAAGGTTACACCGAATGCTTCTAATGGGAATGAGTTCATCCTAGTTTCCATTAATTACTTCACCAAATGGGTCGAAGTCGAGTCATACGCAGTGATGAATGCTAAGAAAGTGGTCAAATTCATCAAGAAAAATATCATCTGCCGATATGGGGTCCTGCACAAGCTAGTATCAGATAACGGCTTTCATTTCAAGGAAGAAGTCACAGAGGTGGTCAACGAATATGGGATTCAGAGACATAAATCTTCTCCCTACTGACCTCAGACCAATGGTGCAGTCGAAGCCGCCAATAAGAACCTCAAAGCCATCATCAGCAAGATGACCGAAAGTTATCGAGATGGGCCGATCGGATACCATACGCCCACTGGGGCTATCGAACCTCAATTCGAACCTTAACCAGACTACCCCTTACTCTCTAGTCTACGGCATGGAAGCAATCCTACCCGTGGAGCTGGAAATACCTTTATTGTGTGTCATTCTTGAGAGAAAGGTCAGCGAAGAAGGCTGGTGCCAAAGCCGTCTTGACGAGTTGACCCTCCAAGATAAAAGGAGATTGAAATCATTGTACCACATACTAGGGTACCATCGCCGAATATCGCATTTATTCAATAAGGGAGTTGAGGATCGCGGTGTCAGAGAAGGGGACCTAGCCCTCAAAAAAATCATAGAACCCATCTGAGACCCTAGAGGGAAATTCAAGCCCAATTGGAGCGGCCCCTACATTGTCAAGAAAATCTTATCCGGCGGTGCTGCCATGCTCACTGACTTAGATGGAGAAGATATGGCTCGTCCATTCAACCTAGACCGTCTCAAGAAGTTCTACCCTAGTCCAAAATCTCTACGCACTACGACTATTATCATCTCCATTCTATTCTAAAAAAAATCCCTTCATTCCAATATACCCAGAACTACGTGGGCCTGATCCTCAGTAAAAAATCATTTTCAAACAGATTAAAACTTTTCAAAAACCCCAGAGGTACGTTGGCAACTCATACACCTTACATAAGCACGGCCCTTTCTTTTTTATAAAATACTATTCTTTTCTTATCTCTGAGAATGACGGTCCATTCTAACATATACTTGAGCAAAAGGATCATGTATGCCTTAGCGATCGGTATGGATAATTAAAAAAAAACACAAAACTCATCAAAAGGCACAGTTGGATGATCAAAAACTTGTTTATTTCACTAATAAGATATTTCGATACAAATTACAAGAGAAAAGGAAACGATGACTCCCTTCCCCCTATCTTCCTAAAAAGCCAAAATAAAATCCCCACATTTATTCCCCATTATAAACTCTCCAAGCGTCCTAGCCGCAACTACCAGAGGAGCCCGCTCCATCATCATCATCTGCATCCTGGGGTCCCCAAGCTTCCCCTGCCTGAACAGAGTGCCGCAGGCGCTCCATGGACCGATAAGCTCGAACCAGCTTCGGAAAAACCACGACACCTCCTTCCATCGTATTAAATAAGATAAGCCACTTTTGTCCAGTCTCCACTGCCAACATTTTACTGACCACCCTTCTCCACAACTACTTCATATAATCCCCAGGGATATGCCAAACTTTCCAAACAGACTGAGAAGGATGGGTCAACGGACGTCGATTCTCCCACAAAGAGCCAAGCCGTATGCGCAGACACTCAATCAAATCTTCTACCAGAAATAGGTCTAGTGTCCGAGGTGGCACGACCTTCTCCCAACCAAATTGATGCAGAAGCCGCCAAGAGAAATAGAAAGAAGTCTGCCTGAGACTAACTAGTCGAACATACGGGTATTCTCCCAGTTCTAGCATAGGTAGTTGTAGAAGGGTGTCTACCTACAAAAAAAATATAAATAAAAACATTTTTTTTGGAAATATTGAGAAGGAACCCACAAAGGGTCCCGGTAGATCATATTGAGAAGGAACCACCCCAGGGTCCCGACAAAAACTCGTATTAAGAAGGAACCCACCCAGGGTCCTGGCAGAAACGCATAATTGAGAAGGAACCACCCCAGGGTCCCGACAGAAACTCATATTCAGCAGGAACCCCCAGCGCCGCTACAAGGGTCAGCGCCGCTGCAAGTGTCAGTGCCGCTACAAGGGTCAACGCCGCTGCAAGTGTCAGCGCCGCTGCAAGCGTCAGTGCCGCTACAGCAACAACATTCGAGAGGTGCCCGCGAGGGTCACCGTAGAAGTTCAAGATTGAGAAGTGCCATTGCAAGAGTCAGCGCCGCTGCAAGGGTCAGCGCCACTGCAGGGGTCAGCGCCACTCCAAGGGTCACTGCAGTAATGACATTCGAGAGGGTCAGCGCCACTGCAAGGCTCAGCTCCACTACAAGTGTCAGCGCCGCTGCAAGGGTCAGCGCCGCTGCAAGGGTCAGCGCCACTGCAAGCGTCAGCGCCACTGCAAGCGTTAGCACCACTACAACAAGGGTCACTACAGCAATAACATTTTAGAGGTGCCCGCGAGGGTCACCACAGAAATCCAAGATTGAGAAGTGCCACTGCAAGGGTCAGCGCCGCTGTAAGGGTCACTGCAGTAATGACATTCGAGAGGGTCAGCGCCACTGCAAGGCTCCGCGCCGCTGCAAGTGTCAACGCCGCTGCAAGGGTCGGCGTCACTTCAAGCGTCAGCGCCACTACAACAAGGGTCACTGCAGTAATGACATTCGAGAGGGTCAGCGCCACTGCAAGGCTCAGCGCCGCTGTAACTGTTAGCGCCGCTGCAAGTGTCAACGCCGTTGCAAGGGTCAGCGTCACTGTAGCAAGGGTCACTAGAGCAATAACATTCGAGAGGTGCCCGCGAGGGTCACCACAGAAATCCAAAATTGAGAAGTGCCACTGCAAGGGTCAGCGCCGCTGCAAGGGTCACTGCAGTAATGACATTCGAGAGAGTCAGCGCCACTGCAAGGGTCACTGCAGAAATGTTATTCGAGAAGTGCCGCTACAAGGGTTTCGGCAGAAACTCATATTGAGAAGGAACCCACCCAGAGTGGCCAAGATAAGGGAGTGGCTACCATGAGCAACTCCTCATCATGAAACGTCATTCTTTAAAAGAACAACAGTATTAACACTTTTCTTTCTTGTACAGGTTGCCTAGTTGAGCAAACAGGGCTCAAGCAGGCTAGTTGGGACCTCCCGGGAGTTTTGGCTTGGCGGTTGAGGAACAAGGTATGTTGAGAAAGCTCAACCACTTAGCACTATAGGATTGAGAGAATACTAGTAGGTGACCCTAGAGTCACCCAGTCTTCACACACCTCACACTTAGTCACAAGTGAAGTGAGCAGCCAAAGGGCTGGCTGCTCACAAGAAAATAACTGTTTATAAAATGATTTTAAAGGAGAGGGTCTTCTAAACCCCTCTCAAGAAAAATAATTTTAGAAGGGGGTCCTCAAGACCCCCCTCAAGCTTGCAAATATTTTAGAGGAGGTGGTCCTCGAGACCCCCCCTCAAGTTTACAAAGTTTGTACCAAAAGTTACCGTTTCAAAAGATATTTAGAAAATAAGATATTTTGTCTCCATTAGAAGACATATTTGCTTTTGAACTTTGGTCGGCACCAGGGGGCATCTGCGAGAGGGGATAGGCAGACCTGCCTGCAGGTAGGGACAAATAGTACACTGTAGACTTTGTCCCTCACAACCCTCTAAGTTTTGGCGCCAAAAGTGCCAACCCAGCCTTAGTGCCCAAGTTTAAATAGGGCCCCTGGGCAAGATCATAGGGATGAGAGAAAGACACAATTGAAAATTGCACTGTTACTCTGCCAAAATATCACCAGACCTACCTAAGTATTCTCTCCCTCCTCATTCTCTTAGTGCTGAGTGCCTTGTTCCTTCACTCCCCACTGACAGCCATCACCCTCAGGTGTTTCCCTTGAGAAAATTACTATTTTTGCTGTGAAAATTCATTTTCTTGCAGGGAGTGAGTTGAAGCTTGAGTTCCATTATTACCAGAAGGAGAAGTTTTCTTCAGAAGTTGCACCAGGAGACCTTGAAGGCCTTGCAGGCAGCGTCCGTTGGAGTGGGTCACGCCTCACCCTTTCCAGTTATTCATAGACCCCAGTCTCACTACCCTCCTACATTTGGCGACTCTGCTGGGGAGGTATCCTCATTTCCATGGACAAAGAAGGTTTTAATGTTTCTAAGTAGCTAGTGTTTGAGGACATTTCATGTGGGAATGGAGTTCAAAGAGACTAGGCCACTCAGGTGGATGTGGTGGTGACCGGAGCAAAGGTACCTGCTCCCCTGAGAGGGCAAACCAGCTCACCGGTAGTAGCTCCAATGGCAGAGGCTTATGGGTATGTTTTTTTTTAAACTTGGCATGTGTGGGTCAAGATTGTGTAACACCAACAGCAACCCCCTCTGGAGGGGCAACCGTTCCGACAGTGATTTCGACAGAAGTAGCTCAGCCGCGAAGGATGGCGCCGGAGCAAGGTTTGACAATCATAAAGTTCACTGGCAGAACCCCAGAACCCTAAGTGTTTGGCAAGGAATTCGGTATGGTCGAGGAACTCCTCTCGCTCAATGATAGTGATGAGGAACCCTTAAGAAAAGAACCCGTGGCAGCAGCAGCTAACAACGAGGGACCCTCGGCAGTGGGTCCCATAGTGGAAATCTCAAAAGGTGCGAAACCTCTAATCCCCAAATCACCAGCACAGGATGAACCCACCGAAAAAGTGGGTAGCGAGGGACCCGCGGTCAACACCATACTCTCTATAATGCCAACATAGGCGGGACACCCTGGGACACGGAACCCTCAAAGCGACAAGAGGTCGAGACACCCTCACCCAAAATACAAAGTGCCAAGGACGCTTCCGGCGAGGAACCCACAGTATAAAAAGGGTCTCGCGGAAAATTTTCAGCAAACAACGCATTCCGCGAAGAACCCCCACCCGCGTTACCACGCAAGAAACCACCCGAGACCCCAGCTTCTGACGAGGGACCCATAGACACGATGACAGACCGCGAGAGCCCCAGCCGCTGACGAGAGACCACCATGTTGTCACAGGTCGAGACCCTCATTTTTGAAAAATCCAAAGTCATTTTCGAGGAACCCTTGGATGAGGTGACCACTCGCGTCGAACTCTTATCAGCAGCAATCTCAATTGAAAAATCCAAACTCACCGAGACACCCCTCATTCGCTACAGCGGTCGAGGAACCCATGGGCTGTAATGCCGTCGAGGAACCCATGGGAAGTAATGGCACGCGAGAAACCCAAAGGCTGCAAACCTCCAACAAAAAAAAGTGCTACCAGATTCCTTAATAAGCGAGGAACTCACCATTATAGTGGGTCGTGAGGCACTTGCATTATAGCAGCAATAGTTGGCGAGGACCCCTTGCTAACAATAAAGCCTAAGTAAATAATGGGCGGTGAGGAACCCCTATTAACATTGGCAGTCAGTGAGTCACCCTCAGACATGAGGTCGACGCGCGAGGAACTCCTACTAGTATTGGCGGTTAGCAAGATACCCTCAGACCACAAGGTTAATATGCGAGGAACTCCTAGTAGCTTCAAGAGATGGCGAGACACCCTCGGGCACGAGGTCAGTACATGAGGAACACTTGATAGCATTGGTAGTCGACGAGACACTCTCAGACATGAGGTCGGCGCACGAGGAACCTCTATCAACATCAGCAGATGTCGAGACACCCTTAGAGGTGAAGTCGACTCGCGAGGAACCCTCGATGCGACATAAGGTCGAGGAACCCTTGGCGAAATGCAAGGTCGAGATACCCTAGGAAATTGGGTCCGATGAGGAACCCTTGACGAAAAGAGATCTCGAGACACCCCCCATTCACGACAGCGGTCGAGGAACCCATGGGCGGTAATGTCATCGAGGAACCCATGGACAGTAATGCCGTCGAGGAACCCACCTTGATTGACTGTGATTACGAGGAACCCACATGTACAATCTCCAACAAAATAATCCAAATCTGCCAATAAGGAACCCCCATGTATAGAACTCACGCGCGAGACACCTTTGGGCAGAAAAATTGCTGACTAACGAGGGACCCCTCACTGTTTGAGGGAATGACGCAATTATAAGTGGCGAGGGACCCTCGTTAGCCAAGTTACCCAAATCAAGGAATGGCGAAGAACCTTCCATAAGAACCCATAACGCGTGAGGAACCCAGATTATGGCCCTTTGGTTAAGTAGCGTCCAAAAACCCCCTGTTTGGAATTCCTTTCGATGAGGAACCCCTGGGTTCTAAGCCCTCCGGTACAAAATCATGAGTGCACGAGGGACCCGAGGTCGCCACCACTAACAGAACTGCAGGCGAGGAACCCCCAACTATTGTGGAAACACATACATAACCTAATAACTCGTTAGCAGTAGTCAAAGAACTCTCAAAATAAAAATTAGTGTACGAGTAACTCACCAACAAGGGGGTCACAAGGAACCCTCGGCTGGCAGCGCACCCCCATAGTAACAACAGTTGGCGAGGCGAGGAACCCCCAAAAAAATATTTTCCATCGGTGAAGAACCCACAGTTGTCGAGCAAACCCCTGCTCGTAATGGAATTCACGAGGAACCAACCTTGACTGAGGGTCATGGCGAGGAACCTTTTTTGGGTAGGCGTTATCGCGAGTAACCCTTGTCAATATTGCGCGGCGGCAAGGAACCCTTCTTGGGTAGGCGTTCTCACGAGGAACCCTCAGTGGAGAAAGGCCCTGGTAGGGAATCCCTCGTAGTTGAAAAATTATTGAAGAACCAAAAGTGGTCGAGTCACCCAACGAGGAACCCCCCTCATTCACAGTAATAAGTGAGGAACCCAGAAGCGAGGATCCCTCCTCAATAACCTGTGGGCGCGAGGAACCCACAATAAATTCAGTTAGGGGACTTTCAAGAGAGGAACCCCCCTCCATTACAGGCAGTGGCGAGGGACCAGTACAAGTCCTCGACCCAAAATTCAACCCGTCGTCAACAGACATCTTCACCACTACAACTGAGAAGGTACTATGCCTAACTTCTGCCCAGTTTCATTTTCTTAAAAAAATTGAATAGCCTGCTCTAGTTTTATGAGTACACTTCTTGTAAGAAATATAAACTCTGACTGCAATAAAGAAAAGTAATACCCATTATTTTTGGCACTTGAAATTTTGTGCATGACTCATTTACCTACCTTGTGCGGTGGGTACACCAGATTTATGTGTTCTTTTCTTAAAGAAGGGCAGCACCTCTATTAAATTAGAAGAGGGCCTATGATATAAGGAACTTTCCTCATTATACTTGGGGATATATCCGACCCAAAAGTAAAAGTATAGTGAGCAAAGCCCCTACAGACACGACAGGACCAGCAGGAGGTTATCCTCCTAGTAATAATAATAATTACAAATTTCACTACATTTTTTTTTATTATTATTCCATACAGATTTATAGCCTAGAGAACAAGTCCTAACCTCCGTTCTCAAGAAAAATTTACTTGACTAGTTTTCAGAAAATAGGGAGAAGCGGGTCTAAGCCCTCTCTAAACTTGTTATTCTTATAAAGACAAAAAATGTTCCCAAGAAAAGTTTGGAACAATGACCTTGCAGACCAAGGGAAATTTTTTGTATAAAGAAATAATTATTTCTTTATTTATGATATATGTGAAATTTTATTCAAAGTTTGTGGAAGGAGAAGGGCTAGCCCATCTCTTAGTTACTTCCCAAGAAATGAATATGCATAACAAAATGGGGTTGCACAAAAAGTACCGCACAGTCACACGGGGTTGCGCTAAAAAAATATATAAACTGCTCAGCTATATGCAAGAAGTACCCCGCAGCTAGAGGGGCCACTTCCAAATTTCAACTTGCTCAGTTATATGCAAGTACCTCGCAGTTAAAGGGGAAACTGTTAAAATTTTAAACTTGCTCAGCTATATGCAAGTACCCCCAGTTAGAGGAGCAACGTCCAAATTTTTACTTGCTCAGCTATATTCAAGTGCCCCGCAGTTAGAGGGAAACTTCAAAATGTTAACTTGCTCATCTCATATGCAAGTACCCCGCAGTTAAAGAGGAAACTTTTAAAATTTTAAACTTGCTCAGTTATATGCAACTACCCCGCAGTTAAAGGGGAAACTTTTAAAAATTTTAAACTTGCTCAGCTATATGCAAGAAGTACCCCGTAGCTAGAGGGGCCGCTTCCAAATTTCAACTTGCTCAGTTATATGCAAGTACCCCGCAGTTAAAGGGGAAACTTTTAAAATTTTAAACTTGCTCAGCTATATGCAAGTACCCCGCAGTTAGAGGGACAACGTCCAAATTTTTACTCGCTCAGTAATATGCAAGTACCCCGCAGTTAGAGGGGCAACGTCCAATTTTTTACTCGCTCAGTTATATGCAAGTGCCCCGCAGTTAGAGGGGATCTTCAAAATTTTAACTTGCTCATCTCATATGCAAATACCCCACAGTTAGAAGCGGGAAGTTCAAGCTTGAGGTTCTCATATAAAAAAGAGTAACTCAAAGTATTGAACAACTCCAACTATACATATAAGGTATGACAGTTTAGTACCTAAGGCTCCAAGGGCATCGGAGCGCTCACAATATTGATCAATTGCCAAGTATAAGTATATGTGCGATAGTTTAGCACCTAAAGCTCCAAGGGCGCCGGAGCGCTCATGGTCTTGAGCAAAGGCCAAGTATAAACATAAGGTGCTCCAGATGAGCACCTAAGGCTCCAAGGGCATCGGAGCGCTCACAGTATTGAGAAAGTGCCAAGTATAAACAGAAGGTGCTCCAGATGAGCACCTAAAGCTCCAAGGGCATCGGAGCGCTCACAGTATTCAGCAAATGCCAAGTATAAACGTAAGGATCTAAGGGCACCGGAGCGCTCACAGTCTTGAGAAAGTGCCAAGTATAAACGTAAGGTGCTCCAGATGAGCACCTAAGGCTCCAAGGGCATCAGAGTGCTCATAGTATTGAGCAAGTGCCAAGTATAAACATAAGGTTCTCTAGATGAGCACCTAAGGCTCCAAGGGAATCGGAGCGCTCACAGTTTTGAGCAAATGCCAAGTATAAACGTAAGGCTCAAGGGCACCAGAGCGCTCACAGTCTTGAGCAAGTGCCAAGTATAAATATAAGGTGCGCCAGTTGAGCACCTAAGGCTCTAAGGGCATCGGAGTGCTCACAATCTTGAGCAAATGCCACGTACAAATGTAAGGTGCTCCAGATGAGCACCTAAGGCTCCAAGGGCACCGGAGAGCTCACGGTCTTGAGCAAATGCCAAGTATAAATATAAAGTGCGACAGTGTAGCACCTAAGGCTCTAAGGGAACCGGAGCGCTCACAGTCTTGAGCAAGAGTCAAGTATAAATATAAAGTGCGACAGTTTAGCACCTAAGGCTCCAGGGGCACTGGAGTGATCACAGTCTTGAGCAACTGCCAAGTATAAATAAAAGGTACGACAGTTTCGTGCACAAGTCTCTCGACATTACAAGACACTTCTACATGAGGGGGATAATATTGAGAAGTCCACAAGCAAGTGAACAAATAGTAAAATAGCTTGGAGTGTGGGGATCCAATTATAGTGGCTCCACCTGCCCAAGATTGCAAGTTTGACAGAAAATAGCCTAGGGCGAGGGGATCCACCTTGAGTGCCCTCTCTTCCCAAACTTGATGTTACAGAAAAGAACTCAGGGCGAGGGGCTAACCGCGAGTAACCCCTCCGCCCAAGATAGAAGGCCACAGAAGAAGGCCAAGGGCGAGGGGCTCACCGCGAGTAACCCCTCCGCCCAAGATAGAAGGCCACAGAAGAAGGCCAAGGGCCAGGGTCTCACCGCGAGTAACCCTGCCGCCCAAGATGAAAGGCCGCAGAAGAAGGCCAAAGGCGAGGGGCCCACCGCGAGTAACCCCTCCGCCCAAGATAGAAGGCCATAGAAGAAGGCCAAGGGCGAGTGGCTCACCGCGAGTAACCCCTCCGCCCAAGATAGAAGGACACAGAAGAAGGCCAAGGGCGAGGGGCCCACCGCGAGTAACCCCTCCGCCCAAGATAGAAGGCCACAAAAGAAGGCCAAGGGCGAGGGGCTCACCGTGAGTAACCCCTCCGCCCAAGATAGAAGGCCACGGAAGAAGGCCAAGGGCGAGGGGCTCACCACGCGTAACCCCTCTGCCCAAGATAGAAGGCCACATAAGAAGGCCAAGGGCGAGGGGCTAACCGCGAGTAACCCCTCCGCCCAAGATAGAAGGCCACAGAAGAAGGCTAAGGGCGAGGGGATCACCATGAGTAACCCCTCCACCCAAGACAGAAGGCCACAGAGGAAGTCCAAGGGTGAGGGGGGCATCGCGAGTAACCCCTCCACCCAAGACAGAAGGCCAAGGGTGAGGGGCTCACCGTGAGTAACCCCTCCGCCCAAGATGAAAAGCTACAGAAGGAGGCCAAGGGCGAGGGGCTCATCGAGAGTAACCCCTCCGCTCAAGACAGAAGGCCATAGAAGAAGGCCGAGGTTGAGGGACTCACCGCGAGTAACCCCTCCGCCTAAGAGGAAAGGCCAACAGAAGAAGTCCAAGGGCGAGGGGCTCACCATGAGTAACCCCTCCGCCCAAGATGAAAGGCCACTGAAGGAGGCCAAGGGCGAGGGGCTCACCGCGAGTAACCCTCCGCCCAAGATAAAAGGCCATAGAAAAAAGGCCAGGGGCGAGGGGTTCACCATGAGCAGCACCTTTAAACAAAGAAGAAGGCCATAGAAGAAGGCTAAAAAATGAGGGGCTCACCGCGAGTAACCCCTCCGACCAAGTTTATACCCTGATAAGAAGGTCCACTATAAGTGGTCTCATTTACAAAACTTGGGATGAAGTGACATAACATTTAATGACCCTAAGAGGAATGATGAAGAAACCCTAGGGTCACTGAAAAAAAAAAAAAACTGAATTTATGGCGTACGAAGCCTTTTGGTCTACCCAACACAAAAGACTTTGCACGAGGGGCTAATGTAGAAGGGTGTCTACCTTCAAAAAAAAATATAAATAAAAACATTTTTTTTGGAAATATTGAGAAGGAACCCACCAAGGGTCCCGACAGATCATATTGAGAAGGAACCACCCCAGGGTCCCGACAGAAACTCGTATTAAGAAGGAACCCACCCAAGGTCCTGGAAGAAACGCACAATTGAGAAGGAACCACCCAGGGTCCCGACAGAAACTCATATTCAGCAGGAACCCCCAGCGCCACTACAAGGGTCAGCGCCGCTGCAAGCGTCAGCGTCGCTACAGCAATAACATTCGAGAGAAACCCGCGAGGGTCACCGCAGAAGTCCAAGATTGAGAAGTGCCATTGCAAGAGTCAGTGCCACTGCAAGGGTCAGCGCCACTGCAGGGGTCAGCGCCACTGCAAGGGTCACTGCAGTAATGACATTCGAGAGGGTCAGCACCACTGCAAGGCTCAGTGCCACTACAAGTGTCAGCGCCGCTGCAAGTGTCAGCGTCGCTGCAAGTGTCAGCGCCGCTGCAAGTGTCAACGCCGCTGCAAGGGTCGGCGCCACTGCAAGCATCAGTGCCACTACAGCAAGGCTCACTACAGTAATGACATTCGAGAGGGTCAGCGCCACTGGAAGGGTCAGCGTCGCTGCAAGTGTTAGCGCCGCTGCAAGTGTCAACGCCGTTGCAAGGGTCAGCGCCACTACAACAAGGGTCACTATAGCAATAACATTCGAGAGGTGCCCGCGAGGGTCACCACAGAAATCCAAAATTGAGAACTGCCACTGCAAGGGTCAGCGCCGCTGCAAGGGTCACTGCAGTAATGACATTCGAAAGAGTTAGCACCATTGCAAGGGTCACTGCATAAATGTTATTCGAGAAGTGCCGCTACAAGGGTTTCGGCAGAAACTCATATTGAGAAGGAACCCACCCAGAGTGGCCAGGATGAGGGAGTGGCTACCATGAGCAACTCCTCATCATGAAACGTCATTCTTTAAAAGAACAACAGTATTAACACTTTGCTTTCCTGTACAGGTTGCCTAGTTGAGCAAGCAGGGATCAAGCAGGCTAGTTGGGACCTCCCGGGAGTTTTGTCTTGGCGGCTGAGGGACAAGGTATGTTGAGAAAGCTCAACCACTTAGCACTACAGGATTGAGAGAATACTAGTAGGAGACCCTAGAGTCACCCAGTCTTCACACACCTCACACTTAGTCACAAGTGAAGTGAGCAGCCAAAGGGCTGGCTGCTCACAAGAAAATAACTGTTTATAAAATGATTTTAAAAGTGAGGGTCCTCTAAACCCATATCAAGAAAAATGATTTTAGAAGGGGGTCCTCAAGACCCCCCTCAAGCTTTCAAATATTTTAGAGGAGGTGGTCCTCGAGACCCCCCCTCAAGTTTACAAAGTTTGTACTAAAAGTTACCGTTTCAAACGATATTTAGTAAATTAGATATTTTGTCTCCATTAGAAGACATATTTGCTTTTGAACTTTGGTTGGCACCAGGGGGCATCTGCCAGAGAGGACAGGCAGACCTGCCTGCAGGTAGGGACAAATAGTACACTGTAGACTTTGTCCCTCACCAACCCTCTAAGTTTTGGCGCCAAAAGTGCCAACCCAGCCTTAGTGCCCCAGTATAAATAGGACCCCTGGGCAAGATCATAGGGATGAGAGAAAGAAACAATAGAAAATTACACTGTTACTCTGCCAAAATATCACCAGACCTACCTAAGTATTCTCTCCCTGCTCATTCTCTTAGTGCTGAGTGCCTTGTTCCTTCACTCCCCACTGACAGCCATCACCCTCAGATGCTTCCCTTGAGAAAATTACTATTTTTGCTGTGAAAATTCATCTTCTTGCAGGGAGTGAGTTGAAGCTTGAGTTCCATTGTTACCAAAAGGAGAAGTTTTCTTCAGAAGTTGCACCAGGAGACCTTGAAGGACTTGCAGGCAGCGTCCATTGGAGTGGGTCACGCCTCACCCTTTCCATTTATTCATAGACCCCAGTCTGACTACCCTCCTATAGTAGTAATTGTCCCCACCAAGGCACTGACCAATACAGATTTAGAGCCCCATGCTCCGCAAACCAGTTCTCCTAGCTCTCAATATCCAAGCCAACGTTGATGAAATAGCGCAAAAAGAAGTTGGGTACAACCAACAAAGGATAATCTGGAGGAGTCACCAGGCGAAGTCTTTCAGATAACCACAAGAACAGCATCACGGGGCTACCCCTCAGAAAGTCAGAACGACCTTCTCGCCAAGCATCCAGGCCATTTAAGGTCTCCGCCAGTATCACTACCGCGGGATTGCGACGGTATAACATCGAGAAAATAATGGCTGCAAGTTATGGGTCCACCAGCAGTTCCCTAGTCACCAGTAACGATTTTGATAATAAGCCCAGAACAACGGCTTCGACGTATCCAGCATCACCTACTTCCCATAAATGCAGGGACTGTAACATCGCCAAAAGGGAAATCATTCCTTGTCTGCCGAAGGCGAAATGCGAAGAAGCCCGGCTAGCAAATCCCTGGGAGAATGGGAAAATTTGGGTAAAGCTGCAGCAACACTGGGATTTTCCCCAGCATGGCAGAAAATTACTCATAGGTACGATAAACTTCATCCAACCCAAAGCGGAATACATGGTCTTCAGGGTACCAAAATTGTACCGCCGATGTCAGCATGTTCCACTCAATGGGTCGATTGCACCATAAAGAGACTCGACGCATGTTGAAAGCATCGTAGTCGACATTATAAGAGCATATTGCCTCCAAGGCTTCGAGGTAGTTAGCAAACTCAATTCTACCAGGGGGAGCCATCTTGCAAGAATAAGAGATAGTAAGCAAGTAAGTAAGAATGTGAGGGGGTGATGAAAAGACTCCACCCTTACCCTTTTTTATACTTAAAAACCCTCACAAAAGACATGACCCCTGCAGAAATCGGAGGGAATCCTACCCCCACAAAGTACAAGAGACTGAAGAGGGCACTACTCAAAGCTTTAAATTGATGGGACTGATCTTGACTGTCGATAGGCAGGACAAGGGGCTTACCGATCGGCAAACCCCTATTTTTGGAAATTTTCCTTTTTCCTTTTTTATCAAAATCAGAAGCTCAATAAAAAATAAATTGCTTTTCTCAACATAATTTCAAAAATCTTCTTTCACCCCTATATAATTTCTCATTTTTAAAACTTTCCTTTAAAATCCCAAAAATATCTCTTTTTACGGTCTCAGCAGCAAAGTAAAAAGCGCATGTACATGCATTCATTCATTCACCATTAACAAAAGATAATAAAAAACTCCATTGCATTGTGTATATATTCTTCTGTGTTACATCAAAATTTTGCAGGAAATAAAAGAAAAGCAAAAAAACAACGGGACTTAGCCCAAACCCACATTTTCTCTCTCTCTCTCTCTCTCTCTCTCTCACCTACCCTTCACCCCTCTCTCTAAGAGCTTCCACCCCTGCGACGCGCTCTCTTTCCCCTACGACGAGATGACGCACCACCGCTATCCGATCCAGAGTCCTCCCCGGATGAAGCAGACGACACCAAATAAGAAGGAACTGAGACCCCATCCCGAATGTGGGCAGTCGCCGAAGATATCCAGTCTTTGATGTCTCTCAGCCAAGTAGTCGACACTCGAACTAGCTTTAAAGAAAAAGCAAAATCAATATCAAAGCAGAAAGGATCAAAATAAAAAAGAAAGAAAGAGAAGAACAAGAAGGTATACCACATGATGAAGAACCTCCTATGTTAAACCCAACTCCTCCGGATCCATCGCGTGAGTACGGTGCAACATGGGGATCAACCCTCCATCATCCCGCCGAATGTTGTATAAAGGGGTATGCAACCGCACAAAAGGAACCTCCAAAGTCACCGTCATCGCAGACGTCGACGGACCACTACCGTTGTAAGAGGATCCCCTGCCCGACTTGAACCCGTAGGAGGGAAAGGCAAGGCATCATATATGTTGGGCGCCATCATCCAGCTCATCACAAAGTCCATATAGTCGTGCGACACAGCCGTATCAGTATAGAATAGGTAGGACTCGTCGGTCAACATCGAGATCCTCTCATCATCTGACAACAGACGCTCCCACCTCATAGACGTAGAAGGCTATGCAGGTGGCACCACCACCTCCTCCTCAGCAAGTTGTCGAACCACCCGCTCCCTAAGATACCAAGAGTGGCCAAACTCATTCGCTAGTAAGCGCCGTAGCTGTGCATTCACCCCAATCGCCCCCATATCCTGAACGGCTGTCCCCCAAGGGGTAAAGGGTCACCTGAAAATCCCCAGCAGGCATAAGTCAATACAGAATCAGATTATGAAAAAACCAAGACTGAAGAGGAAAGAATCTTACCTTACCACTGATCAGGCCATTCAAGACCTGACGCACCGCCTCCAGAAAAAAAGATCCCTTCAACTACCTATTGGCCTTCCGCCATTGATACAATCGGCAGAAGTCCCCAACAGTCTCGTCCTTCAAGGCAATCAGCAAGGTATTGCACCTAATCACCTCATAGAACCACGTCTGCCAAAGACAAGAATTCACAATAAAAAAAGAGGCACATAAGGAAAATGCGAATGCATGAAAATGTGCAAACTGAAGAATACCTCAAGAAGATATGTGGCTCCAGTAAAAGTTTATCAGCAGCACCGTATGAATGCATCCAAAGAAAAATAGAGGATCACCAAAGTCAGACTCCCCCAATCATAGAAAGGGATGTTCAAAAACATCCTCAAATAGTGCAAGAACCACAAATGGACGACGTCGCCGCTCGACACCACCATGAAACCTCCCATCACCAATAAAATGAACAATCAGTCCATTTGCCTCACCTGTAGCCCGTCCTCCAAATCAACCTCCCTACTCAGCAAAACATCCTTCAACAAGGACAGACGGATGGAATCCCCAGAAACTATCCTCCCTACGTCACCAAGCGCCGCACGCACCGCCTCTGGCCTAACCCGTAGGGTGCGATCCATCTCTATCTGCTCTCCATCACAATACATCACCAGCAACTACTGCACGTCTATGGGAATCATGGTCATCTCCCCAAAACCTAAATGGAAGGTGTGGGTAGTATCCCACCACCTCTCCCCCAAAGCGCATAAGACCACTGTCGAACGAGGCGTCTCATCCAGCGCAGACGCCAACCTCCCAAAACCCGCTAATGATACCACCCAATGCACCACAGGTGGAAGATGCTCACAAACGTCCTTAAGCCCCATCGTCCCATGGGCACGCATGTTCTTTAAAGAGATATCAGACTGTCAAAAGAAGAAACCTTATCAAAATTCTAGAAGAAAATAAAAAAAATCACCAATAAGAGAAGAATGCCAAAAATCAGGTTACTTACATAACCGCCAGGGATCACCACCCTCGAGGAACGATGATGCGATGACTCTCGCAACAAGGTCCGGTCATCCATAACCGGCTCAAATGCATCAAAGGAGTTCTCACTCCCAAAAGCAAGAGGCGCCCTGGCCCTCCACTCCACATTCGCCCAGTCATCGACAGTCAACCATTCCCTATGCGCTGCAGTGCTCACAAAGGCGGCTATTTTTTATGGATCGGAATGCTAGAAATATTTACAGAGGAAAATCATAAAAAGAAAGAAAGCAAGAAGCTGTGAAAAATGAAGGGAATTCGCCCCTTCATATAGGATGCCAAGGGTTATGCCGATCGGCATTGACCCCCCACCCACCGATTGACACTGACCCCTTATCTTCTCGATGTAGTCCAAAATTTTATACCACTGCCGAATGGAACCCTCTGTACCATGCCGACCGGCACCCCCTTAAAATTTTGTACAAAAATTCCCAAAAAATACTAGAAAGCCCTGAAAAATCCTCAGAAAATTCCTAAAAATCCCAGGAAAGATTTAGAACATTTTCACCAAAAGAATTCCACTCCCTCAAGAAGAACCAATATTTCGCCAGCGGAACTCTCAAAAATCAAGTAAAACTCCTCCCGGCAATGTCCCTGCAGGATCTCTAAAGATCACCCCCTATGCCCCAAATGTCTCAATTTTCCCCAAGCAATACATCCAAACCCTGGGCCACCTAATCACCTCCCCAGTGGAATTTTGGCTATTCCTCTAGAGGATGCAAAATATTTCCCCAGCAATCGGCTCCCCACCCCAAAATAAAACCACAAGATAATTTCCCCGGCAGAGTTCTCCAAGAACATCTCATATTTAAGCCCACAGAATTGGCTTTGACCCGTATAATTGGTCATCTCTATTTAAGCCCACAGAATTGGCTTCGACCCACGGAATTGGTCATCTCTACTTAAGCCCGCAGAATTGGCTTTGACCCGCATAATTGGTCATCTCTACTTAAGCTCATAGAATTGGCTTCGACCCGCAGAATTGGTCATCTCTATTTAAACCCGCGGAATTAGCTTCGACCTGCAGAATTGGTCATCTCATACTTAAGCCCGTAGAATTGGTCATCTCTATTTAAGCCATCATAATTGGCTTCAACCCACAGAATTGGTCATCTATACTTAAGCCCACATAATTGACTTTGACCCGCAGAATTGGTCATCTCTACTTAAGCCCGCAGAATTAGCTTCGACCCGCAGAATTGGTCATCTCATACTAAAACCTGCAGAATTGGCTTTGACCCTGAGAATTCGTCATCTCATCCTTAAGCCCGTAGAATTGGCTTCGACCAGCAGAATTGGTCATTTCATACTTAAGCCCAAAGAATTTGTCGTCTCATCTTCAAGCCCTCAGAATTGGCTTCGACCCACAGAACCGGTCACCCTCATCTTCAAGCCCGCAGAATTGGCTTCGACCCGCAGAATTGGTCATCTCATACTTAAGCCCGCAGAATGGGCTTCAACCCGCAAAATTGATCATCTAATACTCAAGCGCGTAAAATTGGCTTCGACCCGCAGAATTAGTCATCTCATCTTCAAGCCCTCGGAATTGGCTTCGACCCACAGAATCGATCACCCTCATCTTCAAGCCCTCAGAATTGGCTTCGACCCACATAAATTGGTTATCCCCAGCACCTCCTTAGGAAATGACCTAAACCTTTGATCATCATCCTAGTATTCCCCCCTAAGGTCCTCATAATTGGCCTCGACCCTCTGAAGTGGTCATCCTCGCTTCCTTAGGTCCTCAGAATCGGCCTCGACCCCTAAATTGGTCATCCTATATCAAAGCATCATGCGGTATCTATTCGACGGCTATCATTTATTCCAAACTCACCCGTTGAGGGGCTATGTAGACACCTCATTCTGTTACCCCTAAACTCTCCTTAGGTCTTTAGCACCGCCTTTCATCACTATAAACCCAGGTCATACCCTGAGTACTGGTCTAAATGCCATCGGGCACTCCCAAGCTCCCTTTAGCCAAAAATCAAACTCTTCAGCCTGATCGAGATTGAATGAATCTTCGAAGGTCCCTGAATCCCCTTTCCAACGGTCTGTCCCATGCGCAATTTCGACTTACCATGCGAATGAACGATTTCCACACCCAAATACCTTCCCAACCTTCACTTTTCGTCATCCTTTTCATCAAACTTGGTGAATTACTTACCCTCCATCATCATCCAAGTGCAAGGGCTGCTCTCCAACATTCAAGATCAAGCTCAAGATCTTCAAGAAGGTGCAATTTTATCAACTCTCTCCATAAATTCTCATAAATTCGCAATGACTTGTTACATTACTTAGCACTTTTACTATCTCATTTCACATATCTTAATATAATTTTTATTTAGTATTATTGCACATCTCTTATTTTCATACAAATAAACCCCAAAAAAAATAAGAAAAATAGGGTTTGCTCATAAATTCCAAACGGGAATTCTCACACTTTTCTAACACTTTTCTCACAACTAAAACACTTTTTATATACACACACCCAAATAAGGGAATCCCTCGATTGGATTTATGGGATGAACCCCACCCCTCACTTTGCATGCGAACTACGTAGACTTTGATGCCTCTATAGGCTACGTAGGCGTCTCAGGGTAAAATCCGAGACTCGTGTCCTATTCTCACTTTTTCTCTCATTTTTTATTTTCTCTGAACTCAATTCTCTTAGATTCCATACATTTACATATATATATATATATATATATATATATATATATATATATATATATTTGGCCTTAGTGGCATATTATTCCGCATGCGTTATCGTTCCATCATAACTGTCAACGTAAGGATAATCGCATAAATCCTATTTTCTAATATTTTTTTACATTCCTACGGATGACTCACTTTATCTCTTCCATGGTACAAGTCGATGATTCCTATCTCCATTATATATACACATGCACACATATCACAGGGAAAATAAAGAAAAATAGCAAAAACCCATGAGAGACCGTAAGGGCGGAATGGGTGCCTAACACCTTCCCATTTCGTAACTTAGCCTCCGGACCCTTTTCGAATCATTTTGATTTCGTATGTATCAGTATGTCTTTGGATGCTAGCCTTTGGGATGGCTCCCTTTCTTTTGTTTGTTTTGAGTAAAATAGACTGGTTTTGAGTAAAATAGACTGACGACTCCTTCTCTCTACATTTTTTACCTCATCAATGACGTTGATCGAAGCGCTCCCGAGAGGGACGCGTGGGACCTAGGATCCTCACTCTGCCCGCCCCCCGCGAGGATCGGGGATGGCCAAAAGAAGTATTCGAAGGAATTAACTACATTAGTTGAGGTCTCTAAACCTCCCGGATAGACTGTTGCTCGGAGTGGTCCTGCAATTGTAATTCAAAGTGGGGAAGCAGGAAATAAAGTCGATAATGTGGAGGGCACTGGTACTACTGAATCTCTTGGGGCTCATGGTACCTATGGGACTTATATTCATACTATGCAGGCGATGATTAAGGTGGATGATAAGGGAAAATAGCTTAAAAAGGCAGTAGCCCTGAGTGAAATAAAGCCTACTTATGGTGCAGATAGGTTGGAATGGGAAGAGGGATAAATTAGGAGTCCTGATGCTGGAATTGGTGTTAATGGATTTAGTCCCGTCCGATTGAGCTTAAGTAACACTGATGTGGGGTAGGGGTTTTGTTTAAAGCACAATTGCCTGGCCTGTGAGCTGTAACACAGTGTACAGGATGACTCACAATCTTTAACTAGTAACCTTCGTATCAACTTAAACCTTTCTCCTATAACAAGTCCGATAATGCAGAAGTTATACATGGATGGGGCAGGTGGTAGAAAGAGGAAAAAGAAAAAGTCTATTGTGTGTGCGAGTGCTAAAACCTTAAGATCTTCCTCTGACCAATCACTGTTTGATTTTAATGCTTAAGTTTCTCTCGTGGAATATTAGAGGTATATGGAAGAAAGGTGTAATCAAGAGGCTTAAAAAGCTTAGAAGGTTACTTAACTTTTCTATAATATTTTTTATCGAACCTAAAGTGGATGAGCAACATCAATGTCATTGTATGCTACATCTATATCAATGCTGTTATAAAATATGGAGTGCAGATACCTTTAGAAATATATTATATTTCACAACACCCCAACTGACCTCTTTGAGGCTATAACAAAATGTTATAAATATTTAGCATGAACAAAAAATAAGCAAGATAAACTGGCTATATTCATCATAGGTTCTAATTCTTCACTAACAAACATATATCTCATTATGCAATCATACATGAGCTCTTTTCATACGTCATTCTTTATATATGTCGGCTTCAACACCTTTATAACTACTTGGAAGCAATTTTATCCAACAGTACAAGGAAAAGTGTTCAAAATAATGGCTTATATAGCGAATAAAATTATCACCAATGCCTAAAACTAGACTTCCATGAAACAACGTTTGCAACTTGAAATACTTTAAAAAAAGTTGTTAGTTTAAAGTGTCTATAAACTATGGTTTGCTTATAATGTTTATCTCATTATTGGTCATGTACACTGCAACATTGAATTCCTCGACTATTTTTATTAACCATGGGAGCATTTGAGCCAATTTTTGCTGTAGATGGAAATGACGAATAATGTCATTTGTCTAAAACAAACATACAACAAGAGGAGGACTATATCTTATCTGGTTATTAGGGCATTTATTACGGTATTTGTGTGGTTAACCTGGCGATCTGCAAGTTCTCCTCTTCCTATGAAATCCACTCGAAACATAGCGATTACCGAATCAACAATGTGAAAAGAAAATGTGATACATACTTTAGCAAACCATGAATACGGAGTCTTCTGACTTATGTAGAAATATGTTAGTTGTGACTCACTAGAGGTCTGAAAGGTTCTTCAGATATCTTTACTTCCAGACCAAGAAGCAGATTGTACTGATGCTCATACGTGAATGCACGCGCGTAAATGATCCTTCAGAAATATGATATACAAAATATTAGTTATTTTTTGCACTTCATTAATTCAATTGATAATAAATACAAAATAAATACATTACATTGTCTAGGATAACACTTGGATCCATGCCAAACCTTTCAGCAATGGGTACGATACGATTAGGTCGGCTGAAACGATACTAGTTGAGGAGATAACAACATATCTGATGATGCTAAGAATTAGGACCACCAGGTGAAGTGTTTCCAAACTCGATATATGAATAACAATGGTAGCACAGCTATATAAAGAGATAATAGAATGAGGTGAGAATATGAGGAATCAACACCGGAATATGAGTGGTTCAGCCAATCTGGCCTACGTCCACTGTGAGTGTGTGAGTAATATCACTGAATGAAGGCACTAATGGCCATGGATACAATTCCCTCAAGATCTCTCTCTCTACTTTATATTTAGACAGAGTTTCAGCTAGGGTTTGATAACTGGATCCTTTTGCAAGGTAGTGGATGATCCCTATATATAGTGCCTAGGGGGTGCAATGTACCCCCCTTGCATGTAATGTGCATGTGTGTGGTAGCCTCACCAATATGGGAATGCCATCTGTCACTATCACATGTAAGTAATGATGATGAAATATTCTCCCACATGTGGAGAATAATCTTGTTACAACTGATTTGCGCCCAGGTGTCCTTATCCAAATGTCAACAGATGCTCGGCAGTCATGTTGGTGAATGACCTCGGCCTGGGAGAGGCCGAGCTGTAAAGGCTTGATGTCCGTTCAATCCGAGAAGTGTTATAAGGAGTCTCGGCCTGATCTCAGCCGAGACATATGCTAGGGTCGTCCTGTGCAGAGGTTGGACATATAGCATGCTGATGATTATTAATGCTTCTGGTCACCTCGGCCCAAGCCGAGGTAGGACTAGTTCCATGTTGAAGGTGATCAGGGCTCCTTGTTACCTCGGCCTACTATTGGCCGAGGTTGCTATTCCCAGGTACTTGAGGATGCTGTTGATGCCTGTGATGCGCGTAGTGTCCATGGAAGTGTATATGGTAGTGTCGGCCTGGACCGAGGTAGGTCTGGCCGAGGGATGATATCGTGCGCCCCTGCCCCTCATAGAGTCGATCAATGTCTCAGCCATAACCTCAGCCAAGGTAAGTATCCCTGGGCCGAGGTTATACTTGGGCATATCAATCACCCCCCAGCCCTTAGTCATATGCGAGAGCAAGTGGCTAGGGAATTGTCTCTCCTCCGAGGCATGTCCGTCCCAAGGCTAATACCTGCGTGACACCTGTCCCAAGCTAAGGCGTGCCCACTTAGTTTGCGTGTCTGTCAGTTGTCCCTTGGGTTTCCCAAGGAAATGATGGGCCTTGGGAAGTGTGCCCAAGTATTTAGGTTTAGATCCCACCACTTTCTCTTTCTTCTTCATTCCTTTCTTTCGCGCGCACATTTTTTGTAAGTTTTCTCTCCAAGGCTTCTTCACCCCATCGCTCTTTCTGCAGAGGATTTCCCCTAGTTTCTTGCGAGATCTCTTCATTTCATCCATCAACTCATCTTCAGGTACCTCTCCCTTTCCATTTCCTTTGTTTTTAGCGTTTGGTTTGAATTTTCCGGCGAGATTTTTTGGTTCTCCGGTAGTTGTTTGAGTTTTCCGGCAAGTTCCATTGATTCAGGAGACCTGTGTTTACTTGAAATTTGTTAGTTTGATCTTCAAACCCCTTTACTTTACAAGCCCATCGTGTTTATAGCTTTAGGAGTTTTCCTTAAGTTTAGGGTCGTTCCATGTCTTGGGTCGTCCTCTGACGCTCAGACCCCTGTACCAGCTTCTTGAGGACTTCCCTTCTCTTAGAGAGAAGACCTTAGAGAAAATTAGGCAAATAGAGAGAGCTGAGGAAGAAGCTCGTAGGTCACAGGAGTTCCCTGTCAGACCCCTCTTTCCCCACCTCTCAAGGTGGTATATCCTGATCCTCCTGAGAATATTTATCGGACAGACGTCTCTGCCAACCGATTGCCGATGTCTGAGTCTGAGTCTTCCACCTCAGACCAAATGTCTGTGGACTCTTTCCAAGAAGCTATGGACTTCACACCTCGGCCTGGTCAGGATCCTGACCAGGCCGAGGTCTCCATCCGCGCTTCGTCCCAAAATGGCATAAGTACCTCAGATTCATCTTCAGAGGTCGAACTTGTTGAGCCAAGTGTGGCTGTGCCACCCATTTTAGATGCCATTCCTTTGTCGGCCGTTACATGGGTAGAGTTTGCTCAGAGATTTCCCCGTCACACATCCACGTTTGCTCCGACCGACGTTGAGCTTGACGATGATGACGATGACGACGCTGAAAGTGATGTTGATGTCTCTGAAGCAGCTGAGTACGAGAGCACAGTCACTGAGGTGGATCTATTGCACTTCAGATACTTATACTCCATCAGTCCCTCAATCCAATTAAGGAGACCTCTGAGGGAAGAGAGGGCCTACCACGGCCAAGATGGATAAATCTGCTTGTACGAGCAGATGTTCAAGTTAGGGTTTCATCTACCCACTCACCCTGTCATTAGGTCAATTCTTTCCTTCATCAACTTGGCCCCCTTGCAGCTCTCTCCCAATGCTTGGAGAGTTATTATAGGGGCCATCATCTTGTGGAGGGAAGTCCACCACTCTGACCTCCCAGTTCAGGTCTTTGCTGGTTGTTACGTCCCTACCTCGGCCAAGAATCATCCGAGCTACTATCACTTCGTGGCTCGGAGGCATGAGAAGAAGATGCTCCTGGTCACTCAGACCTCGAACCACAATTGGAAGCCTCGGTATTTTTTTGCCTCAGGGGCATGGGAATTTGGCTCATCTGTTCCCTCTTCCACTTTTGAGACGAGGATACCCCTCAGATGGGGTAAGGTCACCATGTCTGCCAGGGCCGACCCTGGCCTAAGTCTTCAAAATATCAAAAAGGTGAAGGCCCTGCAAGACCAAGGGGCACATGGTCTGTTTGTCAAGTTCGAACATCTGCTGACCCCCCAGTATCTCTCGGGGATGAGCCTAGGTGGAAGTCCCTTTGTTGACTTTGGTAAGGATTTTTCTCTTTTTATTTCAAGTCTAACCTATGATCATTCGTGTTTGATTTCTGACTTTTATCTTTTCCCTTTTGCAGAGAGACCACCAGGCATCCAAGACGAATTATGGGAGATGGCTGCTCTGAGTTTGGCTAGACTTGCAAAGAGAACTGGTTTGAACGCTCCTCCTCCAGCTCCCTCAACATCCAAATCCAAGAAGAGGGCCCCTGAGGTCCCGACCTATGAGGATCAGAGGCCGGCCTCAAGGAAAAATAAGGCCTCAAACACTGCGATCCCCATCTCAGCCGACACCTTGTCGGCTCGTCTGGACCAGCTAAAACTTACCGATAGCGTGGTTGGCCACAGCAGACAGGCCATGGATGCTCTTGCCAACATGATGACCGAGGCCGACAAGCATTTTTACAGGGCCATGGACACCTCCATGATGGTTGAGTTCGGCCTTCACAGAGCCGTACATGTATGACTTGTTCCTTTTGTCAATAATTTTAAAGTGCAACGTCTGATTTTGCTCCCATCTAATCTCTTCATTAAATGTGCAGGGTGTGACCGCCATGTACCAACTGTCTAACTGGGCCATTAGGAAATTGACTCTGATTCAAAAGGGCAGGAGGCTAAGAAGGTCGAGAGTGCCCTGAAGGCCGAGGTTGACCGTCTGAGGTCAGAGTTGCAGACTTCCGAGAATAAGGCCAAGAATTCTGAAAATAAGGCCCAGGGTTTGGAAAAAAATATCTCTGTGCTCGTCCAAAACCATGCCAAGGCCCTGAAGGATAAGTACGATGCCCTACAGGGGAAGGTCAACGCAGTTGTGAAGGCTGCCCTTACAGATGCCTCAGAGAGAATAATTTCAGACTACAAAGTCTCTGAGGAGTTCGTGGGTTTTGGTTTCGAATACCTCGAAAGTGGTATCAAAGCCACTACCAAATGGGCCGAGGTCAGAGAGAAGGAGGTTGGCATTATAAAGGCCTCTGACTTTGTGGGCCTCGGCTTCTCCGACCCTCAGTTTGCCCAGGCACTGCAAGAGGTAGAAGACGAGGCTGCTGCCCCTGGTGATACTGCTACTCTGGGAGGGACTGATCTCGGAGGGACCGACCCTGCTGATGATTCGCCTGAGGTGACCAACGCTGAACAGGTTAACCCAGCCGAGACTGTGAATGCTCCCCCCTCAGATGTTTAACTTGTATTTTGTAACTTGTAATTCTTTGCTTGTAACTGAACTTGTAATTTATAACACCTCTGAATGTTATGTAATCTCTTCTTTTACTGAATGCATCTCTTCCTCTATTTTGACCTCTGAATGTCTTTGAATGCTATATGATCTCTGAAGTCATTACTTAATATGATGTTGTCATAACCATCTTCACCAAATTAATGATGTTAAGGGTTTGAGGTCCTCTAACCCAGGTGTCTGAGCTCAGACCTCATCACCACCGAGTGATGTTATGAGGGTCTGAGGTCATCACCTAAGAGGTTAGCCTCATAACAAATATCACCAAATTAATGATGTTAAGGGTCTGAGGGGATCTAACCAAGGTGTCTGAGCTTATACCTCATCACCACCGAGTGATGTTATGAGGGTCTGAGGTCATCACCTAAGAGGTTAGCCTCATAATAAATGTCACCAAATTAATGATGTTAAGGGTCTGAGGTCCTCTAACCCAGGTGTCTGAGCTCAGACCTCGTCACCACCGAGTGATGTTATGAGGGTCTGAGGTCATCACCTAAGAGGTTAGCCTCATAATAAATGTCACCAATTTAATGATGTTAAGAGTCTGAGGGGATCTAACCAAGGTGTCTGAGCTCAGACCTCATCACCACCGAGTGATGTGATGAGGGTCTGAGGTCATCACCTAAGAGATTAGCCTCATAATAAATGTCACCAAATTAATGATGTTAAGGGTCTGAGGTGATCTAACCAAGGTGTCTGAGCTCAGACCTCGTCACCACCGAGTGATGTTATGAGGGTCTGAGGTCATCACCTAAGAGATTAGCCTCATAATAAATGTCACCAAATTAATGATGTTAAGGGTCTGAGGTGATCTAACCAAGGTGTCTGAGCTCAGAACTCGTCACCACCGAGTGATGTTATGAGAGTCTCAGGTCATCACCTAAGAGATTAGCCTCATAATAAATGTCACCAAATTAATGATGTTAAGAGTCTGAGGGGATCTAACCAAGGTGTCTGAGCTCAGACTTTGTCACCACCGAGTGGTGTGATGAGGGTCTGAGGTCATCACCTAAGAGATTAGCCTTATAATAAATGTCACCAAATTAATGATGTTAAGGGTCTGAGGTGATCTAACCAAGGTGTCTGAGCTCAGACCTCGTCACCACCGAGTGATGTTATGAGGGTCTGAGGTCATCACCTAAGAGATTAGCCTCATAATAAATATCTCTGATCTGAGAATGGAACAAGATCTTGTCATGGAAACTGTTCTTTATTAATAACCCCTTCTCGATAAGATGGTATATTTACAAATTACAAATTCTATGAAACATCATATGAAATATCTCTTCAGGTGGTCAGCATTCCACGGGTTGGTGAAAGGTTCTCCCTCTAGGTTCTCTAGCCTATATGTGACAGGCACAACCTCTTCCGTTACTTTATAGGGGCCATGCCAGTTCGGGTGTAGCTTGTTTGTCTTCTGTAGGGTCTTCTTAAGCACCAGGTCTCCTACTGTAATGGGTCTTGACTTCACCCTTTGATTGTAGAATCTCACTGCCCTTTGTTGGTAGGCTGCCTTCCTGACCTCCGCGTCTTCTCTTCTCTCTTCAATAAGATCCAGGTCTAACTTCCTCCTTTCCCCATTGGTGTTAGGATCGTAGGTCTGAATCCGATGAGTTGGTAGGCCTACCTCCGTTGGTATGACGGCTTCTGAACCATGTGCCAACATAAATGGGGTTTCTCATGTGGGTGTCCTTGCTGTGGTCCTGTAAGCCCATAGCACGGCATAAACCTCTTCTATCCATCTCCCCTTCGCGTCTTATAACCTCTTCTTGATTCCATCCAACATAGTCCTATTTGTGACCTCGGTCTGGCCATTTTCCTGAGGTCGACTAGGAGATGAGAAGAACTGTTTAATCCCCACACTTTGGCAATACTTCTCTAAGGGGGAGTTCTTGAACTGGGTCCCATTATCCGAGATGAGCGTGTTTGGGAGGCCATACCTACATATGATGTTCTTCTAGATGAACTGAAAGGTTTTCTACTTCGTAATTATTATCATTGGTTCTGCCTCTACCCATTTTGAAAAGTAGTCAATGGCAACTATCAAGAATCTATAGTTGTTGACTGCTCGTGGCAAAGGTCCTACTAGGTCAATTCCCCATACCGCAAATGGCCATGGAGAAGAGATTGACGTCATAGGCTGATGGGGTTGATGAGGGATAGTGGCGAACCTCTGACATTTGTCACACCTCTTCACATAGTCAGCAGAGTCCTTAGACAAGGTAGGCCACCAGTACCCCTGAGTGATAATCCTCTTGGCTAAGGGCCTTCCCCCTATGTGGCTAGAGCAAGAGCCCTCATGAACCTCCTGTAATATCCGGGGTACCTCCGTGGGATGCACACACCTGAGGAGGGGCAAGAGGAACCCCTTTTTATACAAGACATCTCCTACCAATGAGAACCTGGCAGCCCTGTACCTCAACTTTCTTCTTTCAAACTTGGACTCAGGTAGCTCCCCCTCTCTGAGGTATCTGACGAGCGGGTCGATCCAAGAGCATCCTGGGCTCACATTGTGACAATGGCTGCGTACCTCATCTTCCTCGATGGTTGCCTTTCCTAAGACTTCAATTGGGATGGTTCTTTCCAAGTCTGTCTTCATTGCCGAGGCCAGCCTGGCCAATGCACCAGCGTGATTGTTGCTCAATCTCGGCACTCTCTTCAGTTTGGCCTCTTCAAAAAACTCCAGCAATCCTCTTACCTTCTTTAAGTACTTGGCCATCCTTTCGTCTTTGGCCTCGTATGCCCCCAACACTTGGTTGATAACCAACCTTGAATTGCTATGGAGTAGGAGCCGCTTTACTCGAAGAGTTGTTGCCAATAAGAGACCTGCTATCATGTCCTCATACTCGGACTCATTGTTTGAGGCTTGAAAGTTGAACCTTAAGGCGTATTCAATGTTAGTGCCATCTGGGGCCGAAAGTATTAGCCCCGCGCCGCTTCCACTGTCACAGGAAGAGCCATCAACGAAGAGGCTCCATACGTATGCATCTGATGAGAAGGCCCCTTCTCTCATAACCCCCTTTTCGAAGAGGTATCGATCCTCCTCATTTTCTTCTACTCTCCTCCGAGCCTTACCTGGGACAACCTCTTCTCGGCCTCGGAAGACGTATGGGGCAGTCTCTTCCGAATCTCGGAAGACACTTCGGTTCGTCTCTTCACCGCCATCCAAGCCCTTCCCTATCTCGATCTCTTCCCAAGTGAATTCTGCGACAAAGTTTGCAAGGGGCTGCCCCTTGATGGCTGCCCTGGGTTGGTAAGTAAGATCATACTCTCCTAGTTCAATGGCCCAAGTCATCAATCTTCCGGACTTCTCAGGTTTGTGCAGAACCTGTCTTAGCGGGGAGTCTGTAAGGTTTACCATGGAGTGATCTTGAAAGTAAGGCTTCATTTTCCTTGAGGCATGGATGAGGGCATAAGCCAACTTCTCCATTTAGGGATAGTTTTGTTCAGACCCTTACCGGGCCTTACTATTGAAGTACACGGGCCTCTGAACCCCATCCTCTTCCCGTATGATGGCCGCGCTAATGGATGACTCAGAGACCGCCAGATACACAAACAATCTTTCCCCTACGATGGGCCGGGACAGCAGCGAGGGAGACCCAAAGTAGGACTTGAGTTGATCAAAGGCTTTTTCACACTCTTCATCCCACTGGAAGGCCTTCCTTAGAACTTTGAAGAATGGAAGACACTTATTCGTTGCCCTGGAAATAAACCTGTTCAGGGCTGCCACTCTTCCAGTGAGTCTTTGGACATCCTTGATACTCCTAGGAGTCTTCATGTCGAGCAATGCCTTGATTTTCTCAGGGTTTGCCTCAATCCCCCTTTGATTAACGATGCATCCTAGGAACTTCCCAGCTCCTACCCCGAAGACACATTTCGCCGGGTCGAGCTTCATTCTGTACGAGTCCATGACATCAAAGGTCTTCTCAAGGTCTGCTACGTGAGTACATGCTTTCAGGCTCTTCGTTATCATATCGTCCACGTACACCTCTATGGTCTTACCTATCTGCTCCTCGAACATTCTATTGACAAGACGCTGATACGTTGCCCCCGCATTTTTCAGATCAAAGGGCATCACCTTGTAACAGTACGTCCCCTTGTCAGTGATGAAGGTTGTCTTCTCAGAGTCCTCGGCATCCATGAAGATTTGGTTATAGCCTGAACAAGCATCCATGAAACTCATGAGCTCGTGCCCTGCAGTTGAGTCCACCATCTGGTCTATCCTAGGCAAGGGATAGCAGTCTTTTGGGCAAGACCTGTTCAGGTCTGTGAAATCTACACACATCTGCCACTTTCCATTGGCCTTAGGTACGATGACTGCATTTGAGAGCCACTTTGGATAAGTAACCTCCCTTATGAAGTCGGCCTCTTCCAACTTTTTCACTTCTTCCCGGATTACCTCATACTTATCTCTGGAGTAGATTCTTCTCCTCTGTTTGATTGGCCTGGCATCCCTGTCCACGTTGAGCTTGTGGGTCATGACCTCAGGGTCGATACCAGGCATGTCTGCGTGACTCCAGGCGAAGACACTCTGCCTCCTTCTAAGGAAGTTTATCAGCTCTTCCTTGATCCCTCTCTCTAGGGCCTTGCCGACCTGGACGGTTTTTTCCGGCTCGTCCTCATTGAGGACGATGGATTCTACCTCTTCCGCGGCCTCGCCCTTCTTCAATTTTGTTTCGTCTCTCGGATCAAGAGTGTCGATGTTGTAAGTGGCGGTTGCTCTCTTGTGGGCCTCTCTCTCTTCAGCCGAGTTGAAAAAACACTCCCATGTCGCGGTCTGATCGCCTTGCACTTCCCCTACCCCATAAGGAGTCGGGAATTTTAGCATCTGGTGGACCGTTGATGGCACGGCTTCCAACTCTTTGAGGGCCACCCTTCCGATGATGAGGTTGTAGGCCGAGAAGACATTTTCGTCCATAACAAAAAAGTTTATCTTTTTGGTCAGCCTCTTAGGCCACTCATCTCCCATGCGTACATCCATTTCATACATGCCTAATGGGTGCACCTTCTCACCACTGAAGCCTATCAATGGGTGGTGGTAGGGTACCAACCTTGCCCTGCTAAGACCCAAGCTCTTGAAACAAGGCCAGAACATCACATCTGCTGAACTTCCTCCATCTATGAGGATTCTCCCTACATCACACCCATGCACCCTTGTCGTTATGATCAAAGGGTCATCATGGGGGGCTAAGATGCCCTTGAAGTCGAGTCGGGAGAACCCCACCACAAGGGTGTCCATGTCCACCTTCGTCCTCTTCTGCACAGTGTCAGAAGACGTTAGATTCACAACCTCAGGCTTAGCCACTGACTTGGACTCCGCTACATGAGCATTCCTATCGGCTACCTCAGATCCACCTCCCGCGAATCCCCCACATATGGTGCTAACTCCAAAGGAGATCATTCCGACCCTCTTCACTGGAGTGTTATCATCCTTCGGTGGGAGATCCGGGTCATCTCCATCATCTCCCTCTGAGTCATCGTCCCTTCTGGCCGGGACATCGCCACGACATTTGTCGTTCCTTCTCTTCTTGGGGTCTTCTCTTCCACCCCTAGGGGCCTTTCCATCCACATACCTTCTCAGCTTCCCAGATTTCAGCATCTTCTCAATCTCATCCTTTAAAGCGAAGCATCTATCTGTGACATGGCCGTGATCCTGATGGAACTCACACCAGAGGTTTTTATTCCTCTTATGTGGTGGGGCCTTCAATTTCTCTGGCCACCTCAGAGTCCGGTCCGTCTTGATCTCATTAAGGATGTGCTCACAGCTCACAGTTAGAGGAGTGTAATGAGCGAACTTGTCATCTACTGACCTCTTCTTCCCCTCTTTCTTGCCCTGGTACCTCCCAGTGTTACCACGGTTCTCCTCCTCGTATTTAGCGGCCATTGCCTCTTCCGCATTCATCACTTTCCCCGCGGTGGCCAGCAAGTCTTCCATAGACTTAGGAGGGTCTTCCGCCAGTTTCCACAGTAGCTTTCCCTTCTGGAGGCCTCCTATAAGGGCGGTCATGGCTATGATCTCTTCGTAATGCTCCACCTCTAACTTTTACTTATTAAATCTTGCTATGTAGTCTCTTAGGCTCTCACCCTTAGCATGTTTGACATACAGGAGGTGGGTAGTCTTCTTTTGAGGTCTTACCCCAAAGCAAAAGTTGTGGATGAACTGCTCGGCCAACCCCTTGAAGTTTTTGATCGAGTTCTTTGGAAGAGAGGTGAACCAGCTATGCGCGGCCCCTGTCAAGGTTCCTGAGAAGGCCCTGCACTTCATCTCGTCAGGTATCGAGTAAATATCTGCCGCCGACTGATACATCTCGATATGGTGCACTGGGTTAGTGCTGCCATCATACTTAGGAGTCACTGTAGGAGGCTTGAACTTAGCCGGGGTTGGGAACCCCACTATCCTAGCTACAAACAGGGAGCCCTCCGAGTAGCCCCTCTGTAATGGGTCCCTGCTCTTTATGAGGTCCCCTATCTTCACCTCGAGATGTTGGATTGAGTCATTCCAGGGTCTTCTCTCATCAACTTGGCCGAGGTTATCCCCTGCCACCTCTCTACGATGGACAGAGGGTTCCCCAGCCACGACCCGTTGACTGTTGACCTCTTCCTGCTCCCTGGCTCTTCTCTCCAAGGGTCGGACTTGATCTGGCCGAGCCTGCCTATTCCCTCTTTGAGAGCCTGCCGCACTCCTTGACCTCGATAGCCTCTGTCTTAGGTCATTGACTGGGCCCAGCCTCTCGAAGGCCGACCCTCTGCTCAATCTATCGAAAGCCGACCCTCTTTATTGGGCCTCTTCTCTTCTTTGGCCGACACATCCCTGACTTTGCCTAAGGGGTCGTATGGTGTTATCTGACACCTCATACGGCTCCCAGCAGTCTTCGGGGGCCTCTTCAGCTCTTAGATCATCATACCTGTCCTCTGAGCAAGGGTTTCTTTGCCTCCCCAGGTGCAAGTGCCTAGGGTCAGCAACGTCCCTCCTCCGCTGAGGTGCAGGCTGGTCCTTCATCGGTGCCTGGGCTGGTCCCCTGGCGTCTGGTTGTGGATGAACCGCCACCGGAGTGATCATATCCAGTGAGACTCCAGGTGGCCTCATCATCATGGTTTCGCTGAGCTGGACAAATTGCTCCTTCATCGCTTGTTGTGTTGCAGCCAGAGATTTCAAGGCTACTTCCACCTCCACCATTTCGGACTGAGGTGGAGCCTGACTGGAACTAGCCCCTCCACCCAAAGGCGGCGGAAGAGGCGGTGGCAAGTCGGGTGCCATGTGTTATCACTATAGAGCTTGAGCAGTAGATGAGCTTAATACCTCAAGGGACCTCTTTCAATGGTGAAATAGCTCCACACAAGGGGTGGTTCCCGGTTCACCACCAGAGTCTCCGATGAGGTAAAGCAGATAAAGAAGAAGATATAGCTTCTCGTTCCCACAGACGGCGCCAAAATGATGATGCTAAGAATTAGCACCACCAGGTGAAGTGTTTCCAAGCTCGATATATGAATAACAATGGTAGCACAGCTATATAAAGAGATAATAGAATGAGGTGAGAATATGAGGAATCAACACCGGAATATGAGTGGTTCAGCCAATCTGGCCTACGTCCACTGTGAGTGTGTGAGTAATATCACTGAATGAAGGCACTAATGGCCATGGATACAATTCCCTCAAGCTCTCTCTCTCTACTGTATATTTAGACAGAGTTTCAGCTAGGGTTTGATAACTGGATCCTTTTGCAAGGTAGTGGATGATCCCTATATATAGTGCTTAGGGGGTGCAATGTACCCCCCTTGCATGTAATGTGCATGTGTGTGGTAGCCTCACCAATATGGGAATTCCATTTGTCACTTTCACATGTAAGTAATGATGATGAAATATTCTCCCACATATGGAGAATAATATTGTTACAACTGATTTGCGCCCAGGTGTCCTTATCCAAATGTCAACAGATGCTCGGCAGTCATGTTGGTGAATGACCTCGGCCTGGGAGAGGCCGAGCTGTAAAGGCTTGATGTCCGTTCAATCCGAGAAGTGTCATAAGGAGTCTCAGCCTGATCTCAACCGAGACATATGCTGGGGTCGGCCCGTGCCGAGGTTGGACATATAGCATGCTGATGATTATTAATGCTTCTGGTCACCTCGGCCCAAGCCGAGGTAGGACTAGTTCCATGTTGAAGGTGACCAGGGCTCCTTGTCACCTCGGCCTACTATTGGCCTAGGTTGCTATTCCCAGGTACTTGAGGATTCTGTTGATGCCTGCGATGCGCGTAGTGTCCATGGAAGTGTATATGGTAGTGTCGGCCTGGGACGAGGTAGGTCTGGCCGAGGGATGATATCGTGGGCCCCTGCCCCTCATAGGGTCGATCAATGTCTAAGCCATAACCTCAGCCGAGGTAAGTATCCCTGGGCCGAGGTTATACTTGGGCATATCAATATCAGAGTGGATTAACTAGCTATCGTGTGAAATTACTTTATAAAAACTATTTTATACAATAGACTAGTGGGTGCCAATTTGAATATCATAGTTACTGTATGATCGATGCTATAAAGTATTGTTATTCTTTTTTCTGAACTCAGTTAGTCAATGAGTTGTAATTAACATCAACCTTTGAACATCAATTGCACTAGAGTATTAGATCTAAACAATGTCAGGCCACAAAAGTTTTCAGACCTTCAAATTTCCATGAAGAATTGATAATTAAGATAGAAAATAACCTATGTAGAAACGCATTGAGTATGAGCGTTTCTACATAGGTAGAAACGCTTATACTCTATATAGCAAATAATATTAAACTTTAGGTCCGTTGTAACACCTCAAACTAAGCTACAAATTACTCAAAAATTGGTGCATGAGACTTTCATCATATCCTAATTTTCGCGCAAAAAAATATTAATAAAAAACAAACAAAGAGTGATGATAAGTTGTTAACCTCTATAAATGCATACACAAATATCCCATAATAAAAGCCAGCCAATTAACCTCAAAAACCTGCACACAAAAACGACAATCACGGGGTTTTGATCATCTAACCAGAACATAATATCACTAAATATATTCATTCCAACTTAATGAGAAAAGATAAAATGAGAAACCTTAAATCTTCGAGACAGTGAAGCCCATAATGTAGCTCAAGTTTTGATATTTTCCGAAAGGGTTATGCTAATGGCACCCCTATTGTGTCTCACTAGCACCAAAAGATGCTTTGAAATGATTGTACATTGTGCCTACAAATATTGTGTTGTGGTGCGCAGGAGAAAATTTGAGTGTGACTTTAGCACGATCCTTTTAGAATGGCTTTCCATTTCTACTTGATTATCTTTAAATATTCTATAAATGCTTCTCATTCGAAATCAACCAAAAATATGTCATTACGATGCATCTCTGAAGGTGAATACGTCTTTTCTTATCGCCATTAAAAAAAATCCATAAGAAGTGGAGAACATCTCGCCTATTCACTCATCTCTTTTCCAAAAGATATCAAGCTTTTCATAAAATGTATGTACTATTTTCAATATTTTTCTATCTTGATGTCAATGCACCCTAATAGTTTGTTTTGTAAATCAAACTCTCTCGTCCTCGATGGAGAATCTATCCATCATTTTTATCAAGTTTGGAAACAATGCGTTGATTACTTGGTAAGAGATGGGAAATTTGATGATCAAAATTTTAAAATGTTGCTACTTGAGGTGGGTGAATAGACTCTCTTTCCTCATAGATATGTTAAACATCAGATGGGTACAAATCCCGTTAGGACAATTTTATACCCCTTAAGAGGGTGATTTAAGATGGGAAGAGATATACCAGATAGCACAACTTCTTTCTTTAAGGAAAAATAGCAATCGATGGGAATTATTTCTAAATTAAAGATTTTTAATTAATAATATGGTTATGTATCTGATTGGGTCATTCTATCAGCAGTTCATAGAAGGACTACATCTGCACATAATTAAATCTCCACATTTAGCTTATGCACATACATATATTCTGCTCTTTATCTCATCCACATACACATATATTTAGAATCCAGATTTCAATTATCCATTTATCATATGAGAAACATGGAAACATTATCTAAAGAGGATAATTCCATCTTGCATTATATATATACATATACAAATATATTTATATTTATATATAAAGAAGGATAAGTTCATCTAATTTAACATATTTAAAGGATTGAAAACAAAATTTCAGCCATAATCATAGATCATCATGAAGTTGCTAAGTTTATATATAACTTCTCAGACAAGTATTTGATAGCATAATAACTAGAAAACAAGTAAAAGTACACATCCTCTTTAAACCAACAGGAGCAAACTAAAAACAACAAACAAATCATAGTGTACAACTTACAAATACTGCAGATTCTTCAATAGGCCAATCTGTGAGACCAATTTATCAGATAACCCATCATAAGGAGATCAGAGAGTTTTCGTCCTTTCTTGGCCTTATTTATCTCTGCAATGATTCCCCTCCTGAATGCAGTCATTGTGCAGTTATTGATGATGGACATGTACTTATCGAGGTTATCAGAATAGGTCTGCGCATATTTTCTCTCCATTTAATTCACCATTTTAAAATATGTCATAACATAAGTATAACTTAGTATTTCCAAAATAATTCATAATTTGTCATAAAATGTCCAAAAACAAGTAACGTGTCTCTTACAAGGAGCCTATTGCCCATTTTACGAAGAGCTGAGAGGTTTATCAACTTGCAAATCAACCACAATGTAATTCAACGGCTTGTATTGGTCTCTAATATTTGGTGGCCAAAGACAAGCCCAGGTGCCAATGGGTAATCACTACTCAAATGAAACAACTAATAGAAGTAAAGTTTCAGTAGACTAAAGTCCATTTCAGCAACAATTGCACTACATAAGTACAAGGTGAAAGGGAAATAGCAGTAGCGCAAAGCACCCAGAATAAAATACACCAAGGCGCGTTAATTAAACTCAAAGCACCTAACATTTGCACTGTTGCTCTACAATGCATATAATACCTATTTTTGGAAAGGGATACTTCATAAAGTGAGGAAAGGGAAAGCACAAAAAAGGCACCAATAAGAAAAATAAAACGAAACAACAAAGTATAAATAAGAAGACAATTGGTGTTAGACTGGTCAACAAAAGAACATAAACAATCAACGGTTTTTACACAAGTGATGCAACATTATCAATAATGATTTGTTGAAAGTACGATAGTTAATCGGGGCTAGTATTACCTCTCGTGCCATTATGATGATCTCCTTATTTTTTAACCCAACAGTACAACATAGTATATGACTTTATGAACCTAATGGTGATTAAACATCATTTGATGACATCTTACAAAACACGCATATGGAAATTTTTGATATATACTAATGTATAAGTGATCTTACCAAAGTATGGAACTGCCAATGCAATATCGATACATCATAATATTTTTGCTGAGCAGAAGGCAATATCTCCTTTAATAAACTCTTCAATGCCATTTAAATACAATAAACTGCCTTTGTTGTCTTATGTCATCCGGTCTATATTAATCGGGCGTGACATTCTATAAAACGAGATAAAACACACAATAATAATAAAATGATGAATCTATTAGATGGGACTCCTTTATGGAGAAAGTCTTCTGAGTCGTTTTGATGACTACCTCTGTGCCTCTAATGTTAACCTTTGAACACTGGTGGTAGGTAGAAGGCACTCTTCAATTGGTATGCATCCATACCCTCCTGATGAGGAGTTGGTAACTGGTAATGGCATTGATAACAAGGAATTTGATGTGAAAGTGAAATTACCCAGCTTAATTCCCACATACACGTATCCAATAGATTATATTCCGACCCTATCAAATCCGGAGATCACTAGTGGCACTGGGACTACATTCTCTTGGTCAATTCTCGTCTCATACAACATATTGATTGACATAATGTTAATAGATTCTGCTTCATCCATTAATGCCCTGGGAAATGAGACCCCATTGATCATAGCTGTAACATACAAGGGGCGGTTATGAAAATAAGGCACCTGCCTAACTGCCTCTGAAAATACTACTTCAGAAGTATATCTCTTAATCAGCCGTCCAATTGGTGCTTGCCAATTTAGTGAGGGGTATCCTCGCTGCTGCACCGCTTCCAAAACGTTTCTTGTTATGAGCACCCTTGTGTCATATTTCACTCCTATTTGATCAAAGAACCACTTGAACTTGGGGCTCCTCACTATGGCTTCACACTCAGAGATTAGGTCTACTTCGTACATCTGTGCATTATACACATATTTTTCCATGGATGTCCCCCCTCTTCTAGAGCAAGAATGACATCCACTTGGCGCTCTAAGAGGTTGCCCTGGTCGAGTTCCTTGCCTTTTTTGTCTTCTTAGTCTGGGGTGAAGAACCATTCCACACGCTTTCTTTCTAGCTAAATCTAGTGCTTGCTGCTCAAAGTTAGCTTCTCCAACTCTTTCGATATCTCATCACCATTTCCCCACTACATCATCTCATGAACTACTTTTTCATCATATGTCACTACCATGTTTGTCACACCCCAAACCCAATATCCATACTAATCATTTCTTATTAGAATAATTAGATCATAATCTTGAGCCCATTGGAAATATAATTCATTTATCAATATTTTCCTAAATAATGTGCACAATGAACATAATATTATTATTATTCCATACCGAAATCAATATCAGAGTCGTAATTAAGCAGGCATACAATAATGTGATTAACTATGATAAACTCAATCCATGCTAACTCAATATATACAATATGTGAGTGTATTAAAACCTTGGTGTGACAATGACAAAACCCCCATGTCTAATCCCCAACTCTTTCTAACGGTGCAACTCTCAAATCACTAATCATATGACATCCTAGCTAGCAGCTTAAAACCCTAAAAATATCAAAATATAAACCATAAGCATTAAGCTTAGTGAGGTACTCCTTCCCTAAAATGAAATAACAGTTATATATCAAATTTATCAATATCAATCCAACCAATCCTGCCATACAATGAATTAACAGTTATATAAATCAAATCTGTGGATATTAAATCCAACCAATCCTGCCATATAATGAATTAACAATTATATATCAAATATGTGGATATTAATCCAACCAATCCTGCCATACAATGAATTAACAGTAATATATCAAATCTGTGGATATTAATCCAACCAATCCTGCCATATAATGAATTAATAGTTATATATCAAATCTGTGGATATTAATCCAACCAATCCCTGCCATACAATGAATTAACAGTTATATATCAAATCTGTGGATATTAATCCAACCAATCCTTCCATATAATGAATTAACAGTTATATATCAAATATGTGGATATTAATCCAACCGATCCTTCCATATAATGAATTAACAGTTATATATCAAATTTGTGGATATTAAATCCAATCAATCTTGCCCGTTGGTAATAAAAAAATCCTGGATAATAAGGTCCAAATAATTCTGCCCATTGGTAATGATAATTCTGCCCATCGGCAATAGTATGTCTGCCCATTGGCAATAAGAAGTCTACCCATTGTCAATAGTAATTATGCCCATTGGCAATAACAAATCCGGGTACATTAGTTCCAACAAATCATTGGATCTTTTTCCAATTCCAATCCTGGATCATAAGACCCAAATAAATCCTGGATATTTTAATATCCAAACAAATCCTGAATACCGAAGTATTCAAACCAATCTTGGATCATGAGACCCAAACAAATCCTGGATATTTGAATATCCAAACAAATCATGAATACCGAAGTATTCAAACAAATCATCTCTTAGATCTATATTCATATTTATATATAAAACAAATCATAAGTACACTCACCTTAGTAATTTAATAGGCTTTCCTTTTCCTTTGTTCGGCACTTGTTCAACTGGTTATTATTCCCTTCCTATCATTCTTACAATATGAGTATCATCATAAGAATAACAACAATCCAAGGAATATATAAAACATAACTCAATTCATAAGTATCATATGATTCTATTCAAATCATTTATAACAAGTGAAGTTCCATCCAAATTCATGTTAATATATTTAACATATTCAAATCATAGACCAAACATACATTCATTTATTATTGGTAATTAAATCCTTTTCATATTAGAATTCCAATACAAAATACGGTACATAATTTCAAGTCTCCTAGAGCAAGATAGGCCCATTTCTTTACCACATAGCAAATCTTCCCTATAGGCTCTTTTATCGTTCATTCAACTTCCAAGAATTTTCATAATTTTTCTACATCGTAAATTTCTATGATATTTCACCCAACATCAGTAAACATATTTTACAATACAAAATTAAAGTTTCATAATTTTTAAGGTTCGTTTGCTATGTCTAGAAAAACATCGAACACATGGCAGGCATACTTTCACCCTTAGGGCAGATTTCATACCCTAACTTCAAACCATCACCCAAGATTTATTTCTTGGTATTTTCACATGATTTTCGGATATGTCACACATATATGAGTCTATTTTAATATACAATATGAATCATTCCATTTCAGTAAACATACAAAAAGATATGGAAGTTTGAATAAACAAGGTTACTAAATAAAGCAATTTAAGGGTTTACACATTCAACTTTGTTTAAACTTGCATATATCCATACATATGCACCCAAGCATGAAAGTTCAATAAAAAAGTCAAGTATTTATATCATATAAATCATAAATAGAAAAAAAAAATAACAAGATTCATGGGTGGAATTATCTTAGGGGCTTTTACATAATTTTCTATGAATTTTTCTGAATGTTTCTCCTCACTTTCTTCTTCCTAACCCTCACAATTGTTTTTCCTCAACCTAAAACTTCTCCCAAACTGAGTTTGCTGAAGAAAGGAGGATATATCAAGGGTTTAAGTCGGCCAAACCAACCTCCACCTCCAACCAATCAATTTAAGATACTTATTAGGCATAAAGGACAAATTACCACTTAAACGAATGGACAGATTTGCCATTCGTTAGTAATTTTGGTATAACTTCTTACTCGGACCTCCGTTTCACACACCGTTTATTGTGTTAAAACCATAACTCACTTTTCTACAACTATCTAATTTTCATCTCAAGTCAGTTTGTTACGTTATAAAGGTCAAAATTAGTCTTAAACATGAACATTCCTACCGAAAACTTCAAAATTTCACATTTGTAACTAATTTGATATTTCATTCTTTATGAAGGTAGGGTTAGACTAAACATAATGAATTAACATTATATATACTATTAACATATTATCCATATCACACAATCCAAGCATGATTTAAACATAATTTATCGTAATTATATTCGGGTTGTCACAATTCTCTCCCTGTTAGGAAATTTCGTCCACGAAATTGACATAGCTCGGTTGTCCGAATAAAACAAATACGGATAACGCATCTTCATGCTATCCTTACTCTCCCATGTAGCCTCTTCCATGGAATGCCTTCTCCACATAACTTTCATAAGTGAGATCACTTTTGATCTCAATATTTGTTCCTTCCTATCCACGATAGCAAGTGGTTCTTCCACATAACTGAAATCTTCCTTCAACTCGATAGGTTGTTCCACTAACACTGTGAAGGATCCGCTACATACTTTATTAACATAGAAACATGGGAAACATCATGTAATCGAGTTAACTCTGGTGGTAACGCTAACTTGTAGGCAACCATCCCAACTTTCTCATGGATTTCATAAGGTCCAATGTAGCGTGGACTTAATTTACTTTTCTTTCCATACCTCATAACTCTTTGCCATGGAGATATTCGAAGAAACACATAATCCCCTTCCTAGAATTCCAAATCTTTTGGTCATTTATCCACATAACTTTTCTGTCTGTTTTGAGCCGTTCTCATTCTATCTTGAATAATCTTCACTTTTCAGTGGTGACTTTAATCAACTCTGGACCCTCTATCTTCCTTTCACCAACTTCACCCTAATATACGGGTGTACAAAACCATCTACCATACAATGCTTCATATGGCGCCATATCAATAATAGATTGAAAACTATTGTTTTATGCAAATTCTATCAAAGACAAAGATTCATCCAAATTTCCTTTAAAATCAAGCACATAAGCTCTAAGCATATCCTCCAAAATCTGTATTGTCCTTTCAGACTGCCCATCTGCCCGAGGATGAAAATCCGTACTAAACATTAAGTTAGTTCCCATAGCATACTGCAAGTTATCCCAAAATTTGGTTGTAAAAGCAGGTTCCCTATCTGAAACAATCGATATCGTAGCTCCATGAAATCGAATAATCTTATTAACATACAATCTAGCATACCTATCGACTGTATACATAGTCCTGACTACTAGAAAATGAGTTGACTTAGTCAACCTGTCTACCATTACCCAAATCGAATCTGACCCCTTCTGGTATCGAGGAAGCCCAACTACGAAATCCATCGTTACATGATCTCATTTCCATTCCGGTGTTGGCAATGGCACGAAGCAAACCCATAGGTTTCTGATGATCCACTTTCACTTGCTGACATATAAGGCATCTAGCAACAAAATTATCTATTTCTTTCTTCATATTATTTCACCAATAATGCTCCGTTAAATCTCTATATATTTTAGTACTACCAGTATGCATAGTATAAATGGAATTATGACCCTCATCTAAAATTTCCGCTTCCAATCCATCCACATTACGCACACATAATCATTATTTATACAATAAAGTGCCATCGTTAACAATACAAGAATCACCAGACTTACCATCTCTCACATCTTGTCACTTTTCTCAAGAAAAGGATCTTGACCTTACAAATCACGAATACGAGTAGCTAACAATGACCTCACGCTTACATGACCAAAGAATCTGTCCCCATCTGCTAGCTGCACTTCCACTGCCATCAATTTCAAGTTCATAATGTGAGCAAATCTAGCACATCGAGTACAAGATAACCTGCCCGAAGACTTTCTACCCGAAGCATCTGCAACTACATTTGCCTTTCCTAGATGATAGTGAATTGTACAATCATAATCCTTGATTAACTCCATCCACCGCCTCTGCCTCAAATTCAACTCCTTCTGAGTAAATAAATACTTAAGGCTTTGGTGGTCAGTAATTATTTCACATACCTCACCATATAAATAATGACGCCATCAAAGCAAACACAATAGCAGCAAGTTCCAAATCATGTGTACGCAATTGCCTAGAAGTATAAGCAATAACCTTACCATACTGCATAAAAACACAACCCAACCCCTGATGTGAAGCATCGGTATAAATAACAAAACCATCTCCACTATGTGGAATAGTAATAACAGGTGCAGTTACCAACCTCTTTTTCAATTCTTTAAAATTGTTTTCACAATCAAAATATCATTCAAACTTCACATCCTTTCGGGTTAATTTAGTCATTGGCAAGACAGTCGAAGAAAATCCTTTTATAAACCTTTTATAATATCCAGCCAAACCCAGAAAACTCCACACCTCAGTCACATTATTGGGCCTCTCTGATTTCACAATAGTTTTCACCTTTTTAGGATCAGCACATATACCATCTCCAGGAATAACATGGCCTAAAAATGCAACTTGTGATAGCCAGAATTCACATTTGCTAAACTAGCATACAACTGCTTATCTTTCAACACATTCAAAACAATTCTAAGATGTTTTTCATGTTCAACCATATCATGTGAGTAGATCAGAATATCATCAATAAAAACTATCACAATTGAATTAACAAAAAGATGCAGTACCCGATTCATAAGATCCATAAATACAGCTGGAGCATTAGTCACTCCAAAGAGGCATCACAAGAAATTCAAAATGACCATACCGAGTGCAAAAATCAATTTTAGAAATATCACTCTCTTTCACCTTCAACTGATGATAACCTGATTGTAAGTCTAACTTTGAAAACACTTTATCACCCTGTAACTGATCAAACAAATCATCTATATGATGTAAAGGATATTTGTTTTTAAATGTAGCTTTATTCAGTTGCCTATAATCAATACACAAACGCATAGTAGCATTTTTCTTTGTCACAAATAAAACTGGTGCACCCCATGGAGATGCACTAGTTTTTATAAACCCCCTATCAAGTAAATCCTGCAACTGAATCTTAAGTTCTTTCAATTCAAACGGTGCCATTCTATACGGTTCCATAGAAATCGGGTATGTCCCTGGTGCTAATTCAATAATAAATTCAACTTCTCTTTCTGGAGGTAACCCAGGCAACTCACTAGGAAACACTTCTGGAAAATCCCGTATAATAGGAATATTAACTAATTGTAAGGCCCCCTTCTTAGTGTCAAGAACTTACACAATAAAACCCTCACAACCCTTACTCAATAATTTCCTCGTCCGAATAGCAGAAATAATGCAACTGAGAACATTTTTCCTTTCCCCCATAAATTTAAATTCAGGCTCACCAGGCATATTAAAAATAACTTCTTTATAGAAACAATCCATAGATGCATGATATTTAGATAACCAATCCATTCTCAGAATTATATCCAAATCAGAAATATCCAATGGAAGTAGATTTATAATTGTATCTCTAACCCCCATAGTCAAAACACAATCATGAAAAACATAATCAGCTACAACCATATCCCCTATAAGCATATAAATACCCAACCCCACATCTAAACGAGTACATGATCTATTCAGATATATAGCAAATGCATATGACACAAAAGAATGTGTGGGACCGGGATCAATTAAAACATAAGCACTTCTATTAGTAATAGAAAGTGTACCTGTCACCACATCCGAAGTAACCTGAGCTTCTTTCATCTTAACAACTCATCCACCTGGCCTGGAACCAATAGCTTGTCCAATGCCCCAGGTTTTATCTATAATAACCGAGTTATAACAACCAACACAAACAGTCTATAATACTAAATTATTGGTTAGTACATAAATAATTCATAAATATCAAATCAACTCAATAACTGCCATCTAACCGTCACACGCATCCAGAATGAATAACCTAGACGCTCTGATACCACTAATTGTCACACCCCAAACCCAATATCCATACTAATCATTTCTTATTAGAATAATTAGATCATAATCTTGAGCCCATTGGAAATATAATTCATTTATCAAAATTTTCCTACATAATGTGCACAATGAACATAATATTATTATTATTATTCCATACCGAAATCAATATCAGAGTCGTAATTAAGCAGGCATACAATAATGTGATTAACTATGATAAACTCAATCCATGCTAACTCAATATATACAATATGTGAGTGTATTAAAACCTTGGTGTGACAATGGCAAAACCCCCATGTCTAATCCCCAACTCTTTCTAACGGTGCAACTCTCAAATCACTGATCATATGACATCCTAGCTGGCAGTTTAAAACCCTAAAAATATCAAAATATAAACCATAAGCATTAAGCTTAGTGAGGTACTCCTTCCCTAAAATGAAATAACAGTTATATCTAAAATCTGGGGATATTAATCCAACCAATCCTTCCATACAATGAATTAACAGTTATATATATCAAATCTGTGGATATTAAATCCAACCAATCCTGCCGTATAATGAATTAACAGTTATATATCAAATCTATGGATATTAATCCAACCGATCCTTCCATATAATGAATTAACAGTTATATATCAAATCTGTGGATATTAATCCAACCAATCCTGCCATACAATGAATTAACAGTTATATATCAAATCTGTGGATATTAATCCAACCAATCCTTCCATATAATGAATTAACAGTTATATATCAAATCTGTGGATATTAATCCAACCAATCCTTCCATACAATGAATTAACAGTTATATATCAAATTTGTGGATATTAAATCCAATCAATCCTGCCCGTTGGCAATAAAAAATCCTGGACCATAAGGCCCAAATAATTCTGCCCATTGGCAATGATAATTCTGCCCATCGGCAATAGTATTTTTGCCCATTGGCAATAGTAATTCTGCCCATTGGCAATAAGAAGTCTGCCCATTGTCAATATTAATTCAGCCCATTGGCAATAATAAATCCTGGAACATACGTTCCAACAAATCATTGGATCTTTGTCCAATTCCAATCTTGGATCATAAGACCCAAACAAATCCTGGATATTTTAATATCCAAACAAATCCTGAATACCGAAGTATTCAAACCAATCCTGGATCATGAGACCCAAACAAATCCTGGATATTTTAATATCAAAACAAATTCTGAATAACGAAGTATTCAGACAAATCCTCTCTTAGAGCTATATTCATATTTATATATGAAATAAATCATAAGTACACTCACCTTAGTAATTTAATAGGCTTTCCTTTTCCTTTGTTCGGCACTTGTTTAACTGGTTCTTATTCCCTTCCTATCATTCTTACTATATTAGTATCATCATAAGAATATCAACAATCCAAGGAATATATCAAACATAACTCAATTCATAAGTATCATGTGATTTTATTCAAATCATTTATCACAAGTGAAGTTCTATCCAAATTCATGTTAATATATTTGACATATTCAAATCATAGACCAAACATACATTCATTTCTTATTGGTAAATTCAATCCTTTTCATATTAGGATGCCAATACAAAACACGGTACATAATTTCAAGTCTCCTAGAGCAAGATTGGCCCATTTTTTTACCACATAGCAAAATATTCCCTATAGGCTCTTTTATCGTTCATTCAACTTCCCGGAATTTTCATAATTTTTCTACATCGTAAATTTCTATGATATTTCACTCAACATCAGTAAACAGATTTTACAATACAAAATTAAAGTTTCATAATTTTTAAGGTTCGTTTGCTATGTCAAGCAAAACATTGAACACATGGCGGGCATACTTTCACCCTTAGGGCAGATTTCATACCCTAACTTCAAACCATCACCCAAGATTTATTTATTGGTGTTTTCAAATGATTTTCGGATATGTCGCACATATATGAGTCTATTTTAATCTACAATTGGAATAATTCCATTTCAGTAATCATACAAAAAGATATGGTGGTTTGAATAAACAAGGTTACTAAATAATGCAATTTAAGGGTTTACACATTCAACTTTTTTTAAACTTGCATATATCCATACATATGCACCCAAACATGAAAGTTGAATAAAAAATCAAGACTTTCTATCATATAAGTCATAAATAGAAAAAAAAAACAAGATTCGTTGGTGGAATTACCTTAGGGGCTTTTATGTAATTTTCTATGAATTTTTTGAATGTTTCTCCTCACTTTCTTCTTCCTAACCCTCACAATTGTTTTTCCTCAACCTAAAACTTCTCCAAAACTGAGTTTGCTGAATAAGGGAGGATATATCAAGGGTTTAAGTCGGCCAAACCAACCTCCACCTCCAACCAATCAATTTAAGACACTTATTAGGCATAAAGGACAAATTACCACTTAAACGAATGGACAGATTTGTCCTTCGTTAGTAATTTTGGTATAACTTCTTAGTCGAACCTTCATTTCACACACCGTTTGTTATGTTAAAACCATAACTCATCTTTCTATAACTATCTAGTTTTCACCTCAAGTCAATTGTTATGTCATAAAGGTCAAAACTAGTCTTAAACATGAACATTCCTACTGAAAACTTCAAAATTTCATATTTGTAACTAATTCGATATTTCATTCTTTATGAAGGAAGGGTTAGACTAAACATAATGAATTAACATTATATATACTATTAACATATTATCCATATCACACAATCCAAGCATGATTTAAACATAATTTATCGTAATTATATTCGGGTTGTCACAATGTTGGCAGTGCCAAAGTGATGTGCTGGAAGTGGGATTTCATTAACATCCACTTGGTGTATCTGCAAGGTACCACTAGACACCTTCTCGCCAAAGATCCTTCTCAAGTAATAATAGTTCTGAGTAGAGTGTTGCACCCGCTGGTATAACTCGCAATACTTAGGTTTGGTTTGTTTTGTTGCTGTTGGATTTTCTTCATTCAGGTGAGGGGGACCTGTTACCCCCTCCCGTACCATTGTACGATAACAATCCATAGCTTCCGCCACACTACACAATAATAGTGGTGGATTATTTTCTCCAAACTTTTCCTTCTTTCCAGGGTTGTTGTTCTTGGATCCGAAACCTCCTTTCTTACCTTTGGGATTTCCCTCCACGCAGTTAACTGCCTGTATCCTTGAGACATGAAATCTTCTAGAGTAAGTGGTACATGTGTTCTCCAACCTGAGGTCCTTGGTTTGATTATTATGGCTATGTTGCTCGCATCCTTAGTGAACTCTCAAAAGGCTCCATATCTAGTCTCATTGACCAGATGAAGTTTGTATTCCTCCATGAGCATTTCAATATATATTTGAAGCAGTCTTGCCACTTTCACCTCCTTGTGGACACCAAGTGCTCTCTCACAAAAGTGCTTAATATATTTCATCAAATCCTCCCCTTGATTTTACACCTTTTGTGCCAAGTGTCTCAATGTGAAATCATCTTCCATCATAAAGAACTTTTAGAGGAATTGACTGTGCATCTCTTCCCAGATAGGGATGTTGTTGGGTGGGGGGGTGCTAAATGGGAGTACCCCATGTAGGCCTTCCCTGTGAGGGTCTCAGAGAACTCCCTCAACCTTAGTTTTTTTTCATTTGCATGCACTCCCAAGTATTCAACAAACCTCTTCATGTGCTCTCTTTGGCTCTCCCCTTTGCCACTGAACTTGATAAATTTTGGTGGGACATACGCTTTTGGGTATGGTTTCTCATTCACTACCTCTGGGTAGGGGTCTTGCAAATCCTCGTACAAGTGAGAGGCCTCTTTTTTAAAGGAGGAGAGAAGCTTCCTCACCTCCTCCATAGTAACATCCTTGGAGGGGGATTCTTCTAGGCCCATACCCTTTGTTGCTGATGATCTTGACAGTGTCGGGACTTGCTCCGGCGCCACTTTTCGATGTGGAGTTGTTTTTGTCGGAGTGGCCACCAGAGTGGCTACCCCTCAAGAGAGGGTTGATGCCGGTGTTACACATACTTGACCCAGACATGATAGGTCTACATTATTTTGTTTCAAGAAATAAAAGAACATGCTTATAAGGCTCATACTTGTCATCGGAGTTGCTGTCGATGAACTAGTTTACCCTACCTAAGGGGGAGACATCCTTGCTCCTATCACCATCACATCTTCATGAGTGGTCTGGTAACTCTGAGTCCCATTCCCAGGTGGAATGTAATAAAAAATGAGTTGTTTAGAAATATTCAAACCATCTTTTTCCATAGAAGTAAGAATACCTCTCTAGCGGAGTCCCTAAATGAGTACGGTAGTGAGACTGGGGTCAATGAAGAACTGGAAAGTGTGAGGCATGACCCACTCCAACGAATGCTGACTTCAAGGTTCTCAACCACTTATAGAGTAGTCTCTGATAAAACCTTCCTTATCTAGTAACAATGGAACTCAAACTATAGCCCACTCCTTGCGAGGAGATGACATTCACCATAATAATAGTAACTTTTCCCAAGAGAAACTCATGAGAGTGATGGCTGTCAGGGTGGAGTGAAGGAATAAAGCACTTAACACTTAGAAAGAAAGATCATGGAGAGAACACTAGTGGTCTGGGGTGATTTTGACAAAGTAACGGTATGACTTGAGTTATGATTATGACTTGAACTTTCCCATGGGTCCCATTTATACTTGGGCACTAGGTTAAGTTGGCACTTTTGGGGAGCCAAAACTGAGGGGGTTTGTGAGGGACAAGGTCTGCAATGTAACTTTGTCCCTACATGTGTGCAGTCGCCTGTCTCCCCTGACAGGTGCCACCTGGTGCAAACTAAAGTCAAAAAGCAAATGTGTCTGTGCTTGAGGACAAATTATCTGATTTGGTGAATATCATTTTAAAACGATAACTTGTTGTACAAACTTTGTAAACTTTAAGAGGGAATTCTAGGAACACCTCCTTTAAACTCTTTGTAAACTTGAGGAGGGAGGTATCAAGGACCACCTCCTCTAAAATCTTTGTAAACTTGAGTAGAGGTCTCAATAACCATCTCATTATTTTTTTAACTGTTCATTTCTTGTGAGAAATCTGTTGGATGCTCGCTTCAATTATGATTAAGTGTGAACTATGTGAGGGCTAGGTGACTTCTAGGGTTTGTTTACTAGTATTTTCTCAATCTTAAAGTGCTAAGTGGTCGAGCTTTCTCAATAAATCTTATTCCACGACCACCAAGCCAAAACTCCTAAGAGATCCCATCTTGCCTAATTGAGCCCTACCTCCTCAACTAGGCTACCTGTACAAGAAATTAATATGTTAGTACTTTGATATTCACGTGAGAAACAAATATTGGGAAAGAGGTCACTCTAAGTGAACCTCCTTACCTGCTGGTTTTATTCTCTAGGGAGTTCTCCTTTCTGGGGATGAGGAGCTCCTCATGGTGGGAATCCTCATTAATTCATACTTTATCCTTGTGACTTTTAAACTTTTGGGGGCAAGGGGCTACTTGTAGTGGGCTTCTTCATCAAACTTTATTTATGTGTTTTTTGAGTTACTTTGGACGAAGACCCCTTTCTAATGATCCTCCTTGCCCAAATTCAAAATTGTGAATTCTGGGAACTTTGGGGCGAAGAGCCCTTTCTGGTGGGCTTCCTCGCCCAAGTTTTAACTTGTGACCTTTGTATAAGTTGGGGCGAGGATCCCTTCTTGGTAGCTCTCCTCGCCCAAAAACTAGATTTGTGGATTTTGTACAAACTAAGGCAAGGATCCCTTCCTGGGGCCCTCCTCGCCCATCTTTTAATTCTGTGAGATTTGGGACATTTGGGGTGAGGAGCCCTTCGTGCGCCCTCCTTACCCACTGTTCATTTCTATGGGTTTTGAGGAAATAGGGGCGAGGAGCCCTTCCTGGGGCCCTCTTCTCCCACTATTCAGTTATATGGGCTTTGAGGAACTTGGGTCGAGGAGCCCTTCCTGGGGCCCTCCTCGTCCAAGATCTAATTATGTGAGCTTTGGGGAACTTGGGGCGGAGAGCCCTTCTAGGGCCCTCCTCGCCACTGTTAATTTTTGTGAGCTTTAGGGAACTTGGGGAGAGGAGACCTTCCTGGGGCCTTCCTCTCCCAAGTTTTAGTTCTTGGTGATGCTCGTAGTGAGTCCCTCGTCGCTAGTTAGGTCTGCTCGCCCAAGCTTTTAAGCTATCAAGTGTGGACCCCTCTACATTTGTCCCCTCGTACAAAAAGCTGCATGTTGGGCATACCAAAGGTTTTTGTACACAATGATTCATTTGTGTCTTGGAATATGAAACATCACTATTTCATTAATTAGGCATGTCACTTCAACCTGCTTTTAGGGTCTCGAGGTAGCACGTGTCACTTGGGGAACACACATCTCATCATTAGAAAATATTCAGTCCCTTTTTTTATTGGCAGTCTGTGCGTGTCATAATAGGTATAAAAAGGTTATTTTTAACTCTCCTTTTTGTTTACCTTGTCATTTGTTTTCAAACTCAAGTTCTTTAGAGAGAGAGAAAAGATAGAAATCCTCCATAGCCATTTTAACTTTTCTCCTTATTTTACTCACTCAAATGGCTTTTTCATCTTCCCAAAACCCCACCTCCACCATCGCCACTGCCACCAATGAGCTATTGGTGGGAACAATTACCATTTCTGTAACTATATCAATTATTTTGTCCACTAGAGCCACCATCGTGACTTTCGATGTTCTGTGTTCTGCGCTTGAGATTTCTCGAGATTTTCCAGTTGAGGTGCCCCCTTTCGGGGTCTCCTCACCTGCTGGTATGTCGGTAACAGGGGCGTCCTAATCCATGGGGGTTTCTTTGAGGAAGGGTTCCTCGTCTTCCAGCAGACTCAGAGTCATAGGTTTCTCCTCGTCTAGAGGAACCCTCTCCACTAGAGTTTCCTCGACTGCTAGAGTGTATGCAACCACTAGGGCCTCCACGTCCCTCGGGCTCCTTTACACAGGGACTACTTCATTCTCCTCGCCTGTTGTTTATTCCAAGTCTCAAGGGGAATATCTTGCTACACTCTAATAGAGAGATTTTAGGCTTTATCTTCTAGTGCCCTATTTTGGAGAGGAGGATATGTTTGTGACTTCTCTTGCAAATTTTGAGCAAGATCAATTAGCGACCCAAGGTGGGTCTAAGTGAGTCTTCTGACCTTCCCATTATTTTACCTGATTCAATTCTTAGAGTACGAGAAGACAGGGGTGATTTCCCCATTATAATATTGAGGTCAAAGCATGTGGGGGCGCCATAGAAGAATGGGGTCTCTAGGTGAATCATCTCTTGTCCACTCCCTCACATAGAGCCGTTATTGAAGGACTTGGTCTTCTGACTACTATTAACAGTCTCAAAGCTTACTCAATTGCCAAACATGAGCGAGCTATTACTTTGTTGTCTTCTCGTTGGAGTAAGGATTCTCACACCTTTGTTACTGGTTAGGGTGAATTTACTATTACCTTGGAAGATATTTGCGAGTTACATGCTCTGACTTACTTAGGTAGTCATATCCTTAATCATGGTTTTGAGGATGAGGTTGAGGAGGAGATGGTGGGAGAGATCCACTCTGCTTTGGGTGAGTGTTCGAAGTACGTAGCCATCATTATTGACTCGGAACATCAAGCACTCGTTCACTAAATGGAAAAGGTATTGGTTTAAGGAGTTCGAGCATCTGCCCAAGGCGGAGAGCTCATGTAAGGCCTTGAAGAGTTAAGAGGGCCCAAAAATTAACTCCCCCTCACACTTAGCAGAATTTCTGTCACTTTTCTGAGTATATTTATTCTCTCTGGGAGGCCAGATAACTCTCCTCATGAGCTTTTATTCAAACTTTTTGTGAGGCTTGCTTGAGGGAGGGCAATCCCTCTCGCAGCTTTAACTTTGGGATCTTTATATACTTGGCTAGATAGGGCTCACATGGACGTTGAGCGCTCTTATGGTCATTATGACGCTATCAACTTTGCCAACACTTTTATCATCATGTCATTCTTGTTTGAGAGATTCCCCAACTTTTCCCCGGAAGCTAGGTCCTGCCACAATGGAGCTGCTCGTGCTGCAAAGTGGCATAAGAAGACTCCTAAGACTCCCCTGGGGCCTTTGATAGACAACATTAATGATTTTCCTTCAGGACTTACTGCAAGACTGTGGGAGCTATTTTTTCTTGGCATTTTTTTCTTCTCCTGGGGAACTTTCTACTGCCCTGTTGATGCGGAGTCTGTTCCTTCCTGCCCCTATATTTCTGCGATCATTATGCGTCTTCCTTGAACTTTTCCCTCACTGACGGAGTTGGGTTAGGGTATGGAGTTCAACCACTCTGAGAGAGTGAGGAGATACTTTGTATATGACCAGGGGGTTCATACTCCCACCTATCCTTGAGTACATCCGTTTCCCAGTTACATCTTGAGGCTTTTGTCAATTTTACTTTTGAGAGGTTAGCTAGCACAGTAGGTCATTTGGGCAACTTGTTTATGCCTTATCGTGATTACCTACCTTATTTTTTGCATTCTTGGTTTACTCTTTGGCAGAGACAGGTCCTCCTGATTCAAAATTGCATAAAGCAGGTTCCTCGTGAAGCTATTTACACAAATATTCCTAACAACGACAGGTACTTGGGCAAAAGGACCCAAAGGTCGGTATGACACCAGAGCACCGTCCTTAAGGCTCATTTTGAGCAACTGACTCTAGTCCTGGTGAAATTTCTACTCGATAAGTCTATCTATTCCAAACAACTTGAGACCCAACCTGCTAAACCCAAGGCGAAAGGTAAGTCAAGAGCTCATGCTTTCTCAAAGAGGAAGCATCCCGATGTGGATGTTTCCAGCGTCATACCAGCTACCATTGTAAGTTTCACTGCGATCATTATGGCCCCTATCCCCCCCCCCCCCCCCGCCAGTAAGGACGAGGGCGGGCAAGAAAAAGAAGAAGACTAATGTAGGGACCTTTACCCCTTCTCCTGCACCGGACCAGGGATCTGACACTAATGACCTTGGGGTTGAGGAGACGTACAAGACTGTGCAAGAGCAAGGCTATGAGGCCCTTAGGTTGTCTACTTAGGGTGTTGTTGTTACTTCTATTCCCATATGTGAAGGTACTATAAATGATTCCCTTTTACTTTGCGAAGTTCACTTTCGCGGGGTCTCACATGCGGGTTCCCCTTCTCTATCATTTGAAGAGGAACTAGTCGATTATAAAAGCACTCCTTCCTATAATGATGGTGGTTCTTCTTTGCATGAGATGAGAGTCACTGACCCTTATGAACGTCATTAAAAATTCAAATTAAAAATAAAGGATCAGATGGTTCTTAAATTAAAATTTTAATTTCATCAAATTGATTTTCTCTTAAACAAAAATTAAATGAAGTTTAAATTTACACAATCCATATTAAAAATAAATTTTGCCAAAACAACCTTTTTTCTTAAACTAAAACTACCCAAATTAATTAAGCACCAATTAAGACCATTTTGTGATTAAACCAATTTTATGTAATTAACTTAAGCATGCATCTAGGTGTCAATGCAATATAAAATAAACAACCACAATGCTTGATGTACAAGGAAAACCCAAATGGAAAGAACCTGGGACATCCCAACCATAAAGTCCACTAATACGGAATTACAAAAAGGACACGATAAAAGACTTACATAACGACTCGATGCCCTCGCAAGCCTTGACGCTCTTAGTTACTTCAACCTTTGCTTAGTGATAATACAAGAGTTCACCTACGCCTCGGAGACCACCGATGGGGCATAGCAACCATCACACATATGAAGTTCACCGTATGTAAACCTATGAGCACGAAATCCTTCGCAAGAAACAATTCTCAATAATGTCGACACTAAGAATGATGCCAAGACTCGATTTTAAAACATATGTAATGTATAATCTTGGATCTAAACTAATTGGGTGTAAATATTGTTTTTATTTTGAAAGATTAATCAATAATCATTCAACAAAAACTTCTTGGACATTTTTGGAAAATGTCTTTACTCTCAAAAGGATGAAAAAAGTCTCTTGGAAAACTGCAATCCCCTGCTCCTTAAATGGGTAAAAATGAGTATTGGGGAGTTGAGGAAAAAATTGCCAGAAAAAAAAACTATTTGTTTAAAAAATGCACTCGGTCGTTGGACCAAGGTAGAGGCTTGTTCAAATGACATACTCAATTTTTTTTGAATGAGCAAGTAACGAGCCTTCTAACAACATGTGAGTGTAGTTAAAAAATGATCATCGTTAGAAGTCATTCGAACGAGGATCCAAATATTATTCGAACGAACTTATAATGCATTCTTACCTGAGAGATCCTTGGTACGTTGATGAAATACATGGCATAATGATGTATTCTCTTTGTCTTGGCCGCTACGTCTTCAACAAACTCGTCATAGTCTTGTAAGGTCACTAATTCAACTTTTATCCTATGACTCTAAGTGTTTTTTCAGAATTATGCCAATACATACAAATTGACTAAATTGGAAATGTGTCCTTACAGTTTGACTTATAGATCTTAGTTTAGCATAATCTGTGCTCGATCTGTAGGGCGAGATAATAACTAGTTACCCTAAGGTCATTCATTTTTTAACTCCTTATTTGGATCTTTTGCATTTCAATTGATCTCTTCAGGAGCAAATCCTTTTAAGGATATTTTTATAATGACACATTTCCATATATGACTGTTTCCATACACATTCTTAGACAAATATTTATTAAGATGCTTCTACCTATATCCATTTGGAATGTCTTAGTGCATTCGAGTACATACTCCTTGTCTTTGCTTCTAGCAAAGAAAATTCATATAGGATTTTTATATGTATTATTTGTCTAAGCCTTTTATATATAAGTAGTTATAATATTCACGCGTATTATATAATAAATTTTAAAAAACTGCTAAGCTAGTAAAATATCTATAAAGTATTTACGGTCGTAATGCAATGGTATGTTCATATATAATCAATTTTGGTTTCTTCAAGAAACCTTGTGCCATAGATCATGCACTTTTTATTAAGTTTTAGCATTTCACATTCTTCTAAATACTCATTCGTAATCTTAAAGTTTAACATCTTTTGGGATTTCTACTACGGGTCCAAACATACCACGTATATTAAGAATTAACTTATGCCATTATGGCATTTGCTTATTTTTGGCCAATATTTTCTTTATTGACATTAATTTATAATACGTGAATTTGTATCATTATTGCCCTTTTATTTGTGTAGCTACAACATATATAATTATATCATCGATGATCATCTCTGGTGATCACACTTTTCTGTTGTATATGTATAAAATATAGAAATCTCATTTAACATTAGGTACCTTTGCCAATTTCAAGGGATTTTAGAGAAAGTGGATTTTTTGTTCATAACCTCTTATAGAGTGTTATGTATAACATATTCTAGAGCGTTATTTGCACATGATTTTATTTGACCTCCACTTTTAAGGTGTCAAGTAGGTGGGACCTATAGGTTTTCACGCTTTTAGCGTGTAATAAATTTATTTTCTGCCAGATTTATTTCGTCTTAATGGGATATTAATTTTCGTAAGAACATTTATGTCTAGTCCATGCACTACACCAAAACTGTCACCTTGTCACGGTTAAAAATCGTGACAAGCCAAACTTGTCAAGGTCAAAGACCGTGACAAGTTTGGGGTGATAAAGATAATTGTCACGGACTTGTCACGGTCAAAGTTCGTGATAAGAATTGAACTTGTCACGAACTTTAATCGTGACAAGTCCATGACGAAGGAAAACTTGTCACTGTCAAATTTCGTGATAAACAAAAATTTATCATGGACTTTGATCGTGACAAGTCCGTGACATGTTTCCTTCATCACAAACTTATCACGGTCAAAGTCCGTGACAAATCTGGGCAGAATTAAATAAAAAACTGTCAGGTAGCCACTACCACTGCCCAGTAGTATATTTGTACCTGTTACAGCATATTTAAATCTGTCCAAATAGCATATATATCAAGCAACATTTAATATTCAATAACCAAATCAAATAGTTACAAATATCCATAACCATAACTAACCAACAAATATCCATAAACAAATAAAAAAATGCAAATAATATCCAATATTCAATATCCATCTTAAATTAATACAAATAATGTCATGGACTAAGGTCTTGAACAGGTCGGAGGTGGACGGTAGGACAAACTACATATGAATTGATAAACCCATCAATTCGTCGAATGCCACATTACTATTCCAACCACAAAGGAGCATTCTCTCTTCCGAGCACAATATAGGTTATGCGAACCTTTTCCTCACTATCTTCGATGACACGTCCATGAACCACACTACCTGGGTGTGTGTATGGATCCCTCAATCCCCTAGCTATTGGTATGCCACCAAAGATTGCTATTAAATACATGCTCGTTTAAGTCATTGTTGACATGGGCCATTCGACGGGGGTTGAGATGGGAAATAGATCATATGGAGGCGACGAGTATGTGTGTATCGGCGATAATGGTGAGAGCGATAGAGCAGTGGCGTCCTCGCCTACCTCCTTCCCTTTCCCCTTTCCCTTGCATGAGGTGGACCCCAACTAACTCTTTATGAACTCGAGCATATCGAGGACCGTCCCCTTCAACATTTCTAACTTATCGCCATGGGTTTCCACCTTACGAGCCAACTCGGTATTGCTCATCTTAATCCCGGTGAGATTCGAATTCCCTACCCGAGAGATCACCCCTAGTCCTCCCCATGTGATCCTCCCTGAGCACTTGGCTTAGTACATCCATAGCCAAAGATGCCTTATCGGCATTAAAGTGTTTGTCATGCACTTCCTTAAGCTTTGTCTGAAATGATAAAAAGTACATGATTAGTTAAGTTAATAAAATAAATTATAACGTAATTAAAAAAAATAATTGTAACATATTTTTATAACTTACAATTGTGGCTACCTCGCTCGGGAACACCTCCTTATCCTTTCCCTTATTCTTCTGAATTGTCACATAGATATCGAGCCTATGTGGACTACGCCCAGGGCCACTCCTCGTCTCCTGAAATAAATTAATGTATAATTAGTAAGTAACACAAAGTAATTATAAATTAGAATAACATAAAACTAAAATTAAAGAAAAATAAAAACTTACCATCTTGTGCTCCACCTCGGCGTAAGACGTCTGCACGAAGTAGTGCACGTTCACCATTTTCGCTCGGTTTTCCCTCCCCGATTGACGAGATGTCAACTGCCGCTCCTCGATCTCATTGTCGACAAAATGCTACCATTGTGCCAATGAGATTGTCTCCTTAGAAGGTACGCTGTCACGGACCCTCAATATGGACTCTTAGTCCTACCCAAAGTACCGTGCCCGCATGCTTTTCTTCCATGCTTTGTATTGATCTCTCAATTGTTCTAATGTGGAGACACAAACATACGGAGAAGACCGAATTTTTTTATGTCAAACAAATACAGACCAAAAATAAACTAAGTGTTAGTTGTATTTAAATTATAAAATATTATAAAATATAAATATAAACATAAAAATAAATAAAAAATAAAAAATAAAGTGAGTAACCACCTGTAATGCACCCCCGGATGGCCATCTTGAGCTCTCGTGGCATCTTACTCCAATCCGTGTACCCCGGGTCGATGATCGACTTGAGCAACTCCAGGCATATAGCCAGTAAGGTCGTCTTGTTCTCGACGACGAATCCTGATTTGTCCCATTTGGGGGCCTAGTGGCCGACGAGCCTTCTTTGCCTCTGCTACTGTGATGCCCTGATGAAGCCATTTCCTGCAAAAATTGTTGTTATTAGTACAAACATATATATGAGAAAATGGTGAAATCCAAATTAATAAAAGCATTAAATTGACTAAAATCCAAATGAATTAAGGCACTGGAAGAATACAAGTTAACGACATTACAAGAATATTAATCCATATCATCAACCAAACTAAGCATTGTTTCAAATAAATGGATACTTGTTACAAATCTAAAAATTGTTTCAAATCCGAGTCATGCCATGGACTAAGAATTAATGGTTAACTGAGTAAGTTCCAAATTAACATATTCAATCACCAACCCACTAATTTTGATTCAAATCCTTTGGAACTGATAAAATACAAATGAATAAACGCATTAAATTGTCATATGATATTAACAAAGCATTGGAAGAATACAAGTTAACAACATTATAAGAATACAAATCCATACCATAAACTAAACTAATCATTATTTCAAATAATTGGAATACTCATTGCAAATCTAAAAATTGTTTCAAATTCGAGTTATCATCTAAAATGGAGTGGTATTCTGTAGGAGCATCCAAGTCATCCACACTACTCGTTAAATACTTTGGTACATGCAGTACGATTGACTATGTCCCATTGTTAATATACTCCGAGTAAAACACTTGCTTGACCTTTTAAAAATTATAAACAAACGGTTCATCACTCACGTGCTCGTTATTCATTAACTTGGACTAGTCAACCATGATCAAATTGGTGCAAGGATCAACTTTACAAACATTTTTATCCTCAACTCCTACCTAATCACAATAAAGCACAACATATGTGAAGCTTCAAAGTCTAATTCAAATATATTTTAATGACACCAAAGTAAGTCATTTAAGTTTCAACGAGGTTTTTATCTTTTGCACCCGCTCGAAAATAAGTAAGTGCCTTGTATGAAATGCCCGAGTTATGTACATTTATATTTTCCTCGTACACACTTGCACCGAATATGTAATCACTCAATCGATACTTTTTGTAATCGTGTCCCATGATAAAGGGTCATGTGGCTAGACGAGAAAGTCTTGATGCCGCATTACCCTTCGTTAAGAGCTGAGAATATAAATAAATTAAATATGTTAGTTTCAATGCTTTCTTGTAATGTGGCATTTAGTAAGAGATATTTTCATTATAATTACCTCGCGTGACACCCACAACCTAAATTTTCTGTCTAATTGTGCCATCGTTCTTCATATTTTATTGCTCCCACACGCATCATATTTTCTGCATTGATTTGTGATGAATGCATTACGAAATTGATCACATATGAAAATTAAAATAATGTAAAAGTTAAAATAATATAAATTTACTTTTTCCGTTCTTCGACATCTTCATATGTGTCAAATAGATAACGAGCTACATGTTCATGCTGTAAACTCGTTAATTTCACTCGCTTGCCCATCACCTGACCACCCTCATCGAGGAACTCATCACTGTAATCCACACTGCTTGGGTCGGGCATATATTCCAGAGTATATATTGATGACTCCACGGTGATTCTCTGTAATTGATCCTTTAAGGTATCTTGTATTCTTGATGTAATCTTTGAAAACTTTCATCAATCTTTCAAACGGATACATCCACCGATGTCTAACTGGGCCGCAAAGAAGTGGCTCATCGCATACGTGTACCAATAAGTAAACACTTATGTCAAAAAATGGGGAAAAGTACTTCTCCAACACACAAATCACTTCGGTCAATGCTATTTTGCAGCCATTATGTGTTCTCGATTAACTACATTCTCACATAAAAGTGAGAAGTAGATGCTGATTTGCATAATAGCCCTCCGCAAATCCTTGTGCTTGGAGAAACAATGCGTAAACAATAGGGGAACCAATTGCATGATCACATGCCAATCATGGGATTTTCACTTATCTAAATCATGGGTAGCATAATTCACAATCCTTTGCTAGTTGGATGAAAAATTAGATGGAACCTTCAAATTATATATTGTGTCTAGGGTTGTGTTTCGGTCGGATCGGATCGGAAAATGACCTTTCGAAAAAAATTCCAATTTTTTCGGAAATAAAATATTTGTTCCAATTTCCTATCCAAATTTTTCGAAAATAAAAAAAGTTTCTGAATTCGGAAAAATCGAAAAAAAATCGAAAAAATTCAGAAATTCAAAAAATATACTTAAAATTCAGAAATTTTGGAAATTCCAAAATTTCAAAACAATTAATACAGGATTTTCGATTCCTCGAAATTTTCATTTTAAAGAAATCGAAAAGAAGATTTAACCCAACATGTAAATATGTAAGGATTTAACCATTTTTTTCATTTGTGTAGAGGATAGAGGTATATTCTCCTTTTATAGAGGACTTTTTTGCGCCTCTCTTCCTCTCCTAGCCGATGTGGGACACATGAGAATGTTTAAAAAAATAGAAAAATTGAAAATCGGAAAATATTTTAGAAAAAATAGGAAATAATTCGAAAAAATTGGATTGGCATAGTTTCGTAAAAATTGAAAAAATCGGAAAATCGGAAATTCATAATTATTTCCAATTTTCGATCCGATTTTTTTCGACAAAATCAGAAATCGAAAATCGAAAATCAAAAACCTTATATACGTTCCAAAATCAGAAAATATCGGATCGGATATCGAAAAAATCGGAATGTTCAGAAAAAAAAAACAGCCCTAATTGTGTCTCAAAGTACCTACTTTTCCTCACTCGTCAAAGTAAATGCACTAGGGGAAATTATTGTCCTTCCCCTACTATCTTCTTTCAACCATAGTTGTGGCTAAAGTTTCAATGATTTAAGGTATTTTCATGCATTTTCTCCATCCTTCTAATGAATCCCCCTAAGGCATGTTCCCACGATATGTTCAGTGATGTTCTTCTCCGTATGCATCGTACCCAATAAATGGTGCACCGAGTTATTCTTCCAACAAAGTAAGTCAAATAAAATTTGCCTCCTAGACCTTGCCTTTCTTGGCTCAATTTCATTATCATCTGGGGTCTTTTTGCTTGATATTCTTGAATTTAAGATAGTTATCTGGAATATTAGGGACACAATTAGAAGATTTACTTTCAAATTCTGAACCTGAAAGTTTTCTTGGAGGTAGCCTATTTTTTACCACGCCAAGTAAATAATAGGAACCTTTCTCAAATCTAAAACTAGGATTCGGTAAAAACCTCCTGTGGCAATGGTATATATTTTTTCCACTATCGATGAGATGCATAGATTCAGTCTCCTCTCTACAAATAGGACACCCCAAATAACCATGTATTACACAATCGAATAATGTCCCATAAGTTAGAAAATCATGAACTTCCCGCATCAATATAGCTTTTCACGTAAACTCTTATTTTTTAAAAGAGTCAAATTCTTCCACACCATATTCCCATAATTCATTTAATTCTTGTATCAAAGGAGCCAAGTAGACATCGATGTCCTCACTTGGTGCCTTTGGCCTAGGTATAAAAAAAGACAACATCAAAAACTCTTATCTCATACATTGTGAAGGACAGAGGTTTAGTGGTGCTAGGATCACTGGACATACACTCTGATTAGTGCTTAGATTTCCAAATGGATTGAAACCATATGTTGATATTGCCAAACGAATGTTACGCTGTTCACGAGCAAAATCGGTATACTCATAATTCATCATCTTCCAAGCTATAGAATCAATAGGATGACGCATGAGATTATCCCCTACTTTTTCCTTAGCATGTCAAGTCTTTGCCTCCTCTATCCATAGAATTGGGAAAAACTGCTTCAATCTAAGCCCAACGAAAAAATATTTCAAAACTTTTGTGCTTGTGCCTTCCTTGCCATCAGATTGCACATATTTAGGTTCATCGCATACCGACACTGATAGAGATTTTCATACTCCTTTTGGTATAGTATGCAGTCACACACACAAGCATGAGAGTATTTATACTTCATTCCCAAATTTTCAAATCGTTCTTCATAGTAGGATAGCTATGGGAAGCATATTCTTCTTGGGTAGTAAGCCCTTTACCCAATTCAAAATTCCTGTCACGCTATTTCCCGAAAAATCATATTGGGTCTTCAAACTATGCAAACTAACCATGGCATGTAAAGTTGTTTGATCTTTATCACATCCATAGTACAACGACTGGGTCGCCTTAAATTTCAAAACTTGGTAGTCGTCATCAAGGTTTATCCTCATATCTTTATGAGCACCTGAACCTTGTACATCGTTAGTGACCTCATCTTCTTCCACTTCATGAATTTCGTACACGTCATCAGCTAATTCCTCTAGCATATTATGATCTACATTGTCAACCTTCCCGCGTACATCTATCCTACTTGTTCAACGTTGTTGTGAAGGTTGCTCGGGGATAAAATTAACTTTTGATTCCCCATAAAAAATTGAAAATTGATAACTATCTTGCATACCGCATCTTAACAACTGCGGTTCAACGTTTTTCCACTCAAAGACCTTACCATTTATACACGTAGTACACGGACACGAAAACTCTTCATCATTATGACATCTCTTTATGTATTTTTCACAAATTGATTATCACCTCTGCGAAACACATCGCCTAATCTATTTGTCCTACCCATCCACTCTTTGTATTTATGATATCCCATCAAAGATACTACAAACAATCACCTATTATAGGTAAGAAGCATATATATTCATGGATTAGTATAAACAAAAGCGTATATTCATTTATTCGATAATAATGTTTATAGTGATAATTTATACATAGTTATGTTTCATTCCGCATTATTAATTGTTTTATAACAAGCTTTTAAAATTTATAGGATGTTTCATTTCTGTCTTATTTATATTCGCTAGAACCACAACCCTAAATGTTATAAATGCCTAGGGCCAACCAACTCAATGGCCATATAAATGTTCAAGTCCACCAGTCAACTTCAATTCAAGAATCCCAAACAACAATTCAAATAATAATGTGAAATATTAGAAATGCCTAGGGCCAACCAACTCAATGGACATCTAAATGTTCAAATCCACCGGTGAATAAAAATTCAAGAACTCGAAACAACAATAATAATGCGAAATATTAGAAATTCCTAAACATGAGAAAATAAAAATCATTATATGATGTTACAATACCGTTATGTCATGCATTCATATGAGAATACATGCATGCACCCTCCAAAGCAAGTGTTATATAACAAGTAACGAGGGTCACAAGGTAATAAGTAATCGTATACAAGTTGATTTAGTGTAAATTTAAACATGCCTAGATTATAGTAATGAGAGCCACTACTGATAGTTATTAGCTCCTACTTCACTCACCTATTTTCTATAATCTTGTTTATGATAGCAAATGGGTGCGTAAAAAAGCAGCCAATGACTACCTATTACGATTTTTGTTACTACAATCTAGGCACGTGTAAATTTACTCTAAATCAACTTATATATGATTACTTATTACCTTTCACCCTCGTTACTTATTATATAACTTGCTTTGGGTGCATGCATGCATGTATTTAATAACAATTTATGAGCATAAATCTCTCTCTCTCTCTCTATATGTATATATATATATATATATATATATATATATACCTCTTCCTCACGTATTCTGATGACCCAATAGAAATTAGAGAGAGAGAGTTGTAAGGGCAAACCCACTATAAATTAATTTATACTAACTAGATGTGCCCACGTGCGTTGCACATGTGTGCGAGTTCCGATATTTCTCTTTAAGAATGAAATCATGAATAATAATGTATGAATTACAAGCTTTTTTATCTAAATTGTAAATCCTTTGTTAAATTAAGGACAGTTAATTAAGTAAAGTAACTAACAATATAGTTATGTTTCTGCAATAATCCATGCATTACGAATGAATATTTTAAATCAAGATCCATAAATCCAAGTTATAATAAATGTAAATTGCAAAGCAATAGATAATCTTTATTTGACAATGTTTTAGGGTAAAAGATTGAAATGTAATCGTCAAATATGTTGCTTTTGACGTTTGTTAGGATTTGACGGTTCTTCTTCCTCTTCAACTTTCAGAGCTACAAAACGTGCAAACTTTCGATCGGATCCTTTAAGTGATTTCCCTTTAATGTAGGATCTGTATATATTCCAATGCACACTTTATTATGCCCTTTGTAAATATACTTGTAAAGGTACTTCACAGCTTTTAACCCCGAGTAGATTTCAACGTTGATATGACAATTATATCTTGTAAGGAGATATGGATTGTAAGGAACAACCAATCGATTATCTAATAACTTGTTGCGCACGCGTACTTGTCTTCCATTATTTTGGCATCGATAAATAGGATATGAGTCTTGGCCTTGAGAGGTAGAATATGCGAATTGGCGAGGGTAATGAAATTTGGAATTCTCATTTATCATACATGCGTTATTTTTATTCAATTCTCCACATGGACCATGCATCATGTGCTTGATGACTAATGAATGAAGCAATGGGTATTTATGAATATCGGGTATCTCTGCACAAATGAATTTATCGTAATTATTTGGAGTATTTAGCTTGTAATCTTGCTTTAGAATTACCAAAATATGAGCATGTGGCAATCCTCTCTTTTGGTATTCGATTACATGTACATGTGCTGCTACCTTTCCAAATATTTCTTTCTTAAAAAGTTGATCCTTTAGGTCCTTTAATTTAGCTCGAAATACTCTCAAAGTTAGATCAGGTCGATCTTGAGGTACCTGACCTGGATGAAGATTATCAAGGATTTCTTTCCAATCAGGGTTACAATTCATTGCGATGAATAAATCTAGTTTCACATATCTTTGAACTAAAGCCATTGCATCCAAGTATCTATGATGCATATCTCGAGGTACACCAATGAATGATGCTGGGAGAATAATTCTTTGACCGACTTTGTTAGCTCTTGTGTCACCTGTTGGGACGCTGTCGACCAACCCTTGGTATAATTCAGCTCTGATTTTTTTCTGTTAGTTACGATAGAAGTCAAGTCGGGTTGTTTCTAACTTTATGTACATGTCGACAGAATACTATTGTAGTAGCTTGCCAGAGAATAACAACTATGATTGTCTATTATTTCTGATCTACAATTTATGTGCGTAGTATTCTCGACATGATACTTTAGATGCGTTCTCTCGATGAACACCTGGAAGAGTGTATGGTTGTGGAAATTGAAAAAGAAGAATATTTATTAAATGTAATAAAATTTGAATTTAAGAAAGATATTTTTAAAATATATTTTATGTTAAATCTATACCTTCTTGCTCTGATGAGAGAATGTCCTCTCTATATGTGACTGCAGGTAGGGAAGCCTGAATGTTTGTAGATGTGGTAGATAAGGTATCATTTTAGCGCTTTATGTCTTGATGCCATCCAACCTCTCCTTTTGGAAAAAGCAATGGGTATTGTAATGGGTCATAACATCCAAAGTAGTGCTTTATTTGGTGTCGTTGACCGGAGTGAGGCACGATAATGATGTCTCGCTCGAAAGGAATATTTGCATCGTTTCCATCAATCCATATTGTAGAAACTTCATCGGATGTAGGCGCATTGTAAACACGTTGATCAAGGTTAACATGTTTATTGATTTGAACTTGAAGTGCATCAAGTGAAGGGTAGTACTTTAATCGCCGTAAAAATTGAGCGTATGGATTTTCATTTAGTACATTCAAGAGCTTTTCAACTATATCAACGTTTAAGTATAACGTTGGTAAGATTCCCATTCGGTTTTGAACCTCATTGCTAGTGTCATGGAAGTAGAGTTGAAAATAACAGGGGTTGGTGGTGGGTTCCAATGAGGGTAAATGATGATAAACTTGTCCTTGAACTCGAAACGTGTATACACCACATCTTGATGAATCTAGTTGCTTGTCAAGAGTAACTCCAAATGAAGTGAAGGAGAATATGCTATTGTAAGCTCTGATATTAGCACGAAATTCTCTTGATTCAGAAGAATTAGATGTGAAAAGATGAAATAAAACCTCGGGGACCAAAGTTTCAGCGATGGAGATTTGACCTTTTTGACAACAAAATGTTGGGGGTTCATGTTGGAATCTTTTGGCATTGTAGTGATGGAAATCGGGAGTTGCTTGTAGTTTCAGAGAGGTTCATATATGGTTTCTCCTAATATGAGAGCAATTGTAATATTAAATATTCATTTCACAAGTCTAACATGATTTACTTAAGCGTAAACTATATTTTAGTTATTTTTAGCTAACCTTGATATTGGTAAGAATTTAATTGGGGTCGAAGTAACCAATTAATTCTTTGTCTTTTCCTTATATTGGGTTTTCCAGATACATTTTCGGATAGTGGAATGGATGACATTTCTAACAATTTGGAAAATGACGTGTCTGAAAGATTATTTATTAAGTTTAGTAAGAAATGAGCATGAGAAATGTAATAGAATGATTTTATAATTTCAAACAAAATTTTAATTAAATATAAGAATGGTGAAAATATATGTAAGGAAATATAGATTTAATTTTAATTAACTTCATGTAAATGGCACATATATATCGTATTTACTTTTATATCTAAAAAAAATCAAATATATGTATAATCTTCCTAATAAATAAACCTAAGAGTTTAGAGAAAAATAAAATAATGGAGCGAAGAGGAAATCAAAGCATAACATTAAATATAAGATGACTATAATTGTCAATCGTACAGACTAATTAATCTATGAATGGTTAATTTGGTTAAAAAGGAAGTTAACAGAATAAATCTTAATTCAAAAAACGGGCAGTTGATGATAAACATGTGAGAACCACGGATAGAACTGACACCAAACAATGCCTAAAAAATAATGGAGACTAATTCCTAAATCTCCCATTATGTGAAAGAACAAATGGAAACTACATATCATTTAAACTACATCAATTTCATCAAACACACCACATTAGTATAAATGAAAAATAGAATTATACAAAAATTTCAAAAAAACTTCACTTTTATTTTGGTCCGGATATTTACAATCTTTAAATGATTTTACGCCAACTCCGACACGTTTTAGAATACATGGAACCGGCCAACCTCCAAAATATTCTACTGGAAATTATTCGGTCTCTAAACAAACGGAACCAACGTTTCAATCAATTTTGACATTCCATAAGCATCCAAATTGCTCCCTGCCTACTCTCAAGGTCTCTTTGAAACTTACGAATTTTATCATCATTTACTACATAAGGTGAAGTCAATTCTATAGGACATATGACGGACCTGAATCGAAAATTTCATAAAAAATGAAAAAGAAAAATGAATAATTCTAGGCCTATTTGGACATTTAAAAATCAATTAAAGAGGTGGATTTCATCTCAGAAAATTCAATCATGTAGAATGTCACTTGCAAAGGTGCTTTGCGTGAATCGATATAATTTGCAGACGTAAAAGATATAAGAATTGGAATCATTTATTAGAGTTAATAGGATTAATACCTTAATCATGTTAATTGTTTTGTTAATGCTCTTTTCAGCGTCTTGTCTAACAACAAAATGTTCCTCCAAGATCTTTAAGCTACGAAACCACCAAGTGCCAAAAGATAAATTGGAATCCAACAACCTATGCAAAGATCATTTAATCGCTCAGTTAGTGCACATTCGCCAACATATGATGAAGATGATATAAAACTTCAAAATGATAAATAAAAGATTTATAACTCACAAATATATGCCAAAAATTATATATTTAAATCAATACCAAATTTGTAAAATAAATAAATTAGCTTATTCTAACGATAAAATGACAAATTAAAAGAAAAATATAAGTAGTTAATACAATTTGGATATCTGATATTTTTATAAAACATAACTTTGGAAATAATTATTGAATAACTTAACATAGCAATTTAATAGAACCCAAAAACGAACATCGTTACTAATATTTTAATGGCAAATAATTTAATATTTTAGAAATTGTACAATTACAAATATAATTTCAATAGATTAAAAAATCCAACCACATTGAAATTTACTTTCCATACAAACTTCTGAGATTATTTTTAACATTTAAAGCAGTACAGAAGAAAAAATTATAGAGGGAAAAATTTGTAAAATAAAAAAAAATAACTTAATCTGACGATAAAATGACAAATTAAAAGGAAAAAAGAAGTAGAATATACAATTTGGATATCTGATATTTTTGAAAAACATAACTTTGGAAATAATTATTGAACAACTTAACATACTAACCTTTTTTTCTAGAAGAACCAAAAGCAAGGAAGAGAATATTGGATGGCATAGAAGATACATATCTAATATACGAATAATTTCCGTAGGCATTCCTGACTGTTGGTGTTTCAGATTCCATTTGACAGGCTGAATGAATATGGAAGATGAATGAATTCACATTAATTTGGGATTTCATACAATGAATGTGCAAAATAAATGTGTTGTGGAAGATTAATGAATTTACATTAATTTAGGATTTGATACAATGAATGTGCAAAATAAATGTGTTGTCATTATTTTTTCTAAGAAACGACGGTTAATTTCTTGGGTTTGATTGGAAGAACGAAAATGGTAGAAGAAAGTAGGGATAGATAATTGGGTGTATTAGCAAGGGTATGGTAGGAAGTTTAAAATTAATGAGGGTAGTTCCTCCAAGATCTTTAAAGCCACGAAACCACTAAGTGCCAAAGGATAGATTGGAATCCAACAACCTACGCAAAGATAATTTAATCGCTCAGTTAGCGCACATTCGCCATCATATGATGAAGATGATATAAAACTTCAAAAAGATAAATAAAAGATTTATAACTCACAAATATATGCCAAAAAGTATATATTTAAATCAATACCAAATTTGTAAAATAAATAAATTAACTTAATATAACGATAAAATGACAAATTAAAAGAAAAACATAAGTAGAATATACAATTTGGATATCTGATATTTTTGAAAAACATAACTTTGGAATTAATTATTGAACAACTTAACATAGAAATTTAACAGAACCCAAAAACGAACATCGTTACTAATATTTTAATGGCAAAGATTTTAATATTTTAGAAATTGTACAATTACAAATATAATTTCAATAGATTAAAAAATCCAACCACATTGAAATTTACTTTCCGCACAAACTTCAGAGATTATTATTAACATTTAAAGCAGTACATAAGCAAAAATTAGAGAGGGAAAATTTTGTAAAATAACAAAATTAACTTAATATGACGATAAAATGACAAATTAAAAGAAAAACATAAGTAAAATATACAATTTGGATATCTGATATTTTTGAAAAACATAACTTTGGAAATTATTATTGAACAACTTAACATATTAACCTTTTTTCCATAAGAACCAAACGCAAGGGAGAAAATATTAGATGGCATACAAGATACATATCTAATATACGAATAACTTTCATAGGCATTCCTGACTGTTGGTGTTTCAGATTCCATTTGACAGGCTGAATGAATGTGGAAGATGAATGAATTCACATTAATTTGGGATTTCATACAATGAATGTGCAAAATAAATGTGTTGGGGAAGATGAATGAATTCACATTAATTTAGGATTTTATACAATGAATGTGCAAAATAAATATGTTGTCATTAATTTTTGGGAGAAACGATGGTTGATTTATTAGGTTGGATTGGAAGAACGAAAATGGTAGAAGAAAGTAGGGATAAATAATTGTGTGTATTAGCAAGGATATGGTAGGAAGTTTAAAATTAATGAGGGTAGTTTAGTCCTTTGGTTTTTGAAAAGGAAGTAGCCTCTCTTAAAGTAGTAGAGATTACTAATTACCATAATATATCAATTTATACCAATTTCCAATTTCAATATACAAATTTTAATTTCTGAATGCCAATTTCAATGTAAAAATATTTATTTTAGAATACACACACTAAAGACCGCATATTTCCTCCATCTCCTCTAAAGGGTGAGTGGTCCTATCCCATTCAAGACAGTATATTTCTGTAATATACTTAGCAACTCATACATATGGTTTCTATATGAGGAAAATTTGGCAACATATCCTCATAGTTCTCCAAGTACACGACATAAATTCACAAGTGTAAGTGTTATTTCAAGTTGTCAATTGAAATAACACTTAACACTGTATCATCTAGTATGTACCCATAGAACATTAAGAGACGGAAGGAAAACTGCCCCTCAAAGTAACAAGTTTAAGTCACTAAGAATATTATTATATAGAAATTATGTCGTCCCAAACTGTCCAAACAGGTAAATTCGAGAGATCTCATTACAGGGGTAATGACTCTCGAACGGGTCTAAGGGCTATTGAATGCGTATGCATAAGAACTAGAGGATTAGTATATATGCCATTACACCAAAACTGACAGATTACCACGGTCATTGACCATAATAAGTCAAACTTGTCAATGATCGTGATAAGTTTGGGGGTGAAAACTTTTATTGTCACGAACTTGTCACGGTCCTGTCACGATCAAAGATCGTGATAAGCCCTTGACAAAATAAAAATAATTGTCACGGTAATGACCGTGACAATTCTAGACAGAATTTAAAAAATTATGCTGAGAAGTATGGCCAATATCACTGTCGAGCAGTATATTTGTACCTGCTATAGAAAAATTGTACTTGTTCAAACAATATATATTCAAATAAAATACAAAGAATGCACCAAATCATTGCATATATAATTCCGTATCAAAATTAAATAGAAATACAATCCATATCCAGATCAAAATGTAACAAATTAAAAAAATACAAATATAATCCAAGTGTCCAAATAAATTAGATACAAATAATCAATGCAAAGAGTCATCAGTAGGTTGAAGGAGGAAGGAATGCCACATAATATACGCATTGAGGCACCCCTCAATATGCGTCACACCGCATTGTTCACGCAACCACAATGCAGAGTTCTCCTTTTTGGGTATCACATGCATGACGATCACCTTGACCTCGATGTTTTGAAGGACACGTCTATAAGTTGTCCATCATATATGTCGAGTAAAAACACGCTCAGACAACTGATTGTTAACATAGGTCGCTAGACAGGAGCCAAGATAGGAACTGAATCATTAAGTTGCGATTCGGCGAATATCGGTGTTGAAGCAGTGGCGTCCATGTACTCGTCCTCGTCCACCTCCTCCTCTACCCTCTTCTCATTTCCCTTGCCCTTGCCCAACTTACGATTCATAAAGGCGTACATATCTACTACTGTCAACTCTAACCTTGATAGATTTTTATCATGTATGTCCATCTGACGATCCAAACCGGTGTTTCTTGTCTCTATTTCGATGACCACGAGCTCACCCCCTAGTCCCCCCCTTGCGATCAGCACCGAGAACTTGGCTGAGTGCATCCGTAGCCAAAGATGCCTTGTCAGCATCAGAATGTGACTCACGCACTTTTTTACGATCTGCCTGAAACGACAAAAAGCACACGATTAGCTAATTAAGTAAATAAAAAAATTATAACGTAATTAACAAAAATCAAACATTTATAACTTACAATTGTGCACGCGGCGCTCGGGGACACCTCCTTGTCCACCTTCATTTAAATTGCCACACAGGCATCGAGCCTATGTGTCCTACCCTCAGGACCACTCCCCGTCTCCTGACATAAAATAATGCAAAATTAGTAAGTAACGCAAAATAAAATAACGCAGAATAATATAAAACTATAATTATAGAAAAATAAAAACTTACCATCCTATGCTCCACCTCGACGTAAGACGTCCGCCCCGAGTAGTGCACGTTCATATTTTTCGCCCGATTTTTCCTCCCCAACTGTCGCTCCTCGATTTCATTGTCAATGAACATTTGCCACTTTGCCAATGCAATCGGCTCCTTCGGCGAGACGGTCTCACGCAGTCTGAGAATGGAGTCCCAGGTCTGCAAAATTTTCTTCCACGTCTTATGTTATGCCCTCAACTGGTCCAACACGAAATCGAGGAGTTTTGGGGGAAGGTCGAATTGTTCTTGTCAAACAAATACAAAACAAAAAGAAAATAATTCTTAGTTGCTAATAAATTGAAATTGAAATTGAAATACAATACCTGTATTGTCGCCTAAATGGACAACATGAGCTCATTTGGCACCTCCCTCCAACTAGTGTACCCCAGGCCGATAATCATCTTCACCAACTCGAGGGATCTAGCCAATATTCCCATATTGTTCTCAATTGGCGATCCCAATTTGCCCCATTTTGGTAGACTAGGGGCCGAGGAGCCCTCGTCGTCTCCACTGTCGCCAAGCCCCAAAGAAAACATTTTCTGTAAAAATTATTGTTATTAGTACAAATTCAAATGAATTAGAATAATACAAAGTGAAAGAGTTGGCGCTTGCGTTCAAATAAGGAAACAATATAATAAATGCCTTTTAACGCAAATTAACCCTAAGCATGCAACTTGGTGTGATTGAAACAATATGAAATCATGCAAGAATTATTCAACACACAAAGTTTCAGGAAAAATCCCCCACAGGGGCAAAACCATTTGTATATCACTATAATTTGTAAAATACGGTTTACAATCGGATTACAATGAAATACAGGTTGACTAAGAATTACCCTCGGGTATCGGATTCTGTAGTCGCGGCTGGAAGAAAAATCCCTTTCCAGAAGGGCTTGCGGCTGGAACTATCCCTGTCCAGTAGGGCTGCAATGAAGAGGAAGAAACGGTCCACTTCACAAAGGGTTGAACAACATCAATGGTGTTCTTTGGGTTACCGAATTTGATTCACAAAGATACGGAAGATGTGTGAATCTAAAAACCTAGAATCATAGGACTCAATAGGTGAAGACTTTAGGGTTGATATTCTCTGAAAATCGTGGGAAAGTCTTATGAAAACCAACTGCTGATCGTGGTTTAAATAAGGGATCGAAACCCTTCAAAATCGGCTGCACGATCTGGCAGTGATTATCCTCGCCGGATCGGTTCGGTCGATTAGGCGGATCGGTCCGGGTAAGTCGAATCGGTTCTTTTTCTGAAACCGGATCGGTCTGGTTGGCATCGGATCGGTCCGAGACTTTTGCCTTCATCGGTTCGCTATGGATCCGGTGGCTACTGGAGTCTGACAAAATGGATCGGTCCGGTAGATGGTCGGATCGGTTCTTTTTCTGGATCGGATCGGTCCGGCCAGGTCTGATTCCCAAATTCTTTCTTCTTTGATCTTCGGATTTTGTTGATGACGATGTGATCTTTTCAACCAACAATCTTGTAACGGCGTATGACATAACATATACATAAAGATGGACAAATTGTCCTTACAAATCTCCCCCTATGTCTATGCCGGAACAAACATAAAAAATCCGAATTATCAAATATGAAATTTCCTATACAAATCTACCCTTCCATGAACCCAAAACTGAAACAGTACAAGTGAATAAGACTGCATCGTTTGTTCTTCAATTCTTCAGGAATCTTCACGCTTTTCTCATCAGGGTATGTATCATGGGATTATCAAGGATGTACCTACACACATGAGATAAAGCAAATACCAAGTGACGTATCGAGTTTTGAAATGAGATAAACATAAGCATATATATCAATGTAAGATGATATTCTCAGAATTTCAAAAACTCAAAAACTCCCCCATAATCAGATAATTCATTCTCCCCCTTTTTATGATGTCCCCAAATAGACAAAAGAGAGAAAAAAATCAAGCAATCAAGTACTGGAATGTCACAAGGCATAAAATCACACCATGAATGAATATAAAACAACCAAGTCGGTGATAGCGTAAAAGAATGGGTGTGATCAAAATTCAATAGGAAAATCAAAGCATACAAACATGACATATGTGCACGATGAATATTGGATATTCCTAACGAATGAACTCAAATGCTTCCTTTGGTGTAAAAGATTGGAAATATATGACATTGACTATCAAATCTACAAATCAAAGCTCAAAGTGATTTCTACACCAATAACGTCCAAAATGATTTTCATGCGTTTTCAGGACTTTCAAGGAAGTGCAAACCCGTTTTTCAATCTCCAAACTCCCTCAGATTTATATTTTGAATAGAGGTATACTAAATTCTCAAACTTTGGAGAATTGGTGGTGAAAACCTAAATGGCCCATATTTGGCATGTATTGCTTTTGACTGCCTTAACAATTTTTTTTTTTTTTTTTTTTTTTTTTTTTTTTTTCGGGCTCTTTTAACCTCTTAGGACCTCGGATATTAAAATTCCTCCATTTTTTAGGTCCTTTTTAACGGTGGCTTTTGCGTAAAGGATAAGAATCAACTTTCGCAGCCCCTCCCCGTTATGAAAATATGCGCACAGTCTCACCAAACGGTTTTTACATGCAATCCAATCTTGTCAAGTTTTATCGCATTTTATACATTGTATAGACAGGATTGAGATGGAAACACTCAAGCCAACATGAGATTGACAAGTGCAACAATCAAATATAGCCGTGCATGTGTGCAAAAAAAGGATATAGGAGTCAAGCATGTAGGAAATATCACTAATTACATCTCAAAGACTCCAATCAATGTTAAGCACATGGATGAAATGATGTAGCCTCTCAAATCTCTATCAAACAGTCACATGGATATATGGAATGAAGTTGTGACTTGGCTATCTTAAATGCTCATCCATAAAAGGCAAATCTCTTTTTGAATTTTTCAAAAATTTTATCAAAATAAAATCTTTTTGTGCTTTTCTCAAAATTTTTTAAAAAAAATCTTTTTGTATTTTTCAAAGAATAAGAAACAAATACATACAAGCTGTACAACAAAGCTATTGTACATATAAACAGACTAGCAATAGGAGGCATATGATATGACCATGAAGAAGCATCCTATTCTAGACATAGACCAACCCCTCAGTCAACAGTGAAAATCCCCAAAGACTTCCTAAGACTCTCAAATCTAAGGGCATCTAAAGGTTTCGTGAAAATATCGGCTAACTGACGGTCGGTAGGAACAAAACTCAGGGTTACGACTTTCTCTTCAACTAACTGATGTATAAAGTGCTCGCGTAACCTGATGTGCTTTGTGCTCGAATGTTGGACAGGATTGCGGGATATGTGTATCGCGCTCGTGTTATCACAGGAAATGGTCATGGTGTCCTGTGAAATCCCATAATCCTCCAACATTTGCTTCATCCACATGAGTTGCGTGCAACAACTCCCGGCGGCGATGTACTCAGCCTCCGCAGTGGACAAAGAGATGGAGTTTTGCTTCTTGCTCAACCAAGAGACAAGAGCAGAACCAAAGTAGAAACACCCACCAGAAGTGCTCCTACAACCATCTACGTCCCCAGCCCAATCGGCATCTGAATAGGCGGACAAACGGGCATCGGTATCAAAGGAATACCAAATACCCTATGAGAGAGTCCCACTCACGTATTTGATAATACGTTTTAGAGCGAGTAAGTGTGACTCTTTGGGAGACGCCTGATAACGCGCACAGACTCCAACACTAAAGGCAATGTCGGGACGACTAGCAGTCAAGTAGAGAAGACTTCCTATCATACTCCGATACAAGGTTTGCTCTACGTCCTTGCCTGAAGTGTCCTTACTAAGCTTGGTAGTGGTACTCATAGGTGTACGAGCATGCTTAGCGGAGTCTAAACCAAATTTCTTTACTAGGTCTCTAGCATACTTGGATTGGGAGATGAACATCCCATCCTCTAGCTGACGAACCTGGAGACCAAGGAAGAATGTAAGCTCACCTACCATGCTCATCTCAAACTCACTTTTCATCTCCTCCTCAAAGTGGTGAGCATGCTGGGAGCATGTGGATCCAAAGACTATGTCGTCCACATAGACTTGGGCAACCAAGATAGCACCGTCATCTCTCCTGACGAACAACGTCATATCAACTCCCCCTCTCTTGAAGCCACGGGCTAAGAGATAGGAAGTAAGCCTCTCGTACCAAGCACGGGGTGCTTGCTTCAAACCATACAAGGCTTTCCTCAGATAGTAGACGTGTTCAGGGTGCTTAGGGTCTTCAAACCCTTTTGGTTGTTCCACATAAACCTCTTCCTGTAGAATGCCATTCAGAAAGGCACTCTTGACATCCATCTGATATACCTTGAAGTGCAGATGACATGCGATGGCGAGTAGTAAGCGGACGGACTCAAGCCTCGCAACAGGAGCAAATGTCTCTCCAAAGTCTACACCCTCTATCTGTGTGTAACCTTGAGCGACCAACCTAGCCTTATTTCTGATTATGGTACCATTTTCATCCATTTTATTCTTGAAAATCCACCGGGTACCAATAACATTAGTATCACTAGGTCGGGGGACAAGTTCCCAGACATTGTTCTTCTTAAACTGAAGCAACTCATCCTGCATAGCAGATATCCAGTGTTCATCTTTGAGTGCTTCCTTGTGATTCTTGGGCTCGACTTTGGACGTGTAGCAAAGATGGCTAACAACGTTCTCTAGCTGAGCACGAGTCTTGACCCCTAGAGTGGGATCACCAACAATGGCAGAGGGGTCATGACTCTTGCGAACCCAAGCAGGTGTGTCCCCTAACACAGGAGTAGGGTCCACAGAGTGTGAGAGAGGAACAGGTAAATCACTGTCAGAACAGTCCTCATCCTCACACTGAAGGTTGGGATCAATAATCGTCGGAGGTTCGTCATCTTGCACAGTGACGTTTATTGATTCCATAACCTTAGAGCTCTTCAGGTTAAAAACCCGGTACGCTCTACTGTCCGATGAATATCCTAGCAGTATTCCCTCGTCGCTCCGGGAGTCGAACTTTCCTAATTGCTCTCTATCCCATAGGATGTAGCATTTACTCCCAAAGACACGAAAATATGCTAGGTTGGGTTTCTTGCCTGTCCACAATTCATAAGGCGTCTTAAGTGTGTGTGGACGCAGATAGACCCTATTCACCGTGTGGCATGCAGTAGACACTGCCTCTGCCCAAAATCTCCTAGAAACTTTACGACCTAGAAGCATAGATCTAGCCATCTCTTGGATCGTTCTATTTTTCCTCTCAACAATCCCATTTTGCTGAGGAGTTCTCACAGCAGAGAACTCATGTTTGATCCCAAGGCTATCACAGTACAAATCCACCTTTACTTCCTTAAATTCAGTGCCGTTGTCACTACGTATTCTGTTAATAGTGACCCCGTGTTGATTTTGCAGGACACGGCACTTGGTCGTTAGGAATTCAACAGCATCTGATTTCTCTCTTAGAAAATCGACAATAGAGTATCTAGAGAAATCGTCCACCATCACGAGAATGTATCTCTTACCACCTAGACTCTCTGTGCGAGTAGGACCCATAAGATCCATGTGAATTAACTCAAGAGCACGTGAGGTGGTAATGGAATTCAACTTCCTATGTGGGCTACGGATTTGCTTTCCCAACTGACAGGGTCCACAGATCGTGGAAGTTGGCTTTCCAAGTGATGGTAAGCCACGTACTAGGTCCTTTTTGACTAAACGAGATAAGTCTCTAACGTTCATGTGACCTAGACGTTGATGCCACAGATCCATATGAGTGATCGTGGCGCTGTTGCAGACAAGTGAGGATTTAGGCTCAGTCCCATAACAGTTATCTTCTGTCCTTACCCCTTGCACTAATAGTTTACCGGCTTGATCATAGACCTTACAAGTTTTCCGGTCAAACTTCACTGCAAAGTCATCGTCGCACAGCTGGCTGATGCTAATAAGGTTTGCTTTCAAACCTTTGACGTACAGCACGTTCTCTAGCTTTGGAAATCCTGGTAACTCTACTGTACCTCGTCCTACTATGCTAGATTTGCTACCATCTCCAAAGGTGACTCTCCCATCATTATAATCCTCAAGATGGGTAAAATATGAGGTATCACCTGTCATATGTCTAGAGCAACCACTGTCAAAATACCACTGTGAGGTATTATGGGCTTTGAGAGCGACATGGACAACAAGGGCCTTTTTCTCTTTCTTAGGAACCCAAGAGTAGGTACCTTTTAGTATTCCCTTGTTGTTGTTGGTTTTAGCCGGAATGCGGGGCGCATTCATTGATGGTAAGGTCATCCGTCGGAATTCCTCCATCAAGCTCTGTGATGTGGCGGCTAGAAACTCAACACGCTCTCTCAGACTGGCAAACTCATCAGTCTGAAGTGGTTGAGCAACCGTACGTCGTGTCCGACCCAACTTATAGCAATCATCCTTAAGGTGTCCATTTCTTTTGCAATGGGAGCAAAAGAGCACAATATTAGGAGAACCTTGGTTTGCTTTTCTTGGTCGAACTCTCCTTCTTGGTTTTTTATGACGGCCATAAGGAGTCGTAGTAAACTCAGGAATTGGTCCGGGTGCAATTTGGGACGTGGAGGCACCATCAAAACCTATTCCTTGCCGGTCACCAAAACCTAAAGCGGGACCGAGGAGCATCTTTCCCATCATCCCAGATCTGTCCTCGATTTGTACCTTGACTTTCCTAGCTCTCTCAACGTCATGAGTAAGCTGAGCAACAAGGGATTCAAGTTTCTTTCGAGTCTCCAGGGAGGAATGGAGCTCACTCGTAAGACTAGCCACTTGTTTAGTCAAGTCCGCTTTCTCTTTCTCAAAACTTCTCTCTCTCTCTTTAAGCAAATTCTCTTTACTAACCCAGGCAGACTCTCTCTCTCTCATGGCGGTGCAGGTGGAGGACTCTCTCTCTCTCATCTTTCCTAACTCTTCTTCTAACGTGGTGATCCTAAGAACTAACGCCTTGTTACGTTTTTTAGTTTTGAAAGACTCATCATATAACTCGGCGTAGGCGCGTTGAAGGCTACTCTCGTCCTCACTACCTTCCTCCTCTCCCTCACTCTCTTCGCTCTCGCTGTCGAGGTGTCCCTGTGAAGTAGCATCCTCATCGTCGTGAGATGCACTAGGAGTACTCACATGACTAGCCATGAACGCGGTGAAGTTACGCTCATGCGGTGACTCATCGCCCGAGTCCACCGACTCGACCTCACTGTCGTCACTAAGGGTAGCGTTTAGGACAGCTTTACCCTTTTCCCTATTCAGACGAGTGGCACACTCAAACGCTCTGTGTCCCTTACCGTCGCACTCAAAACACCTCTCACTGTCTTTAGGGGGTTCTTTGAAATCTTTCTTTTCAAACTTATTTTTCTGAAAATTCTTTTTATCTTTGAAATTTCCACCTTTTTTAAATTTCAGAATTTTCTTGAAGTTTTTAGCAAATAATGCCAAATCATCTAAGTCAAACTCACATTCAGAATCAGAAGTTTCTATCTTTCTAGATGACTCGACTCTCTTTCTTGCCGACCCCTCACTTTTTCTCTCTTGGGCTTTAAGGGCAATTCCCTTATCTTTTGGCTTGGCAGATTTGGGAAACATGTCTATTTCATAAGTTTGTAAATCTCCTACCAGTTCTTCCAATTTTAGAGTATTTAAATTACCCAATGAATTTAGCACAGTGACTTTAGGTATAAAACGCTTAGGAAGGGAACGAAGAATCTTTTTAACAACCCTAGCATTTGGAATATGTTCACCAAGATTATAGCTAGTATTAACAATGTCAGAAAGCCTAGCATAAAATTCATCAAAACATTCATTTTCATGCATGGTGATGGTTTCAAATTGAGTTGTTAAATTTTGCAATTTTGACTATTTAACAGCATTTGTTCCTTCATGGGTAAGTTGCAAAATATCCCATGCTTCTTTTGACGTGGTGCACGTCATTATGCGTTTGAACTCATCAGGAGTGACAGACCCAGAAATAGCACTTAGACCCTTAGAGTTAAAAGACGACCATTTAAATTCATCATCAGTCCAAGTGATGTCAGGTTTCAAGTTGGTCACATTATCAACAGTCACGGTTGGAGGAGTCCATCCTCGTTCAACCAAAATCCAGACACGTTCATCAATGGCTTTTAAAGCCGACCTCATATGGGCTTTCTAATAGGCATAATTCGACCCGTCAAAAATAGGCATTTTATAATATGACTTCTCCATTTGAACACGCTCTTTTCAAAAATCAATTTATTTAAAAAATTGATATCTTTAGAAAAATTTTGCGGAAAAAGAAATACGCGATAGATTGGCGTAACCTGCTCTGATACCAAAGTGAAAGAGTTGGCGCTTGCGTTCAAATAAGGAAACAATATAATAAATGCCTTTTAATGCAAATTAACCCTAAGCATGCAACTAGGTGTGATTGAAACAATGTGAAATCATGCAAGAATTATTCAACACACAAAGTTTCAGGAAAAATCCCCCACAGGGGCAAAACCATTTGTATATCACTATAATTTGTAAAATACGGTTTACAATCGGATTACAATGAAATACAGGTTGACTAAGAATTACCCTCGGGTATCGGATTCTGTAGTCGCGGCTGGAAGAAAAATCCCTTTCCAGAAGGGCTTGCGGCTGGAACTATCCCTGTCCAGTAGGGCTGCAATGAAGAGGAAGAAACGGTCCACTTCACAAAGGGTTGAACAACATCAATGGTGTTCTTTGGGTTACCGAATTTGATTCACAAAGATACGGAAGATGTGTGAATCTAAAAACCTAGAATCATAGGACTCAATAGGTGAAGACTTTAGGGTTGATATGCTCTGAAAATCGTGGGAAAGTCTTATGAAAACCAACTGCTGATCGTGGTTTAAATAAGGGATCGAAACCCTTCAAAATCGGTTGCACGATCTGGCAGTGATTATCCTCGCCGGATCGGTCCGGTCGATTAGGCGGATCGGTCCGGGTAAGTCGGATCGGTTCTTTTTCTGAAACCGGATCGGTCTGGTTGGCATCGGATCGGTCCGAGACTATTGCCTTCATCGGTTCGCTATGGATCCGGTGGCTACTGGAGTCTGACAAAGAGGATCGGTCCGGTAGATGGTCGGATCGGTCCGGTAAACCGGATCGGTTCTTTTTCTGGACCGGATCGGTCCGGCCAGGTCTGATTCCCAAATTCTTTCTTCTTTTGATCTTCGGATTTTGTTGATGACGATGTGATCTTTTCAACCAACAATCTTGTAACGGCGTATGACATAACATATACATAAAGATGGACAAATTGTCCTTACACAAAGCACTAACCATATTATAAAAAAACACTGGTAACTTTGAATTAATGCACTAAACTGATCAAGTAGAAATGAATTATAAGCATTAAACCGATGTTCGATAATAATAAAACACTAGAATAATACACCCAATAATAAAAGCATTAAACTGATGTCCGATTAAATCTAAATATTACATGTAGTAAACTGATCAAGTACAAATGAGTTAAAAGCATTAAGCTAATGTCCGATAATTGGAATACTTATTACAAATCTAAAAATTATTTCAAATTCAGGTTATCATAAAAAATGTATTGATATTCGGTAGGATCAACCAAGTCATCCACACTACTGTTTAGACGCTTTGTCCCATGTAGGAAGATTGACCACGGCTCGTTATTAATATACTCTGAGTAAAACACTTGCTTGACCTTTTAAAATGCACAAACAAATGTCTTATCGCTCACGTGTTCGTTGCTCTTCAATTTGGATAAATCAACCATGATCAAATTGGTGCCAGGATCAACTTTGCAAGCATTTTTATCCTCAAATCTTACCCAATCAAAGTAAAATACAACCTCTTTGAAGCTTACATAGTTCAATTCAAATATATTTCGAATTACAGCATAGTAAGTCATTTCAGCTTCTACGAGGTTTTTATCTTTCGTGCTCTCTCGAAAGAAAGTAAGAGCCTTATATGAAATGCCCGAGTTCTGTACATTTTACTTTCCTCGTACACCCTTGCACCGAATACGTGATCGTTTAATTGATACTTTTTGTACTCTTGTGCCATGAACAAGGGTCTAGTGGCAAGACGAGCAAGCCTTGATGTCGCATCACCCGTCTTTAAGAGCTGAGAATATAGACAAATTAATTAGGTTAGTTGTAAAGTTTTATTGAAATGTAAAATTATGTAACAACCATTTTCATTATAATTACCTCGTGTGACAACCACTGCCTAAATTTGTTGTCTGACTATGTCATTGTTTTTCGTCTTTTATTGTTCTCACAGGCTTCATATTTTCTGTATAAAATTAATGTGACGAACATATAAAATAATTTAAAATAATTTAAAACTTAAAATAATTTAAACTTACTTTTTTCCATTCTTCATGTGTGTCAAATAGACAAGGAGCTACTTGTTCATGTTGCAAACTCGTTAATTTCAGTTGTTTTCCCACCACATGACCACCCTCATCGACGAACTCATCAATGCCATCAACGCTGGTCGAGTCAGGCATGTATTCCCCAGTATAGATTGATGACTCCACGGTTATGTATTCCTTTGCAATTGATACTGTCATGTATCGTGTATTCTTAATGTAATCTTCGAAAACTTTCATCAATCTTTTAAACGGATACATCCACCGATATCTAACTGGACCATAAAGAAGTGCCTCATCGTAGAGATGTACCATCAAGTGAACACTTATGTTAAAGAATGACGGGGAAAATTACTTCTCCATGACACAAATCGCTTAAGTAACCGCCAATTTTGCGCACCATGTGTTCTTGATTGACTACCTTCTCACATAAAAGTGAGAAGTAGATGCTAATTTGCATAATATCCTTTCGCAAATCCTTGTTCTTGGAGAAACAGTGCTTAAATAATATAGGATCCAATTGCATGATCACATACCAATCGTGGGACTTACACTTATGTAATTATGGGTAGCATAATTCACAATCCTTTGCAAGTTGGACAAAAAAATAGATGGAACCTTCAAATTATATATTGTGTCTAAAAGCACCTTCATTTCCTCACTCGTCAAAGTAAACGCACTAGGGGGAATTACAGTCCTTCCCCTACTATCTTCTTTCAACCATAATTATGACTTAAGTTTCAACGATTTACGGTCTTTTCGTGCATTTTCTCCATCCTTCGAATGACCCCCCCTCCCCCCCCCCCCCCGAGGAATGTGTCCACAATATGTTCAATGATGTTCTTATCTGCGTGCATCACATCCAATACATGACGCACCAGATTATTCTTTCAATAAGGTAAGTAAAATAAAGTCGACCTCCTAGACCATGACTTTCTTATCTCAGTTTCATTCCCAGTTGGGGTCTTTTTATGCTTGACATTCTTAAATTTAGGATTCTTACCTAGCATATTAGGGCCATAGTTAGAAGATTTACTTATTTCTGAACCTGAAAGTTTTCTCGGTTGTAGCTTATGTTCAACCCCGCCTAATAAAAAATTAGAACATTTCTCAAATTTGAAACTATAAGAAGGGGTAACCTCCTATGGTAATGGTATACATTTTTTGAGCTAGCGGGGAGACGAAGAGATTAAGTCTCCTCTCCAAAAATAAGGCACCCCAAATAACAATGTACTACACAACCGGATAATGTCCCATAAGCTGGAAAATCATGAATTGCCCACCTCAACAGAACTTTCAGAGTAAACTCTTCTTTTCTAAAAGAGTCAAATGCTTGTACACCCTCTTCCCACAACTCATTTAATTATTCTACCAAAGGAGACATGTAGATATCGATGTCATCACTTAGTACCTTTGACCCAGGTATCAATAAAGACAACACCAAAAATTCAGGTCTCAAACACTATGAAGGAGGGATGTTAAGTGGAACTAGGATCACTAGCCATACACTCTGATTGGTGTTTAAATTTCCAAATGGATTAAAACCATCTGTTGATATTGCCAAACGAATGTTACACTATTATCGAGCAAAATCAGATACTCGTAACTCATCCTCCTCCATGCTGTAGAATCAATAGGATGACGCATGAGATTATCCCCTATTTCTGCCCTAGCATGCTAGGTCATTGCCTCCGCTATCCATGGTACTGTGAAAAAACGCTTTAATCTAGGCCCAACGGGAAAATATTTCAACATTTCAGGCACTTTTGAGCTTGTACCTTCCTTGCAAGTAGATTGGACATATCTAGGTTCATCGCATACCGTACACCAATCAAGATTTTCATACTCCTTTTGATATAGTATGCAGTAATGCACACAAGCATGCATAGATTTATACCTCATTCCCAAACCTTTCAAACTGTTCTCCATAATATGATGGCTATTTGGAAGCGTATTGTCCTTAGGTAGCAAGCCCTTCACCCAATTCAGAATTCGCGTCACGCTATTGCCAGACAAATCGTATTGGGTCTTCAAACTATGCAGACCAGCCATGGCATGTAAAGTTTTTTGATCTTTCTTACAACAAAAGTATAACGGTTGGGTCGCCTTAAATTTTAAACTTTGGTAGTCATCATTAAGGTTTATCCAGATATCTTCATGAGCACCTGAACCTTATACATCATCAATGACCTCATTCTCTTCCACTTTATGAAATCCATACGCGCCATCAACTAAATCCTATAACATATTATGATCTAAGTCATACCCATGCACCTATCCTAGTTGTTGAAGGTTGTTGTGAAGGTTGCTCGAGGACAAAAAGATATCCCATCACAATTACTCCAAAGAATTGCCTATTATAGGTAAGAAGCGTATATTCATGGATTAGTATAAACAAAAGTGTGAACATTTAGTTCCCGATAGTATAAACAATCACCTATTAATTGTTGTATAAAATTTATAGTATGTTTCATTTAATTATGTCTTATTTATATTCTATTTTTAAATTTCAAATTCAATTTATAATATTAATTTCTATTTCCTCCATATCCTCTAAAGGTTGAGTGGTCCTATCCCATTTAAGACAACATATTTCTATAATATACTTAACAACTCATGCACATTGTTCCAATTTGAGGAAAATTCGACAACATATTCCCATACTTCTCCAAGTACACTACGTACATTCGCAAGTGTGAGTGTTATTTCAATAGGTAATTGAAATAACACTTAACATCGCATCATCTAGTATATACCCAGAGAACATTAAGATACGACTGTATAACTTCCTCCAAAAGTAACAAGTTTAAGCTATTAAGAATATTATTATACAGAAACTATGCATTACCAAATTGTCCAAACGGGACAATTCGAAAGATCTCATTACAGGGGTAATTACTCTCGAACGGGTCTAAGGGCTATTGAATGCGTACGCATAAGAACTAGAAGATTAGTATCTATGCACACTACGCGTAATTTCAAGTATGTTTCATTTAATTATCGTAAGTTCGTGGTCGTGACACTCTCGAACAGGTCGTGACACAGAGTAATTTTAGAAAAAAATTTAAAACTCCTCCTCTCCCTATTTTGATAATAATCTAGTGGTTGTGCCACTTCCAAAATTAACCAACCTAATAAACTAAGACAATATAATTATTTAAGGACTTATTAGTGTGAATTAAATTAAGGATTTATAAAATTAAACCACCAACTTCCATATCCAACCACACCCCTCCAATATAACCCAGTAGCAATGACAAGCCTACAAATGTGTATCCCGTACTCCTTCTAATTCATCTACTCACTTAATTCAACATTAACAATTTCTACCCAATTATAAGTTATCAAGGATGTATTGCATCAACGAAGCATGAAATGTTGAGTTTTTTAAAATAAAAACTACTTCCTAAATTAGAAAATACCCTAAAAATTAGCATCGGAGTCGTGTACAATAAAAAGGTAAACCCTTTAAGATACGAAATAAGTATCACAAGACATGACATTTCATTTAAACCTATAAATACAAAACTATTCTTAAAAATTACGAAAAAGTTGTGTCATACACAAGTAGCATACCATGGGCATGTTGTAATAATAATTTTAGGGAGGTTTTATTTCAACCCCTTAATTTTATCTAACCCACTAACCCCCACCCCTAGACCCCCTTCCCCCCACCACACACACATGGACACACACACGGAAACAAACCACCCCCAGACCCCCTACCCCATCACCCCCACCACACACACACACCCCCCCCCCAACTGCCCACGCCCCCTCTCCCCTCCCCCTCCCAACACACACACACACACACCCCTGCACACACACACACACACATGCACACATACACACATACACACACACACATATATACAAAGGAAAGAGAAAGAGAGAAAAAAACTAACCTGAAATTGTAGAGAGAGAGAGCAGTCGCTTAGAAAGAGAAAAATGAAGGGAAGTGAAAACGGTGGGAAAAAAAATGGGGAAGTTTTTTTTTACCAACAAAGTTGTCACGGGCCAGTAAAAGTTAAAGACCGTGACAACTTTATAAGGTTGGCACGGTTATTGACCGTGACAAGTCCATGACAATTGCACTTATCACGGGCTTGTTATGGTTAATGACCGTGACAAAGGCTTGTCACGGTCATTCACCGTGACAACAAAATACGTGTTTTATTGTCACGGTCAATGATCGTGACAAGGCTAGCCGGCTTAATGGTGACAATTTGGCCTTTTTGGTGTAGTGTGCGCACTATATTTAATTCAAAGTAGTTATAAATTACCATGGTAAATATGTTTCATTTATTCGAAATAATAATGATTTAACATAGTTATGAACGTATTTCACATTATTAATTGTTTAACAACAAACTTTTAAAATTTATAGTATGGTCTAAGGGCCAACCAACTCAATGGCCATCTAAATATTCAAATCCACCAGTCAACAACCATTCATGAATCCCACATAATTCAACAATTCAACAATCTCTCTCTTTCTCTCTCTCAGAGAGAGAGACATATGTATCGAAATGTGTGTTGAAAGAGAGAGAAATGATCATCGAAATATGTGAAGAAGAGGAAAGGGGGTCGCCACTACTGTAATTAGAGAGAGAAACCAAATATCGAATACCAAATACCAATTTCAATTCAGTTTCAATTTGTAATACCAATTTCAATTTCAATTTATACTAACCCACACACTGAAACACACACTAACACACACACACACACTGAAATCCCCCCCTCACACACACTGAAATCCCCCCTCACACACACTGACCCCAACACACACACACACACACTGATCCCCCCGACACACTGAAATCTTATCTCCCCCCCCCACCCAAAGGAAAGAGAGAGAGAGATACAAAGGGAAGATATATATATATATATATATATATATATATATATATATATATATATAGAGAGAGAGAGAGAGAGAGAGAGAGAGAGAGGGGGGTAAATGTGAGAGAGAGAAAACTGAGGGAAAAAAATTAAACGACTAGGGTATTAAGTTATAAGAGTTGTCACAGACTTGTCACTGTCAAAGACCGTGATAAAAAATGCGTGTTTTTTGTCACAATTTTTTACCGTGACAACCTCGGTCGGGTGAAAGGTGTTATTTGGCATTTTTATAGTGATGTGACTACATCTCATTAGATGTTGCAATATCATTATTCAGTTCATTTTTGCATTGAGCAATATGGGGGATTAGATGAGGCAAAGTGAAGGTATTCCATGATAATTTTCATCATCCTTCTGAAATGAACCTGTCTTAAGAAATAATTTGTGCTTCAAGTATGTTCTATCCTCCCCCAACAGCGAGAAGATTGTATCATCAATAATAAAATTATATTAAATATATAATAAATACTACATTTGTCAATGCTTCAAAAACTATAGAGCTTCAAGGTCATGACAAAGTACACTTCTTACAACAATAAATGTTGTATAATATAATCCCGCGAATAATGAAATAAGGGTTTTCTAGTGTAAGCTTCTGACTTTTAACACTAGAAGTAATGCAAAATTACGTTTTATTATTTATTAATATGGTACCCATGTATTCTGATGCCCATAAAAGTGTCTGTTATACAAATGTTATTATATAATAATAGTTCAAAATTGTCAATTATAAGATTCAATATAGACTGTAAAGTGTGTATCAGTCCAAATATATCTAAATAACAACAATATATGTTTCAGTTAAGAGTTTGGTCACCAAACTTAAACAAATGGAAGTATTTAAAAAAATCTCGTATTAAATAATTATAAGATATTCAAAGACTGGGATGGATAACAAAACTTTAGGTTTGATAACAACAAATCTTTGAATACTTAATGATCTCAAAAGAATTTCATATTTGAGGATATTGATCGTTTGTGAAAAAATATTTAAAGATATATATGTCTAAAATCATGCATTTTGATGACTGTGTATCATCACATATCGAAATTTAATCATTATGCTTTAAGTATAAAAGATTAAATTATATGATCAGGAAAGTAATAACATTCTATACACTGCTTCCGTGTCTACGGAGGAAGAAGAAGCATTCTTACAAAGCAACAAAAAGAAGAAGAATACACACGAAGAGGCAGTTGATTTAATGAACACTGCTACAAGCGAAATGAGACTACAAGATGAAACGCTCAATCCTCCTGCTATGACAACCCCTATGGAACAAGATGTCAACTGTTCTAAACCTAAAGTCTCCTATAGGGATGCTGTAGCAAGGAAGGACAACAAATATGTCTATTTCGATGAGATAAATCTATGATGGTCCGATGATGAAGACAAAAAATATATATCCATTAACGAATCCCAAAACTTTGACCTCAACTCTAAACCCAAAGTTGATACTCCACACAAACCCGAACTCATCATCTCACCAAAAGGGCTCGAGAAACTTCAGAGCAAATGGAAAGATAGCATTATTGTAAGACTCCTAGGAAAAGTGATTGGGTTTAAAGCCCTCATCAATAAAATTCCTTCTTTGTGGAACCTAGAAGGGGACTATGAGGTCATTGATCTAGAAGAAGGCCATTTCCTTTTTAAGTTTGATATGAAATGTGACTATAACCATGTCTTAACAGAAGGCCCCTGGATCATCAATAACCACTACCTCACGGTTAGGAAATGGGAATCATTTTTCAATCCAAAAAAGGCCTCAGAAACTCATACGGCAATGTGGGTGAGACTCCCATGCCTGTCTTTGGAATTTTTCCAAGAGAGGATCCTCCATGAGATTGGAAAATTAATTGGTGAACCCATTAAAATAGACACAAACTCCGCTGCCTCTTGCAGAGGTAAGTTTGCACGCATCTGTGTTATTGTGGATATATCTAAGCCCCTTATACCCAAATATCTTATAAATGTAGTCAAATACAACATTGAATATGAGTTCCTACCATCCCTATGCTTTAAATATGGCATGGTTGACCACAGACAAGACTTTTGCTCCACATTTAAAGTGCCGACCAAAACTCTGATGAATCCACGGAAAATAGCCACTTCTCGACTGAAGGAACGGGTCAGGACAATACAATAGCTAGTGCCTACACGGAACAAACTAATGAACCTAGAAGACAGCTAGACATGGAAAGCAGTTCAGATTATGGCCCTTGGATGCTCGTGCAAAGAAAAAATAAGAAACAACCAATAAAAAGTGTTGGAAGTGGAAATATGCAGAATCTGGGGTCTCATTCATATCAGAAGCAGTACAACCGTTTTAATGCTTTGAGTGACAAGGCACCCAAAGCTCCCAGTAACGTGACATCAAAAAACACGAATGGAGCGGGCAGGTACCAACGCAGCAGCAATCATCATACAGAAACATTAAATAAGGGTACTATTATGATTGAGAATGGGAGAGAATGGAGCACCCTCATTAATTGCGCAATGACAAACCGAAATAAAAGGGTTCGTGATATTGAGAAATCTCATAATGGTACTAAAAAGGAGCCCTACACGTCAGAGAAGGAGTCTAATCTCCTGAGGAATACAACTGGAACCAGCCATGTGGAGAACCCCCTTAATGTGAACTGCGAGAGCTCTAGCCACACACGACAGGCTAGTGAACGGGTTATTAATTCAGAAACTACCCCCATTATTATTGACAGTGACGCACAAATACTTCACCATGCAAACCAACCTCCCTTTGAGACCCACCTCACTACTAATACCGTCCTAAATACGACAGATTCTAGCCAGTTACCACCTAAGACCACCCTACCTCCTCTGTTAATTAATTGTAGCACCCAGCATGAAAGCAAACAAAGAGATGGACATAATCGCTCTAGCCATGATAGGAGACACCCAAGTCCTACACAAAACACTATCGAGGAAGGAGGAGGGCAACTTTCTGGTGGAAACCATGGTGGACGAAGTAGTTGTGGTAAGAGTAGCATGGAAATTTGCCCAGGTTCGACTGAAAATTTTGGTAAATCCCATACAACCATGGGAGGATCGAAAACTAATGGCAAATGTAATACCAACAATGTTAATGGAAGAAATAGTGAATATGGTGAAAAACCAACTCCCTTGGCCTTAAACGGAACCACTACCTTTACAATCCAACTCGTTCTCAATGAAAATGATTGTTTGGAACGTAAGGGGAGCGGGTAAACCCTTGTTTAAGCCCACCTTGGTTAAACTGAATAATATATACTCCCCGGAGGTGATTATTATTCTGGAGTCACAAATACCACTTGCTAATATGGGAACCTTCTTTGATGATTTGGGTTTCAACGAGAAAGAAAAATCTGACCCGCATCTCTATCCAACCCATCGCGGTTTCTAGTCAAGCCATCCACCTCCTTGTGACAGGGAAAAACTATGATGATTGGCTTCTAACGGCAGTCTATGCGAGTCCACTCCCCACGCTAAGAAGGAAACTTTGGGAGAATATCTGCATACTCGCGCGATAATCCAACATTCCTTGGCTGGTCACGGGAGATTTTAACGACCACCTTGACACTAGTGAGAAAAAGAGCTTCTCTAACTCTCATACTAAAGGCAACTGCTCCTATTTCGCAAGAAATATTGACAAATGTAAGCTCTCTGAAATTAGTAGCACAGGGTCGAGACTAACTTGGACCAACAGCAGGAAGGGCTTCGTAAATTCTATGGTAAGGCTGGACCGATTAATGGCTAACTCGGATTGGCGAATTAAGTTCCCGGAGGCGATCGTGGGCAACTTATCGAGAATAGCCTCAGATCACTGCCCTATGCTCATTTTCACGGAAGGTAAACCTACTCCCAAATCTACTAACAAACCTTTCAGACTCCCGGCTAGTTGGTTTGAGAGGACGAATTTTGACAAACTCGTAAGAGCAAGTTGGCACCCGCCCTTTAACATTAACCAAAATATTAATTTAATCACTAAAAATGCCATATTCTGGAATAAAAATGTCTATGGTAATATTTTTCAGAGAAAAAGGAGGCTTTTTAATAGAATTAAAGGAATCCAAATGGCCCAACAACAGAAATTTTCTCATAGTTTGGACTCTCTCGAAATTGACCTTAGGGAGGATTATAATAATATTCTTTGCGAGGAGGAAATTTTTTTGAAACAAAAATCTAGAATCCTTTGTCTTACGGAAGGTGACAGGAATACAAAAATTTTCCATACCTCTACCATTATTAGAAGGAGAAGAAATAAAATTGATAGGTTAAACATTGAGGGTGAGTGGACCGATAACAGGGACTTAATAAGCAATCATATAAAGGAATATTTTGAAAATATTTTTTCGAAAATTAGCCTTATTGATATTGAGAATTATTTTGACCACTCACTTCTCCCTAAAATCAACATTGAGGATAATAAAAGACTCAATTATGAGATTCGCGATTATGAAATTAGGAGAGCCCTCTTTAGCATGAAACATCCGAAAGCTCCCGGGCCCAACGGTTTTCAACCCCTATTTTTCCAAAAATATTATGACACGATTGCTCCGAGCCTTGAGAATGCTATTAAAGATAGCTTTCGTAAGGGATTAGTGCCCAATTATATGAACAAAAAACACATTACTCTAATCCCCAAAGTTGACAACCCGAAAACCATTAACCAGTTTAGATCCATTACATTGTGCAATGTCGCGTATAAAATTCTAACTAAGACTATAGTGAATAGAATTCGACCCATCCTTATGAAAATAATCAGCCCTTACCAAGCTAGCTTCTTACCTGGCAGACATACCACGAATAACATTATCATCACCCAATAAATCCTCCACACCCTCCAATATAAGAAGGGTAAATCGGGTGGAATCGTATTTAAGATCGATTTAGAGAAGGCCTATGATAAAGTGAGCAAGAAGTTCCTTCACAAAGTTCTTACTGCCTTCAACTTTAGTACCAAATTGATTGATCTCATCATGAATTATGTTACAACCACCAGCACGACCATCTTATGGAACGACGACCCCCTCGCATCCTTCAGACCTTATAGGGGGCTTCGACAAGGGGACCCTCTTTCCCCTTACCTGTTCGTGATATGTATGGAATATCTATCTTGCGATATCTCGAGGAAAGTGGACTGCAAAGAATGGAAGGGACTCCATGCCTCCCCGGGGGCCCAATCATCTCGCATTTATTCTTTGCTGATGACTTAATCCTCTTCACCGAGGCTTCTAGCACTGCGTGTTACTCAGTCATAGAGACCCTGAAAGACTTTTGCCTTCTCTCCGGACAAACTATCAACCTTACTAAGTCCAAGATCTATGTGTCTCCTAATATTTCCAGAAGAGATGTCCTCGATCTTGCTCACACCTGCGGTATGAGTCTCACCAACGATCTGGGGAAGTATCTGGGCACCCCTCTTATTATGGGATGTGTGAGTACGAATTCCTTCTCCGATATCCTCGATAAGATGAAGAGAAAACTCATCGGGTGGAAGACCAATCTCCTTTCCATGGTTGGACGAGCCACGCTCATTCAGACCACCACCTCTGCCATCCCAAGCTATAACATGAAAACACTCCCCTTCCTTGTTAGCGTCTGTAAGGAAATTGATAGGATAAATCACAGCTTTCTTTGGGGAGAATACGAAAACAATAAGAAGGTCCACCTTATTAAATGGGATATTATTTGTCGACCCAAAAGGTCTGGGGGTTAGGGATCTGGAAGGCTGCTATCAATAACATGACCACCATTTCCAAACTCGATTGGAGACTCATAAATGAAGACAATACTCTATGGGTTAAAGTCTTAAGAAAGAAATACGCAAAAAACCACGATCCCAGAACCTGGCCGAAGAAGAATAAGGCCTCTCACATCTGGCGGGGAATTTTCAAGAATAAGGCGACCATGAATAAAAATATCAAGTGGGATATCGGAAATGGAAAGGCAGTCAACCTCTTTGATGATTGGTGGTGTGGTGATAACCCCTTAAAACCCAACTTGGGGTTACCCCTGATGAGGACACGAGAGTGGAAATCTTATTGGACCAACAGGGTCGATGGGACCATACTGCCATATACCATTGGATCCACCCTTTGGATACTAATGTCATCCTCAACAAGGATTTACCTAGGATTAGCTCCCAAAGCGACAGAACCATATGGACCCCTAACCCGAATGGTAAATTTACCATCATGTCGTGCTATGATCTTCTCTTGGGGAGGGACCTTAATGTGCCGGGGCATAACGAGTGGAACCACATATGGAAGAAACAAATTCCCCTAAAATTGAAAATTTCCTATGGACCAACCTCCATGGAAAGCTCCTCACTAACCAGCACCGTTTGATTAGAAACATGACGGATGACCCAGGCTGTCACACGTGCGGTAGGATCGAGAACATGGAGCATGTGTTTCGTGAGTGCTCCACTGCCAAGGAAACTTGGAAAATTATGAGACTGAGGCTTAACCCGATCAGTGAGGGCACGGAGGGTCTTGGAGAATGGATCATAACGAATGTTTCAAATAATAAACATGACATCCTCTTTATCTCAACTATTTGGCCCCTTTGGAAAGTTAAGAACCAACGAATCTTCGAGGACTTTTCTCCTCCGCCTACTATGATTGCCAAGTTTAGTGTAAACTATGCACTCGAGATCCACTGACAAGCATAGGGGGCCATCAGTTTATTCACTAATTTTGTGGTCTTGTCCTTGTGCAGATAGATTGAAGATCAATAGCGATAGAGGTTAGGATAATAGTATTAGAGTGGGATCTTTCGGTGGAATTGTGAGAGACTAGAGGGGCGAATGGATCACCGACTTTATTGGAAAAATCATTAGAGCTCACCCACTACGTGCTGAATTCGAAGGCATCTTCTACGGCTTGCTCTTGGGAAGAACATCAGCCTTGAGTGGGATAGCAAAATGGCAGTGGACATGATCAATGAGGGGGAGTGGATAAATCACCCATATTCAGCCATTATTCTCGACTGTAGAGATCTGAAGACGGAGCTGAGAATTGTTGTCAAGTTCATTCCAAGAGAAGCCAACCGGTGTGCGGACTGGTTAGCCAAGTACGCCAAGTCTCGGGCGGAAGACTTATTCACTTTGATAGAGCCCCCGGACCAACTCAGAGCAATTATCGATGAAGATAAAAACAAGTTTCAGGATGAGGCGTCTGGATCAAACAAAGTGTAACTGCCTCCACTGTGTGGAGTTACTGTTAGGTTTATGCTTTCACATTATGGATGTATGTCGGACTATTCGTACTATCATGGTTTGTTTGGTTAATTAGTTAATATATTTCCATTTTCACCAAAACAAATTATTTAAAGGAGGAAAAATTGACCAATTAAAGTTTAAAACTTTGAGTTGATAACTGATGAATAAAACATTTATATTCGTATAATATGTTGGAGACTTAAGGCTCGAAAATAAGAAACTTTAGATTTATAATATATAAGGATGACTACTAAACTAATTATGATAAATATTTCTTTAATGTCAAAGGACATTAAATTCTCTTTTGTAGCAAAACTTCAGGTTTATTTATGGATAAAAATGTTAGAGAATCTGTCAAAAAGTACTAACTATATATATCAACCTTGATCAATGATAATATAATTTACCTTTTAAAAATGAAGTGTTTAATTTCACATTCTCTGCAAATTCCTAAGACTCCGATAAATAACAAATGATTGGAATTTGAAAAGTATTTGAAATGAAATACCATTAAAAGGACAATTTATTACTAAAATGAAAGGCCAAGAGATAAAAGATTAGTGTTTAAACCATTAATAAGATGATTAATGGGGCATTTTTTTTAGGTCGAAGAAGCCATTAACATTCACAAAATCACAAACAAGAAACCATTAATAAGATAATTAATGGGACATTTTTTTTAAGTCGAAAAAGCCATTAGTATTCACAAAATCACAAATAAGCTCAAGATTAGTTTTCACTATCTCAAAAAAACAAAACAAATGACGAGATAAAATAAAATCAAAATTTGAAAAACTTTTTCTAACATGAGAAATAAATGATGATTAAACAAGCAATTGACAAAAATGCCCTAATATACTATAATACCTACTAACTTGATTGGTTAAAGTAAACACTAATGATGGATTGTTAGAAAGATTGTGTGCCTAGAAAGTTAAAATGCACACCTTTACCCTTCTGTAAAAAAAAATTGATTAAAAAGTGTGTTACTTATAACCTCCGAGCTTCCTATTTTTATCCATAATAAAATCAACATCCCCTCCTCACTCCTATCATACTCTAGCTGTTCAGAATTTACGAATAGGCATGAGCATATGTCAAAAACTCCTATTTCAAATGGATGCATTTTACGTTTTTAGTGAAATGCTCAAATTTCAGATTTTACACATTAGCTAAAATGGGCCAATTAACGAATCATTTCACTAATGAAACCAAAAAAAAATTAATGGACCAATTTATAAACGGACTAACATATAAATTTGGGACAACCAAATGGGGCCTTAATGTTTATGCTAATTAAGAAATGAAGTATTAATTTAAAGAGTGTTTAATTAATTTGCGGTCCCGTTTGCTTGTCTTTTGAATTGTTACCTTCTCTTGCAAAATTGAATATTTATGGCTTCTTAGAACTTGAATGAGATGATTGCACTATTTCTCTTAGAATAATTACTCACTCTCTTCATTTGTAGCATTGTCAGAAATAAATATTCGTAAAATTTGTGCTCCGGATCAATATCCCATTTCATAAAATTGCGAAATAAGTGCAAACTCAACAATATTTATTTTTCCCTCTTTTTGAGAGAAATATCTCTTATAATGATATGTTGCCTATGTTCTTTTCATACTTAATGATATTGTTAATTTGACCAACCAAGTTGTCCATCCTTTCATAGTTTTCCTCCATGTTTTGCCCATGACCATCAATATGAAGGCTTTGTAATTTTTATATTCTTCTTGGTGTCCCAAAATTCCTCATTAATAATAGTTTCTTTAACCGTAGTGATGTGAAACGCAGTGGAAATTATCACAAATAAGCAAATTTCTCCAATTTCTAAGAACTCAAAATATCATAAATGGCAAAAGTGATTGCAAGGGGAGCCCTAGGGATTTATTTATACTAACCCTGCTTAAGGCTTTAAACTGTTTTGAATATTCTTTAACAAACATATAACCTTGCTTGAGGCTTTGAACACGTGCAAATAGGTCCCCTTGTAATTCTCAGGGATGAAGGTAGCCACCATCTATTCCTTCATGCGTTCCCAAGAGGTAATTAGGAGTAAATCATTTGTTACCCTGTCGTGCACCAATTGATCCCACCATACCAAGGCATAACCCTTCAATTTTGCAGCAACATACTTGACACATCTATAGTACAGGTATTGCTTTAAATCAAAGAAATACTTTACACGTTTCAACCAATCCATAAACGCGTCTGGATCCTTTTTTTTCATCAAATATACTCACATCAATACGGATATCACCACGCATAGCCTTGACAAATAATTTAATTAAAGTATTAAGGCATTCCTTTGCTAGTCCTCCACCCCGTAACAGATCCTCAAGGTCCTCATCATAGCCCGTTTGGGCCCCTCAAGCTGTCGTCACTACAAAAAAAAAGTTCTTTTTAAAACTGAACCTTTTAAGACGGCTAAATTTGAGTCCCTGAAACCATCCTTTTGAGACAACTAAAATTTGTGGTCTTAAAAACTAATAGTTTTTAAGACTCCTTTTATTAATCGTCCCAAAAAATAGTACTAAAGAGACGGCAAATTAGCAGCCGCCTCAAAAGGTATACCTTATGAGATGACTAATTTTTTTTCCGCCTTTCAAACTTTATCTTTTGATTCTTCAAACTTATTTTATTAGCATTTTAGATAAAAAAAAAAGAGGGAAAGAGAACTCCAAAACAAAACCTTACCCCACCACTTTTTTAACCTAGGCAAAACCTCACCCCGCCCAAATTTCTTTCTCGCTCTCGTCGGTCGCTTCCTTTGACAACCTCAGGTGCTCCGGGGTAAGTCGTATTATTCCTCTTTAGTAATGAATATTGGTGAATTTGTGTGATTTTCGATTTTTCTTTATTTACATCTACAATTTCATACATAGAAAGAATATTACACATAGGTTGTGTAAAATGATCGCATGTTTGTGTCTAGGTATGTTAATAAGAGTTAAAAAATTTTGGGCCATATAAACAATATGTGTGTGTGTGTATATGTGTATGATTTTAAATAGCAATTTATTACTATTATGAGCCTTTCTTTAGGTAAATGTATTTTACAAAGTCACTATTGCTTAAGAGAGGTGGTACAAATTAACATGGGAATGGGCCATATATAGATAGAATCTCAAGAATAACAAATGGCACACGTGAGCGAAAAACACAATTTAAATTGATTACAAAGAATTAGTGAGACCATATATAGACAAAAATAAAAAAAATTGTAATAAGGGTTGTTGCATCAACATCTAAACTGAATGACTATATGCCAACTACGAGGCTGCCCGGAGATGTAGCCGTCTCACCTAATTGTAATAAAAGAAAATTGGTTCAATGTTGAATATCGCATTGGTAATTCTAGTATGACACGATTGTACCCACGATATTGAGTATAACAACATCACCATTAAATTACTGACACTGAGTTCTGGGTCTAACAAGGAACCACTATATGTATGCACAAGTACTCTTGACGCCAAAGCTAGAACAAGACCCCAACAATGTAGGTCTATCAGTATTAAGTCATGGCGAACCGGACCCAATATTGATAGAAAACTACTCATGGCGAACCGAACCTAATACTTCTCTAACCTTTGACTTATGTGACTGAATAGAGGAAGTTTTTAAACTTATAAAGATTGATTCGAGTTCGGGGATGGAACAAGTGATTACCCAATCAGATATTAACCAAATAAGTTATCATATAACAAATTGACAAAGAATTCCGGTGGGACCATATCATAAAGCAAAATGATTTCCAGTTACATCATTTTCCTTAGTTTCTATTCCTTGTTGTTCTCTGGATTTGTATTTCTGCTTCGGTGTAGTGATTGGGGGGAGTAGGCTGAATTGAATGAGACAAAAAATTTATTTCCAACGCGAGTAGTACTTTGAAAAAGGTTAAATTACGATCTTGCATATAAAAATAAGGGCCTTTTGATTGACCCTCTTCAAATTTTGCCTTCATATTTCGGAATGGTATTTTCTAATTTCGAATTCATTATTTGTTTATAAAAATTGGACAATTCAAAATCTTATCCAACTATTAATTTTGCATAGAGCAATATTGTCTTTCTTCTGTTGGTGAGGTTTATCTAATACAAGGTAAATTTGTTTGTGTGTATCACTAATTGTGTTGATTTTTTTTAAGCCATACTCATCTAGAGGTTGTTGTGTTCAAAGTTCCTTTTATTTAATGGAAGACTTTGGCAATCGTAGGTTGTTTTATGATAATTTCGGTAGATGGTTTGAATTAATTGTTAGTTCTATTTTATTGGTGGTTGGTTGATGTCACTTACTTTAGTTTGTCGAAGATTTGAATTGGCGGTTTCTTTATGTCACGAATTACTTAAGTTAGTTCTATATACTTTATGTCTATTTTTAATCATATCTTACTCATATTTATTTTGATAAATTATTTATTGATAAACTTGACTATGTGAGGTTTGTATAAACAAAAAATCGTCAATTATTTAATTAGAGTAATTGTGATCTTTTATGTGTCCACTTTTAAATCGAAGTACGTTGTAGATTTCGCAATACTTCCATCATGAAACTGATTGAAAAACAGTGCGGGACATGTAGTATACATGTTGTAGTGTAAGAATAATTGAGTCTAGAATTGTGTTGCAAGCGTGTGATTGACATAACACATGTGTGGTGCTCAAATCATGTGTTTAAAATTGAACATAAAAAGCCCTTTATCTATTGAATTCTTACACAACCATATTTAGTCTAAATGTAGTAATAGTTACTTTGCATTTGAGCTTGGTTTTATCCAATGTGCAGTTACGGATTTGGTTATGTTTATTCACAGATGTACAAATACACATCTTCAATTTGCATCCTTTTATTTTTAACAGTGCAAACCTCTGACCAGTCTTTTTGTCGTGTGTTTTTATCTTCTTGTTAATCAATATTCTTACAGACGAAGACAAGTTAACAAGGTTCCTTTGGGTGTTATAGTTAATCACATTGAAATCTCATTGGTGTTATATTTAATCACATTGAAGTGTCATTGCCATGTTGGGATGGAGACAGAGGGTTTTGTAATTTAGAATGCTATGATGAAATTAAATTATCTTGATTTGATGATTTTTGACTGCCTGAATTTGGGCAATTGCTGTTCACATATTTTAAGTATCTTTGATGATTTCTGTGGCAGCTTCGGGTAATAAAGGAAGTTATCGACAACCAGAGAAGGATAAAAAGAAAGATGCGCCTCCTCCACCTATGAAATATGAAGATTTGAACCGGGTTGAAAAGGCTAAAAGGCGTTCAGTAGTCAAACCAATTGAAGCTAAAAATAGAGTCGAATTGTTTCTGCATTTTTCCTCGATATGAACGCAGAACTCAACTTCTTGGTCTGGAGTTGAAGTTCTTCCAACTTGATCCTATGCATCCTGTTGTTTATAAGGTTGACTTACAATATTTATCTGGAGATATTTTTGGAGGCAATGCTCGTTGTATTGCAATAGTTGTGAAGGTCAACCGCTAAGCTTAAAGGTCAAGCGGTACTTTGCAGGTTAGTGACAAAGGGCCTAAGTTGTACTTATACTCATATAAATGTTGTTTACTATATCATGCATGAGGTCCTAAGAGTTTTCTTGGGGGCTCCATTTATATTGTTGAATGGAACTAGTTACTCTAAGGTGGGGACTGCATGTGTTGCTATGGTTGCTCATGCATTTTCGATATAGTGTCAAAGCCATTTTTGTTCATTGGTTGGATTCAACCTTACTCGTCAGTTGGCGCATTGCATATAGATTCTTAAAATAAAAATTATGTTTAATGCTAATTATATTGAAAAACTGAATAAATGGTCATATGACATGTTAAATTTGCTGATTTATTTATTTATTTTTGTTGTTATGAATGGGCTGAGTACATATTACATTTGTTTGGCCTTTTTTTAAACTGATTTTTGACTGCTTCAATCTGGTCACATAAAAGTGTACACATCTGAATTATAAATTAATCTTTATTTTTTTTTTTTTGAATCTGAATGAGTGATGCAATTATACACTAGTTATTGTTAGATTGTACCGTTATAATGTAGTTACTATTTATAACCACCACAAAATATTAGGCAAAAAAATTCTTAGCAAAAAGAGAACTCATTTGAAATCCAGTTACACTGTACCTATATCTATCTATCTTCTTCCCCAGTTTCTAACACAAATCCTTAGACAATCACCACAATTCAAGTAGAACCTCACTAATAGAAAGTGTTTATCATTCCACATTTTTTTCCCTTTTTTTTCGGAGGTGGGGGGTGGGGTGGGGGCGGGTTGGGGGGCATGTTCATGGTCTTGCTCAATTGGGAAGAAGAATTAATCTTATCTGGAGCGAAATCCAGTCCGTAATTGTCAGAGTATTGGGAAACTTCTCCCTGTTCTTTGGATATAAGCTTCGAGTAATATTTTCCATGAGTTTATCAAAGCACTGGGAAAGGCGTTGATGTTCATACACTGGTTGTGAAGCGAGAACCTGCGATTTCACATTTTTAAACATTTCTTCGCTTATAAGTATCAAACTCAACATTGGTCCGCTAAGACTGCACTTGTTTCTAGAGTCCTCATATAGAACGATCTCGAACATGAATTTCAGTATTTCAGGAAATAATGTAGGGAAATATTCCAAGAAAAATTAATGGAAGCTGGGGAGGTGGGCGACTCTCCAACTGTTATATTGTTGAAATAGTAACTAGCCAGATAATCCACACAAGATGCACACTGTGACATGATACTTGCATCCGGTAATTTAAGGCCAGAATGGATAGATCCAACAACCAACGCAAAGGTTGTAAAATCCTGATTCAAGATATAAGTGATGTGAGTGTTTAATAAAGCCTCCATAAATGCAAAGTATGCGCCTGTGAGCTTTCGATATACCAAAACATCCATCAAAGGGATCGAGGATACCATCTTCAATGCAATATCCAGAGAATCGACAAGTGCTCTATCACCACACTTCAAACACACCAAAGTTGACATAGCTACCAACCAGAACTCTTGAGAGAATAGTCAAATAAATCCATGTTCCCTTGTACTTGAATGTGTACATATCCACATGATTAAGAATAGACAAAATCCTTGATCCGTAAGAAATGATTAATTTGCTCACTTCTAGAAAAAGCAGTATGTAATTAGGAGATGATGTATCAAAATTCAATCTCTGTGACTTATTTAGCACAAGCTCAGCTATAAATTTCAGCAACGGAGTTGTTACCTCTTGGCTCTCTGACCAATGCATGATTGCCTTCAGCACAAGTGGCATATGCGGATATATCCAATCAAAAAGGAAACCATATGTTTTTCGATTATTTCCAGCCTTTGCAATCCCTCTAAGATCCCGCATCAATTAATGCTCGCTGAATGGATTTCGTGCGAAATATCACATCAGGTGTTGATTCCAAAATCGACAAAAACCTGCAGAAGGGGATCCATGGAAGATTTGTATTTACAAAGGTTGTCTTCTATGAAGACCAATAAGCCGACAATGTAAAAGAAGGTTGTTCTTCTAGGAGAACATTGTAAGTCTTTCAAACAAGGGAAGTGCTCCTTGTTATGATGAGAAATTATCGTTTGAACAGTATTCAACTTTAGAAGCATCCTTATTATGATGAGAAATTATCGTTTGAACATTCAGATGACATTTCCAGAAGTAGATTTAAAGTTTGATTGATGACTTCTTCACTCTTTGCATAGAACTTCAGATTTATTGCGATCTTTTCTACAATAACATTCATTATGATGAGAAAATGATCCTTATTATGATGAGAAATTATCGGTCGAATATTCAGATGACATTTCCAGAAGTAGATTTAAAGTTTGATTGATTACTTCTTCACTCTATGCATAGAATTTCAGATTTATTGCGATCTTTCCTACAATAACATTCAATATCATCATATGATCATTGAGTCCAAGAAGCTCAGATAGTCGGGTATATAGCGGCTTATAAGATTGGATTGCCTGATGACTTTCTAAAATGTTGAAAAAATATCAAAATTGCACAGTCCAGTCTTTGCTTGCTCAGTTCACTATATCTGACCATGTAGTCCACCGTCAGTGATGTTTATCAAGCGGAGTATACGTGCTGAGAGCACTGCATCATTTATTCTTTGTGATTCCCCACTATATGCGACAAGTTGATTTGTCTTAAGAATCGCCACCACTATATGCATTATCCAAGTAAGTTTAGTTTCAATGATAGACAACTATCACTGTAGCATATAAATCAGCGTACGCGCGTCGGAGATCACTCTCGCTCTCACTTGCAACTTCCTCCCCCTTACTCACACTGCTATCACTGTCGAGGTGTCCTTGTGAGCTTGCATCCTCATCGTTGAGAGGAGCACTGTCAGTACTCACATGACTAGCAATGAATGCGGTGAAGTTACATTCATGCGCTGACTCGTCTCCAGAGTCCACCGACTCGACCTCGCTATTGTCACTAACAGTGGTGTTTAACGCAAATTTGGATTGTTCTTGACGTTTTAACCTAGTTGCACGCTCAACCCCCCTATGACCTCTACCACCGCACTCAAAACATCTCTCACTTTCTTTCTTAGAGGTGTCCTTTTATCTTTCTCAAATTTCTTTTCAGATTTATTTTTCTCAAAATTCTTTTCATCTTTAAAATTTTCATTTTTCTTTAATTTGAGAAATTTCTTGAAATTTTTAGCAAAGAGGATCAAATAATCTAAGTCAAAATCAGAATCAGACATCTCTTCCTCTCTTTTCTTAGACCACTCTCCTCTCTTTGACCCTTCACTTTTACTGGTCTGGGCTTTAAGAGCTACCCCTTTATCTTTTGATTTTATTGCGTTTGGGAACATGCCGATTTCATAGGTCTGAAGGTCTCCAACTAACTCCACTAATTTTAGCGTATTCAGATTACCTAATGAATTTAACACAGTGACTTTGCGGATAAATCTCTTAGGCAGTGATCTCAAAATTTTCTTAACTACCCTAGCATCAGGAATGTGTTCTTCTAAATTAAAATTAGTGTTCACGATATCAGATAAGCGTGCATAGAATTCATCGAAACACTCATTTTCATGCAGGGAGATAGTTTTAAACTAAGTAGTTAAGTTTTGCAATTTATATTCTTTCACTGCATTTGTGCCTTCATGGGTAAGTTGAAGAACATCCCATGATTCTTTAGACGTGGTACACGTCATGATGCGTCGAAACTCGTCAGAGAACTGTTGAAGTGTACGCTGCTTGACACATGATGTACGTACGAAGATGATGGATGCATTGATTCGGATCAAGGCCGTCAAGGATGATCGTGGAGACGTGCCGAATGTAGCGATATCAAACATACTTAATTGTGATCTAAGATACTTGAAAAATTCCTAGATTCTACCCCGGACATTAAAATTCCTTTATAGTAGTGGTTAGGTGACAAGGACGACAGTGTTTGATCCCTTAACACAACCCAAGTTCTGTTTGATACAGTTGTAAGCTAGCTTGGTAAGTTAAGCATGAAAGGTTTTTTTGTTGATTGCACGAGCTAGGCAGAAGGTAGTGTACAGGGACGGAGCCACGATTTCACGTCTGGGCTGGCTACCTTAATGATGTTTTCTGGAGGTTCGACGGCAGGAGGCCCGAGCCAAATTTTTTCTAGGTTATTTTTTAATATTCACCAAATAATTACTTAAAAATAATTAAATATTATTCTAATTAACGATTATAAAAATAACTAACAATTAATATTATAAACTTATAAATACCTAACAATTAATACAAGTTGGTAAAAACCCTAATTTCAACAATAAATGAAATAAATACGCAACAATAAAAACCCTAATTACAACAATAAAATCTCTAATTAGAGCCCCAAAAATTATAAAAGCTCTAATTTCAGCAATAAATGAAAATAAATATGTAACAATAAAACCCTAATTACAACAATAAAAACTCTAATTAGAGCCCTAAAATTGATAAAACCCCTAATTTCAGCAATAAATGAAAAAAAATATCAAAGTTACATTAACTTTACCATGCGTATTTGTAGAGAGGAAAGATGATGAGAGAGTCAGAAACTCGGTAGAGAAAAAGAGAGACTTGGCATCGGCGATTTTGTTTGAGAAGAGGAGAGATGCGGCGGTGACGGTGAGCGGAGGAGAGAGATGAGAAGAGGAGAGATTAGGTTTAATTTAGGCAGGGGCGGTTTGGTGTGTATTGAAAGGTCGGTTGTTTTTGTTTTAAATTTTAAGGTATTTACATTTTTTCCCTCAATTTAAAACTCTTATAAAATGTTACCTTATACTTTAAAAAACAAGGATGGGTTGAATTGAAATTACACCTTACCTTTGTTTTTTTTCCTTCCTCTCGAATTGGCGTGAGGCCTCCGTGCGGGATTTGCCACTGTTCCAGCCGCCAGGATTCTATTGTAAACCCTGAAGATAATGTCCAATTTTCTGCTCTGAACTCTAAAAAAAACATGGATGCAAACTGGGGTGTCCACACGGGAACCCGTGTGGACACCCTTGTTTACATCCACCCTTTCTTCACATCATGAACAATATTTTTGGCACGTCTTTCTTCCTCATTCAATATTCACGTGCTAAACTCTTATGTGGTAGGAGGTTTTAACCCACGGCCAAACTTTCCAATTCAACACACCATATTAATAAAAGATGGACTACTGCCCACATGAGGAGGATGACCATTTTCAAAGAAAAATCTACCAATATCATGGCACGTTTTTTCTCTAGCCTCATTTTTAGTTGTAAGTTTGGGTTCGTCATCACAACCCTCGTCATCAAGGTCACAACCACAAACCTATCCATGGGTCCTTTAGTCCCCTTAGCCGTACTACCCAAGCTTGAACCATCCTTTGATGGGTTGCTTTGACCGGTGTAATACGCACCACTTCCAGTCCATTCCTCTCTTTTTCTTTGCTCCAAATCTCTTTCAACCAATTTGTTTTCCGTATACTCCCCAATTTCCTCTCTCACATCCCGGGGAACTCTCTCCCATATTTTAACATTTCTTTTTGTTCAACCAAGATGATCTTTCATTCTTTTCACTTCCCCTTTACAACCTTATTGCAATAATTGAATTAATATAGTCATACCCCTTCCCATTGTCGACCACCGTACCATATTTCCAAGCCAGATCATTTCTTGACATAATTAAACCACAACAAAGTATAAGTAAAGTTACATTCACATATTTTAGAAAAATAAAGAAGTTTCTTTTTTAGCAGTTCTTTAACCTTTAAACAATGAATTGAAAAAACATTTGACCTTTAAAATATATAAGTTTGTTAAAATATATTAATCTCAGTTTAAAAAAAACATATTAAGCTCAGTTCAAACAAAAAAAACAACAGATTTGTTGTTAATTATAACTTTTTTAAAGAAAAGTTAAAAAACTACTAAAAACCAAAAACAAGTGGTTGGGAGAAACCTACAACATAATCGAGTGGTCAAAAACTCTACTAAAAACAAAAAACAAGTTGTCGACATAAACAAAAAGGGTAAAAATCCACTAAAAACAAAAAATGAAATGAAATTTGAGTCTTACCTTGGTCCGGAGAAGGAAATGAGTGGTCGGGAGAAGGAAAGGAGTTTGCGGGAGAAGGTCAAGAGAAAGAAAGGAGAGAAAGAGGTTACGTATTAGGGTTTTGTAAGTTTTTCTTTTGTTTAACTTTTAACTTGAGTGGTTTCCTTAACTCTTTTTTTTAACACACAATTAAACAATGAACGCCTCACTGCCTCGCCTCTTTGCACCTCAAGGTGAAACGCCTCAGCCCCCTTGAGGCGTAAGCCTCAAATTTCAAGCCCGAGGCTTAAGCCTCAAGGCATTTTTTCTCTGATTCTTCTCGAGCCATATGTCTCACCTGATTTTTAAAACATTGCACATTTTTAAAAAGAAGCTGCTGCCGGTATTCTTTTGAATGATTTGGCCTAGATTTTCTTTCACCATTCTCTTAAAGGGACAATTATGTATTTGGTGATCCGAAGCGACACGTGGTGTGGTATTGTGCTCCCGTGAGAAGACTATCTTTAATTTTGTATTTTAGTTTAGGGTAATATTGTAATTTTCCTTTATTTCTAGTCTTTAATTGGTCTCCAAGCATATTTGGGGCTAATTAGTTATTTTTAGTTATTAGTTGTTCTTTTTAGGTCTTAGCTTGGCTAGCAAGCTAACCTCTCCTGTAAATAGGCTCTTGACCCTCATTTGTACTGACACTTGAATATTGAGAAAGAGAATAGATAGAGAAAAAAACCCATTTCTTTAGGTTAGCTGCTGTTGTTGTTTTTGTGTATTGTAATAATAACGCTTCCACATTCTTAGATTCACATCAAGGATTGATTAAGAACATGCCCTTTTTTATTGCAACAACAACAAAAAAATCTGTTCATCAGGAAAAGGGTCGCTTTCATACCTTTTATCACGGTGTAAACCGTCGCGATAATTACGCGGTGGGGTAATAAGACGGTCATCATCATATAAGGAATGGCGTGTGAATGGGACTCCACAATTATTCTCATCAATGTATTTTACCTCATACCCATCTCTATCACCATCAAATTTACCCAATTTTAATAGTTGGGGATGCAATTGTTTTATCCACTCTGTAATTTGTTAGTCCCGTGATTGATTCTTCACGACAGCATAGAAAGAACCGAGTATCCAATGGGTGTTTCAAAATCGTACGTGTTCGGGAACAACTTCCATGTTAGGGTCATGGGTTGTTTTCCTTGACGTTTGTCCATTTGGGATTGTTCACGAGTTGCCAATTTCAGCTTTAACAAGGGCTAGGATATGTTGTCGATGTTCCAACGTCGGCTGAAGATTGTGCGGCCAATGATGCTGTCCTCATTAATTTCTGTTAAAGACGTTAGTTGGATGTCCCGGCTTAGTCGCGGTGGGCCCGCTGCCCTCTATGCCTTCGTGGTCCCCTGTTGCTGCTGGGAAGGGCCTGTTGGCCCTTTATTGTGCACAGCAGCCCCTGTGATGGCTGCCCTTGGGCATACATACTGCTCGGTTCATCACAGCTATCGGCCGGTGCTTGTGGCTCTTACCCAGCTTTTAAATATTTCATTGTGTAAATCAATAAATTTATCCTCCATTGATGTAAATACATTTTGCATATCTTCAAGAATGATGGGGGATTCGTCCACCTTGGAATGTTGTTTTCTTGGGCCCATTCTACCACAAAAAAGAATGTACGAACGGTACAAATACGTACCAAGAGCGAAGATCTCTTGCGAAGATGGCTCTGATACCACTTGACGTAGTGCAACGGAATTAGTCACCAAACAAAGCACCTAAGAGAAACAACCAAAAGAAAGGAAAAAAATATTCTTTATTAAAAAAACTACTCTCCTGCTGCGAACAATTTTTTAAATCAATAGATAAATGAATACTCCTATTACCTATTGATGACTAATAAAAGAAGTAAAATAAAACAAGGAAACTAACAACCCTTCTCCTAATAAACCAAACACTAATATTTAGCACAATTAGAGTTGGCTCCAGCAGGGCTGGCCGAAACTCTCAGGAAACAGAAAGTAGATAAAAACCAAACTAAATAAGTAAATAAATAAAGGATTAAGATAAGTCAATAAAAAACACAGCCATAATAATCGATTTCCATCACTAACACTCCTAACTACTCCAAGTACTAGAGAGAGACGCCACTAGGAATCCGTGAGTAACAAGTCCCTCCATTTTCTCGTCTCCTCGTTAAAATGAATCTTTTCATATAAAACCATTTAGTAAATTCTCGATGGTTGTCCTTAGTCACATGCCATTGACAAACCTAGGGTTAACATTGCATGTGTCATAGTATAGGCCTGTCGTACCTCTATCACTAGGCTCTGTCATTTTCTTGTCGAATGCCATAGCACGTACTTCCTTGGCCACCAGGGCCAAGGAAGTCCCTCCCGATTAATAAATTTCATATTTCCATTAATGATGGTTAAGAGCATTTACTGATTCACTCGTATAAATATGATACTTAAAGAACCAAACCAACGCACCCTTATCCATTGAGAGCCAAAATTCTACTTCAATTAACATATTTCTTATTGTTATACATTTGTTGCATATCATTGGAGTTCCTAGAATGTTCTTTCGTAGACATTAGCACTTATTAAACCACACGAAACTCAGATCCGTATTTATCATCTCTTTCTAGCCTAGGTCCGTAGTTTGACATACGCAATGTTGTCAACATCAAAGTTGCATATAGTGTTCATTTAGGGTCCATTTGGCTGTCCCAATTAATACTCTTTGGTTGCATGAATGAACATATTCAAAATTTAACAAAATAACGTAATTCATAAATAATAAACTAGTCAATTTCATCGAAAACTTGGACTTGCACAATTTAAAATTAGAACATTAGTATGACTACATCAATAGAATTCTCTCACCATACAATTCTCACTCTCAATTGGTACCCCCCCCTCTCTACCTGTCTCTCTCTCTCTCTCTCTCTCTATATATATATATATATATATATATGTATATATGTATGTATTTACAAACGTATGTATCTATCGATAATTGAAAACTCATCCTTACTCCCTTATTAATTTACCCTCACCTATGTATGTCTTCGGACGGGTTTTAATACCCGTTGATTAGTTTTCACTCCACACATTAATTAATAAAGGTTTCATTGAATAGCCTTTCACCCTTCGGTAAATAACTTGCCACGATGACATTTTACTTTTTTGAACAATAGATAAATTGGAAATAAATCAGTTCAAATGAACATCGATAATCCATTAATTCTAAATTGACCAGTTTTATCCTTTAGAGTTTTACCACTCATCGATCTGAACATCTTCATATCCGCCACATTCATTTTGTGCACACCCAACACTATGTCCAGATAACATGGAAGGTTTATTGGCCGTTCTATATAACTCCACCTTTAACTTTAAAGGTATATATGTTAATCACATAATACGCCAGTAACACTACCAAATCTGCTTTAATCCTATGGGCAACATCATCACTAATATCTCCGATTTATATAATTAAATAATTGACCAATCTATATAATTAAACAATCTACATAACCAAACAGATCCTTATTAATTCTCGGTTATCCTCAATGAATTATATCTCCTACCTGCAACTCCAACACTTTTGTGTAGTGGTGTTTTCATATCTGTGGGGGAACCGTATATTCATATTTCAAGCATGTAGATTTGCCCCTGGGATCAGTCAAGGATGTGCAATTTATCAGGTTTTGAAGCTAAAAGTAACTAGTGGTTCCTTTGATTATTCTTTATGGATGTATTTCGCCTGGACTGTATTGGAAATCAGAAATATTGGAAAATAGGAGAAATTTTGAAAAATGGGAAAATTCCTAAATGGCATACATTAAATAATTTTGTATTAGTATTATGACTCCGATTTTTTTTTCGAAAAATCAAATTACCATAATTTTGAAAATTTCGGATCAGAAAATCGGAGAGTTCCCATTCCGTTCGATTTTTTTCCCCGGAAATTATGGAAAGTGAAAATACATTCCAAATTCGTAAAAAATGGATCGGATTTCGAAAAGTAAAAATTCACACCCTGAGTTCTGGTACCGATTCATACATGTAACACAACTTCGCAACTGCACTTCTAGATCAAGTCACGTTTCACATATATATTGTTGTATTTGTAAGGGATTTGTGTTGTACCTTTTATATATTCTTGGGAAGAAATGATGTGGGTTCAGAGTGATACTTAATTCTATTAAATAAGAATCTTGAAGTGATTTATACCCTGACTCTAGCTTTGCTAAGTAGCTATTAGGAGTAGAGGTTAGATGTTAATGTAGTACATACCTTTGTTTCATAATTGAACAGGATGCTTTGCCTAATTTTCCAGATGAAGAGCATTTTCATGCATCGAGAAAGAGTTGGGACTTCCCCTTGATTCAATAAACTCATCAATATTAGCATCCCCAATTGCTTCAGCTAGTTTTGGCCAAGTTTATAAAGCTCAGCTCAAGTGCTCTGGTCAGGTTATTGCTGTGAAGGTGCAACGGCCCGGTATCGAAGAAGTCGTAGGGTTAGACTTTTACCTTGTAAGGGTTCTAGGATCCCTTATAAATAAGTACGGTGATGTAATCACCAGTGGTGTTGCTCGTATTGTTTAATTCCCTCGTAGAGTTTATCAAGAACTCAACTACGTACAGGTTGGTTCCACAATCATATGTTTATCACACTTTCATATGAAGCATGTGCAAGTGGGCTACTTAATCGATTTATTTATTTACTTACATCTATCTGGTCAGCAAGAAAGATGGCATCTTGACCTGGGTGAAGTAGAAAAAATATGTAAAAAAAATAAAAATTTAAGACATCCATACGATGGGATTTTAGACTTTAGTAACATTTATTAATCATTATTGACTTTGATATCTAAGGTATTGAAATCTAGAAGTCTATTTTATGGAGGTAATTAAGTTATAAAAAATAAAACCACCAAAACAAAGAGTTGGCAACTTTAATAAAAGATTCCCCTGGGCAGAACGCAAGGAGGTTTAAAAAATGAGTAATGCTACTCTAATCGAAAATATTTATCCATTTCATACCCAATGTGCTTTAAGAGTTTGTATCCTGGCGAGACCCACACCTTATTACAATACCCTTAAACCACATTCGGTATGAAATGGATAAATATTTTCGGTAAGTACATCATTATTCTTAAAAAATATGATGGGAATCTGTTGTTATTTTCCTTTTATTTTTTTTCATTTTTATTTTATATCTTATATTTTTAGGGTGTGTTTGCTTGTCACTATTTTCCATGGAAAATAAAAAAATTCAACTATTTTCCATATTTTAAGGTGTTTGAATGAAAATTTTTCCAAGGAATTAATTCCCCTATTTTACACCGATCCTTCTTTATCCACTGACGCCGGAGACACCCACCGTAGCGTCCTAGATTGTATTCCTCCACCCCCACCCGGTGGCCCTCGTTTTGTACCCCAATGCGATCGCCAGTGCTACTATTGTGGAGAGATTGGCCATTTGATCAGCACATGCCCCCACCACGGTCCCCCAGCACCTCCCATGGTACCACATACTCATCCTCTTCATCCACCACCTGTCCAGGTGCCTCCGGTTCCGATTGGCCCTGTTGCACCTGTGCCGGGTAACGTGATGGGTTTAGGAGCTCATCGGGACGGAGACCCACTTTCATTAGCGCTTTAGATACTTTCGAGGAGTTTTCATGGGGATATTCGCATAGATATTCCTATATTCGATGGTTGATTCTCCTCGGATGATATGACTGTATGGCTCGCCGCTATGGAGACAATTTTCTACTACAAACGGGTTCAGGGCCGCTCATGTGTTATTCTAGCCGCCACCAAATTTCAGGGTTTTGCCTGAGTTTGGTAGTATGATTTTTTCTACCGTAGGACAGCTGCCGGACTCCCTCCTATTCAGGATTGGCTCGACCTTAAGGTTGCTCTTCAGGGATCATTTATTCCCCCGACATACGAGCGAGACCTCACGAGACGTCCTCAGTTGTAGAGTACACGGAGCAGTTTCAGCTCCTTTGCACTAGAGCTCGTCTTCCCGAGATTGAGGATCAACGGATACCCGCTATATTTTGGGTCTTTAGCCACATATTCAGTGGGATCTTGGGTTGAGAGAGATATTGACCTTTCTAAAGGCGGTAGAGATGCAACGCCTACAGCTCCTTCACCTTCACCTTCGCCTTCATTGGTTTCTGCTCCTCCTACAGTATCAGCATCGGCCTCGTCTACCACTATTCTAGCCATCACTACTTCCGCTGTGACACATCCAGGTTCTCCCACATTCTGGTGCTTTAAATGCAGCAACGTGGAACATCGAGCTTCAGATTGTTCCCTCCTGCGTCGGCGTGCCCTTTTGGCGATGGATCAGACATCAAAGTACCTTTATGACACCGAGCATCCTCCTGGCCATGCATTGATTACAGTATTAGAGGGTGACTCTATTGGCCTTCCCCTTTGAGTTCGTGGACGAACTCTTTTTGAGGCTAGTGAGTGATGGGAATCCATTGTTATTTTCCTTTTATTTTTTTCATTTTCATTTTTTATTTTTAGTTCTTTTTAGGTCTTTTCTTTTCTTAATTAGTCTCCAAGCATGTTTGGGACTAATTAGACATGTTTTAATTTTTAGTCGGTCCTTTTAGTCATTTTAGCTAATTACTTGATTAGCAAGTAATCCTTCCCATACAAATACCCCATGTAATCTCATTTGTACTTACTTTTCTCATTCTTGAAATATAAGACAACTTTTGATTCTCTCTCAAATTGGGGTTTAGTATTTCTTTTTGGCCATTGACGTGTAGTTTACGTCAAATTATATGTTGACAAACCAGACATCCTTGTACCAGATATATTTTGGGATTACACAAGCGGGAAAGTATTGACAATGGAGTGGGTTGAAGGCGTCAAATTAAACGAGCAAGCTGCAATTGCAGGACAAGGGTTAAAGTTTTGGATCTTGTGAACACCTTAGGGAAAGCTCGCTTTTCTTGATTCGGAATGATGAATGAGACACCTGAAGTATGATGCACTTAATTTTACTGTGAGCTAACTCAACTTGGAAACTATAGTTGATGGTCTGGGAGCTGTTCTTTATCAGTATCCATTTAATGGTGAGTGGCTTTCTGCACTTATTTAATAACCTTTTAATGTTCTTTCACCTTTTGGGTGCTTCATAATAATCTGTCAGACATTGCCAAAGGGCATTTATTTATATAATTTGGAGATGGGTCAGGTGTGCATTGAGTAAATTGTGTTATGTGACTACTTTAAACAGAAAACGATAACATGAAATATCGTGTCCGTGTGAGGACTTTTTTGACACAACGTCATGTGTTTGGGTCACACTTATGACTCGTGTTATTCGTGTTTTTATATTGTGTTTGATTGGGTGTAAAAATTATTAATCATGTTAGATGTCTTGTGTTTTAAATGAGTTGTGTCAGGTATACAAATACGATTTTGTGTCTTGTTGTGTTCGTGTCTTAATGATTCTTGTCGTGTTGTGTTTTGGGGGCCAAAAGACGACCCCAAAACACGGAGTTTCCACCTTTTTTTTTTGCTCCCTCTGTATCTAATAAACTAAATTAAGCAATGCCTTGTCCAAACTACTTGAGGATGGCTATGTGTCTCTATTATTCTCTATGTAGCGCAGCATTTTATGTTAAACCACATGCTATCACGTCTTTCTTTACAATTTCCATCCAAGTCAATTTAAATTACCTCTTCCCTTATCATTACAGTTAATATTAGTCAAATCATTTTCCCTTTACTGAACGCATATTGGTGTCGGCTGTGTGTTTAATTATCTAAGATATTTTTCTTTCAGCTTATTAATTATGGAAGCTATTGCTATCTATAATCTCACAAATTTGTTTCTTTTAATCTTATTCTATGTAATTCATTCACAAATTCATCATGGTATCCGTATCTTTGCTACACTCATCTTATACATATGGTTTTTAGTAGTTTCCCAAACTCTGTATCATTGCATTGGTGATCTTAGGGGCATCCTATGAACTCTCACTTTTGAGTATACTTTTAAAACATTAACTATAACTTTTCTTAATATTTCTATCACCACTCCTATGACCGGTCAAATGTCTTGCAGTCCCAGCTTATTATGCGTTGATACTAAGGTCACTTACCGTTCTGGAAGGTTTGGTCCTGTATGTTGATCCCAATTTTAAGGTACTGGCTTCTTCATATCCATATTTCGCTAAAAGGCTCCTCACAGACCCAAATCCATATCTCCGAGATGTTCTTATTGAGTCACTAATTAAGGATGGGAAATTCAGGCAGGCATGTTGTTTACTGCTGTCTTAATTTTATATTACTTTACTTCTAAACTGGTGGATCATTCATGTTAAGTGGTATAGACTAACTTCTTTTACTATTGATTGGCTATAGGTGGAATAGATTTGAAAACCTGCTCCTCCAAGGGAAAATGGATAGAGATTTCTCTTCAAAAGAGCCATTACAACCTGTCCTAAAGTTATTATTGGGACCAGATGGTGAACAACTTGGGGCTTCCGTTATTAAAGAGGTTGTATTATTATGGGGTCAGCTATTGATACATACAACAATATTCCTTCCCCATTAAAGACTCTTATCTTTATAGGAGACACCAGTGTTTTTTCTATGAGTGATACTGAAAAGGAAATAGCGATGGAGCTTAGAGAACAAGTATTCAGGATATGGGGTCTTCTACAAACTTCTGAGAACTTGCTCCTGCTATTCTGCAGCCCATTTTACTGGTTGGGACCAATTTCTATTTACTTTATTATTATTTGTTTGTTTTTCACTCGAGTTCCTTGCTAATTGCTGTATTTAGACTTTGGTGTTTTCTCCCTCATTCGGAAATTAGATTTCATGGTTTTAAGAAACAAGATACTTAAAAAACTAAGAAAATCAGAAAAATAAAAGATCCTTGATACTTTGAAATTGTCTAGCTCACCAAGACTACTCTCAAGGCAATTGAGAAAATGCTTGCCAGAATTTATAAAAACTATTAACCAAACTAATGGGCTTATAGTCCTACTTTTCAAGTAGCTTTTTTTTGGGAGTCAAGAAAATGTGAGTCTCATTCACAAAAGATTAAATGTGAGTTTCATTCACAAAAGGATTGGCAACCTCATCCTTGGTATAATTCATCAAAAAATATCATGATATCCATTCTCACCTCCTCCTAAAATTCTTTTGAAAGTTCCATTGAGAATCATCCTGAGCAGACCGGGTGACTTCTCTCCACAACAACCCCAAATCACATTTTTGATTTACTCTTCCTCAAAATTTCTTCCATAAAGCTACTCTCCACTAATGGGGCTTTGTTCAATACCTTCCACCCTAGCACTTCTCCTTTCTAAACAATTCATCATAAAATTGACCATTTCCCTTTCAATATCACTCTCCTCCGTTTTGATTTTTGCATCTTCCATTTGCAATCTATACATTACTTCTAGTTTGTTTTCCACTCGCCACTTTGTGTAACAATTTTGAATCTTTATCCTATTGCCATTCCAATTAAAGTTTTGCTTTCTTCCTGTAAGAATTTTTTTCTCATCTTGAGATTCCCTCAAACTCCTCCTTAAGTTGAAATCTTTCCTCTTATGGAGTTCTCTAACGCCTTCCTCTCCTAAAGCAAATCAATCTCACAAATCTTATCTAGAAACATTTACACTTCTAACTTAGATTTTAACTCTTTCAATTTCCTCAAAAATTTGAAACGCCCTCTACCAAAAGCTCCTCTCCCTTCACTAAATATTGGCTCTATCATTGAATTCCTTGTGTCATATCAACATGCTTATAAATCTGAAAAAAGACAGTCAACAAGTTTTAGGACTAGAGTTTAAGTTATTGGGGAATGACTAGAGACCAACAGAAATATATCCTCTTGCCTAACACCATGGAACAAATGTGAACCACCAATCCTCCCCATGTGGAGGTTGAATATTTATCGACACCAAAATTCACCTAACAAGGGATCTTTGACTTTTATGACCTAACATCCCACATTATTAAAATCCCCCCCAACCTCCTAACCGGTGGTAAGTAAACGCACTTCAGCATCCAAAATATAAGCTTTCTTTGAGCTGGAGAATTATGGGTCAAAGGTGAAAGTTATTGTAGGAACTGTTCAGATCTTTCTGGATTGCGTTCGATTTAGGGGTGAGGGGTTGTTTCGGTGTTGAAAGGATTTGATAAAAATTTAATCATCTCTCCTCATTTCCTTAGAAAGTATGAACTAGTTTTTTCGCTATCCAAAAGATTTCAATTAAGAGAGGAAGGTTCACGAAGTTATCATCTTCGCAAATTAGCATAATGAAAGCAACTGGTATTTTTTGGGCAGGAGATAAAAGGGACAATTTGGTGGGTATTGCAAATGCTTTATGGGAGGTCACCTTTAATAAACTTACAAATGAAAACAAAGATTTTGATATCGGAAAATTGAAGCAAAAGAGTTTTAAAGGGGATGACGAGAAAGTCATATGCACTTTTCAGAAGAATGTGAATAATGGGGGCTTTAACATGCAAGAATACATGGACTCTTTCAAATACAGGGACTCTTTAAAATATCTGGAGAAATCTGGAAAAGTGGTTCAAAATGGAATAGGCACCAACCCTATGTGGGAGCAATTAAGAATATAAAAATGGGTATACAGAGCCCATTTTCAGAAGCAGTGGAGTGAAGAAAAAGAATATTGATATGAATGATGCTAAGGGGTGATAAACAATGTGGTTCAATCAACTAGGAAATGATATGGTTCTTATGTGTATCAAGGAAAGTTCCATTGATTGTCGGATCATAATTTTAAGTTTGTTTTGTACATTTTTCGAAGTTAAAGCCAGTTTGATTCTGTCCCAACCAGAAAAAGGCGGTGATTTTTGTTCAGAAGGAATAAATCCTATATGGTTAGATACGAAGACGAGTTAGCTTTTGGTAGCTGGATTACAATTGGAAAACTGCCTTACAATTATAGGACTCATCAAACTGCACAACATTGAAAGTTTGACTAATATATCAAAGAAAATAATTCTTGTGAAGGGTTGGGAGTTGGGGTTGATCTCAAAAGAGATGGAACTGATAATTGATGACCAATCAATTTTGGTAACATTAAATGTTATGGTTATCGTGAATATTTTCTGGAAAAATACCAAGCCACGGAGGGTCACAGAAACTAGAATATGCAAGGTCCATCCACCCGGATGAATGGAGGAGATGATTATGTGGACCTAGATTGTACCCGTGGAACTAATGAGAAAGGAACACGAAATGGTGGAGACGAAGGTGGATGGAAGCTCTGTTGTTTGTATCTTACGGTACACGATATGTACCTCGATATGATACACGATGCACAAGTAAAATAATAAGATTCACACTCGTATTGCAAATGCCCTGTATCCTGATACGATATGTGAGTTATGATATATAATGATACAGAGTAAAATGAATTCGGTTCAACTTTTCAACCAAAAGACCCCCCTTTGGGCTCCTAACTGTACAATTCTTTTCCCATCCTTTTGAAAGGACTACAAAATAAAAAAATATTAAAATCCTAAAATAATTCTAACCCTTTTCTCAATTTCTCATGTGCAATCCACCACGTCCTTCCTCTTGTGCTAAATCTCCCCCACCTTTTTTATCACCTTTGCGAATCTCATTAAGTTGCTTTTGTTGGATTTTTTTGCTTTTATGTAACTTTTATATGGCGTTTTATGTGTTATTAGATTGTTTTGCTTATTTAGTGTTAATTTAATATGAAATATTGAAGTTGACTACTCCGGCGAGCGTTGTATACTCACCTAGATAATGATATGCATCTTAAATGAAGTTTTAATTTATATAATTTCCACATTATTAATTTTATTTAAAAATAAAATTCTATACTTTTTTCGAAATTTATTGGACTCTTTAAATAGCATGTTGTTGCATATTGTTCGGCATCGCAACCGAGTTAGAAAATTGGGCTATCGAGCTGTAAACTGCGACCTTGATGTTGAACCCAGAATTGAAAAGTCTAATTTGTTTATTCTATTCTTACTTTTTTTGTCTCTTTCATTTTGCAACATTACCACGACAGGCAAACTTCTTACCGTCAATGTAATCATGCCATAAAGTTGGTTTAAAACCATAATATGTTGTATAATTGATTGTAGAGTATTTTCTATGGATTTATTTAATTTCTTAAAAAAAAATTGTTTTATTTTGTGTACCGTATATTAGGTACGATTCACAATACTCGATACATAGAATTTCCTATACGCGATATTTATCTTGATTCGACAAATATGACCAGGCTTATGATCCTGGAGAGACCTTGGGAGATAGTAATTAAAGAGAAATATAGGTAGATAAAGCGACTGATGAACAGATGTTTTTAGAATTATGTTCAATACAATTTTTGATAGCTGTTACACGAGAGAAACTTTATATACAAAGTCGGTGAATAACAAAAGTGGGTAGACATTTTCCTAGAATTAAGGTAGTAGTGGTAAAACCAACTAACGGAAAGACTTGGTAGAACCCAATTTACCTTGACTTTCTTTTTTCCCTGGAATTAAGGTAAGCTTGTCTAATCATTCTCGTGGAATTAAAGTACTAGTGGTAAAACCCACTAACTGATTGTCTTGGTGGAACCCATGTGAGAAATGGACTGATGTTGAGAATATTGCTTAAAACTCCCCTTGAAGTGAAGGCGTGGTGGTTGACACACACCAAGCTTGTACCGAAGAAATTGGAATTGAGAAGTACACAATGGCTTAGTGAAGATATCAACCTGTTGGTGAGATGAGGGTACAAAATGAGTAACGATTTTTCCTTGAGCAACCTTTTCACGAACAAAATGATAATCGAGTTCAATATGTTTGGTGCGAGCATGTAAAATGGGATTAACCATAATATAGAGAACACTTAAATTTTCACAAAAGAGAACTGGAAAAGCTGGAAGTGTCAGACCTAGATCACGTAAGACATACATAACCCACTTAAGTTCAGCAGTAGCACCAGCAAGATCATGATATTTAGATTCTCACCATCAGTCCATTTCTCACGTGGGTTCCACCAAGACAATCAGTTAGTGGGTTTTACCGCTACTACCTTAATTCGAGGAGAATGTGTAGACAAGCCTACCTTAATTCCAGGAAAAAGAAAGTCCAGATAAGTTGGGTTCTACCAAATCTTTTCGTTAGTGGGTTTTACCACTACTACCTTAATTCTAGGAGAATGTTTACCTATTGTTATTCACCAACTTTGTGTATAGAGTTGCTCTCATGTAACATCTATCAAAAATTGTATTGAACATAATTCTAAAAGCATCTATTCATTAGTAGCTTTATCTACCTATATTTCTCTTTTTGGTATTAGAGCTGGAGAGGACGGATTAGAAGGGTACGGATTAGAAGGGTCAGGAGAGGAGAGTTATAGGTGGAGTGGATAATAGTGATGGAGAGTTTGACGTTTGAGATATAGTGGTTGATGGATTAGTAGATGCAATTGAGATGTATCAAAAAGGTGAGCCGGTACAGCAGGAATGGCAGTGGGATAAAGTGCGGGCATAATTGGAATAGTATGTATAAGTTGAATGGTATCAGGTATAGGGTGAGGATTGGATGAGACAGTGGACTGTTCAGCGGGGGTTGGGTTATTATGACGCGCAAAAAACTCTTGATGGGTTATCATATCAGTGGGAGAAATTGGAGTTATTTGGTTTAGAATCAGCACAAGACAAATTATTTTCATAAAAATGACATGTCTTGAGATAAAAATGCATTTGGTATTAGGCTGTTAACAACGATAACCTTTATGAATACTACTATACCCAATAAAAATGCAAGGATAAGATTTAGGTTGAAATTTATTTTGCGTCTTTGAAGGAAGATGTGGAAAACACTGACAACCAAAAGTTCGCAAGATTGAATAATTTGGATGCACACCATAAAGTTTAAAAAATGGACTGATTTGTTTTAATGGTGTTGATGGCAGTCGGTTAATTAGATATGTAGCCGTAAAAAAAGCTTCTACGCAAAGAAACACTAGGAGACTGGCATGAAATAATAGATTTAATCATGTGTGACGATGTTTGCGTTCAGCAACACCGTTTTGTTCAGGTATGTGAGGACAGGAAGAAATAAATATGACGGACAATGCCATGTTGTTCAAGATAATTAATAAAATCGTGCTATAAAATTCACCACCACCATCACATTGGAAAATTTAAATTTTCTTATCAAATTGAGTTCCAATCATTTTGTGAAATGTGAGATACACTTGATGAAAATCAGACTTTTGTTTTAAAGGATATATCCAAGTGTATCGAGTGCAATCATCCACAAAAATGACATAATATTAAAACTTCTTTGAACACGCAATAGGGGCAGGACCCCATAAATAAAAATGAACTTTTCAAAAGGAACTTGAGAAATTTATCATTTAATCCGAAAGGAAGTTTGCAACTTTTTTCCAATTGACAAGAAACAACGGCACTAGGTAATTTGTTCCAATGATCCCCATGAAAGGCATGACTTTTTAATATTTTTTTAATGACTTTGCTTGAGGATGTCCTAATCTTTGGTGCCAAATTTCATCACTGGCCTTTCCTTCTTGAATAACATTTAAAGCTTCTTGATAACCTTCATCAAAAGTATAAAGCGATCCCTTTTTATCTCCCTTGGCTAGCACTTGTTGAGTCTTATTATCCTTAACACTAAAATCATCATCAGAAAATTCTAATAAACATTAATTGCCTTATAGCAATTGGCTCACATAAACCAGATTCTTTTTAGTTTTTGGCACAACTAGAAAATCCTTTAGAGTCAAATTTATTTAAAGGTTTATCACCAATATGAGTGATATTAAGTTTAGATCCATCTCAAATAATAACCTTTTCATGTCCTACATATGGAACAATATTAGAAAAATTACTTGTAGCATTTATTACGTGAGAGGTGGATCCCGAATCAACATAAAGAGCATTGTCCAATTGCGTTTCATAGTTTGTGGCTGTCATGGCAACTGGTGGTGTTTGAAAAGAATAATTCCAACGATAAAAGCAATTTGGTGCAATATGATTTGTCTTACCATTGATTTGACAGCCTGCAACATTTGGTTGAGTGATACTAGATTGAGAAATTTGAGTACCTGTTGCTGATACATCCATACGTCCCTGAGATATATTTAGCTGTTCTCCATTATATGAATTAAAATGAGGTCTCTGATTGTATGATGATTGACCCATGTTATAGCCTTGGTGATGCACACTACCTTTATCAGTTTGTGATGTTGGAGTATACTGTCCAGCACGTCTAAAACCTCACTCACTAGAATTAAATTGTTGTCCCATAAAGACTCTTCCTCTATTTAAATGCAATCTTCCTCTATTGTATTGCTACACAGATGCTCTTGTAGCAGTGAATGTCAGAGAGTGGTCTAGTTGATGATTTTGTTTTTCTTTAGAAAATTCTTCACAAATGTCAAACCCCTTGAGAGAGGTTATTAATTGAGATAGAGTTGGATAGGGTGGCTTACCCAACATAACAGTATGGAAAACATTGTATTTATGCCCCAAGCCTCTAGCAAAACTTATCATCTTTGCATCTTCATCCAAAGGTTTTTGAATAGCCGCTAGAGCATCACACACACTTTTGAATTCTTTTATATAATTTTCAAAAGTTTTTCCATCCAACTTAATATCATGGACTTGTTTTTTTAACTGAAACTCTTTTTCTTTTGTAGATTGTAGGGAGTTTTCTTCTAAACATTCCCATGTTTTTTTTGCAGTTTCACAACCTACAATTAGAAATTGACATTCATTTGATATCGTACCCGAGATCCAACTTTTGAATAACACATCTTTGCCTTCCCATTTTTGAAATTCCTTTGTTGTTTCTCCTTTTTCATTTTTTTTACGGGTGGCTCCCCTTTGATAATTTTTGTCACTTTCATGGCTTTTATATATTCGAGCATTTGAGTCCTCCATATCAGCTAGGTATCGGGTTCTAACATAGTATTACAAATTGCAATTAAGTTATGCAATGCGTTTATATCAAGTGAGAAACCATTTGATAACCCATATTCCATCTGAGCCTGTGGCTCTGATACCATAAAGAGAAATATAGGTAGATTAAGGTACTGATGAACAAATGTTTTTAGAAGTATGTTCAATACAATTTTTGATAGCTGTTACACGAGAGAAACTTTATACACAAAGTTGGTGAATAAAAGTAGGTAGACATTTTCCTAGAATTAAGGTAGTAGTGGTAAAACCCGCTATCGAAAAGACTTGGTAGAACCTATCTTGTCTAGACTTTCTTTTTCTTGGAATTAAGGTAGGCTTGTCTAGACATTCTCCTGGAATTAAGGTAGTAGTGTTTTTTTTTTTTAAATAAAAGGTAGTAGTGGTAAAACCCACTAACTGATTGTCTTGGTAAAACAATGGGCCTTTGATTGGCAGTCTTCAGGTTTAAAGAGGCTCGAAATGGTGGAACACTTTTCTAGACCGATTTATCGTTATTTTTATATTAGACGAAATACACTTTTGTTGATAAATAATATAATAACGTAAAAAGTACAGAAAGAATGAGGACAAAGTGAAGTCCCAACAGCAGGTCAGTTAAAAACGAATTTCTTACTATCCTAACCAAATAAATTTCACCTGCTGTGTTGACTGGGAGGACAGAGTTAGTTCCCACTAGCTATTAACTGGGAGTAGTCAAAGGGAAGCGAATAAGAGGGATGTGTGTACCTCGAAAATGAGATAACTTGGGGCAATGTAGTTGTGCTGCACATTGAAGTCCGATTGAGCTCATAAGCACTGTCTCCACAATTATGATTGAGAGGAAGGCCCACAACAGTCCATATGAAGCTTGTGGGTTAACCATTGTCTCTCTCCTTCAAATATACTCAAATAGACCATAACAAGATTACCAATATGAAATATTGGTGGTCTTCGATGTTAGTGCTGGTCAACATGCGCTTTATAGGTTGCGTGCATGAGGTGTACACAGTTGATGGGCCCTTTGGCCCTCTGTGGTTGAACTTTTGTGGTTTTATTTGAGATATTTTCTTCTTTGTCGTCTCATTTGAGGTTGAAATTTTGTGGGTTTATTGGAAATACTGTGGTTTCATATCAGATATTGTGATTTGTTATTTGAACTTCTTTCATATATAAAAGTCGATGAATTTGTGAATCCATATTCTCCATTTCAAACTGAAAATGATCGAGAACTGACATGCCCTAAATTTATGGCTTCTCTTCTGATTGGTTTGGTCATCAATCCTTCTATCTCCAAAACCGACATCGTTAGTTCAGTTGGAAAATGCCATCAAAATTCTAGCCATTCACTCCCTTATGGAGGACTATCAAAACTTTCTCAATGTGCTATATATGGGTTCCTATTTTGAATGACCGTAAATAAGAATATCATTAAAGTGCACAACTACAAACTTGCCCAAATATGGATAAGTTGAGTCATCATGAAATGAATGTGGATGGGGCATTAGAAAACCGCAATGGAATCACTACCCACTCGTATAACATATCATTCACTGGATAGTTCGCTCATCCCTCAATTTTATCCAAATCAAATCTGGTGATAACCACTGCTCAAGTCATGTTTGGAGAACACATTAACACCATGCAGATGATCTACATCTAGTAAAAGGACTGGGAAGTGATACATGCTCTCCCGTAACAATCATTCTAACACAACTCCAAAACTTATCCCTAGAGTTCCTCATGCTCCACTCAGCCAAACATGTAATTTGGTAAATTCGGGTCCAAAAGCAAAGTCAATGGGATGTTCCATATAATGGAGAGGTACACCATTGTCTGTTGAGGCACAAATATCATAAAATGAATTAAACATCGACTGAAACACCGGAGGGATTAGATAATACATAAGAAGACGATGAATACCCATGTCACCATAATTCACAATACCTAGTTTGAATAGGATTTAATTGGAAATGGTATAACACATACTCATTTGAATGAGTCGATTGAAAATGCTACAACACACACCCTATCAAACATCACTAACATTCCATATGGTGTGTTGACAAACACGTGTTGGAGGTGGGTCATACTTGGGGGTGATACTTTTGGACAACACAAGAAATTGATCTGGTATGTCGTGGTCGTGTTTGATTTTTTGACATGAAGTTGTATCGTGTCATGTCGTGTCAAAATTAATAGTCATATTATCGTAAAGTGTATGTTATTCCCGTTTTTAATCATGTAATATTGTATTATTGTGTTTAATTAGGTGTAAATATTGTGACGTACTTGATACGACTCGTGCAAGTAAAAAAATTACGAAATCTTGTCGTACTGTGTTCTTGTCTAAATGGTACTCATCGTGTCGTGTTAAGGCAAATCATGACCTATGAACATGAATTACCATCCCTAGTCGTTGACAGGCATTTCACCTCGGGCAAAGTTTTAGAATCCTATAATAATATAATTTTATAAAATGAAAGTGCAATTTTTTTAGAAAAATTGCAAAAAGTTCTCACTAAAAACATAGACTACATGATAACGTTGTTTATTAAAACATTAAAGCAATATATTTTAATCTAATATTGTTTTTGACCAAAATTAAAGAAACACGTACAGAAAAAGGCTGTGTTTTTTAAGAAACAGTTCAACATGTCTTTATCGAGAAACTTTGAACATGACATTTTTGGTATTAATTTGAATTTTATAAATTATTATTAAAAACTAAACTATATTTAGGACTCCTTACCAAAATATTTTAAGCTAGGAATGAAATTTCCCACAAATTATTTGTATTATGGTAAGAGCCACGTATTGTTATAGGTAAAGTTACCCAAGGAAAAAATAATTGCTCATAAATTATTGAAAAAAAGGGTTATGATAGTTTATTTAATTTTGTGTGAAAAAGCAATTGATATAAATATATTTGCTTTTCTATTTTAGAATTGATATCATAATTATAAAATGGCAATAAAACATAAGGTTACACATGCAATGTATGTCGAATTATACATGCATCTCATCGGTAGCAGTGCATCATGTTTGACCCACTTTTGATGAAAGTTAAATAGATTTTAGTTTTAATACACTTATTGATCCAATTTTTCAATTACTTCAAGATATCATTTTTTTCCATCAACTTTGCTTAATGCTACTGCTACACGTATAATACACATGTGCACTAAAGAGGGTTATTTATGGGAGAAAATATTGAATACAACTGCTGTACGGATGATGTGGTATAACATGCTTACATAGTTTTAAAGATTCAAATTTTAGTCGTCTAAAAAGGTTCAATCTCAAAAAGTACTTTTTTTTGTAGTGTTTGGATCATCAATCTCCAAATCTTTTTGGCTAGAAGGGCTACTTTGAAGGCCTTAAAGCCTTTAAAGCCCATTATTTCTTTTGATTGAGTATAAATAAACCAATTTCAATATTTATTGACAAGATTTGGAAAGAAAATGTTTAAAATTTCTTGTAAAAAAAATTCTTAATTGATCGTTATTTTTTGACATTATCTTTTCTAAGACAGGAGGCCCTCAATGTTGCTTTGGTTAAGTACAAAATCACGTTAAAAATGACAGTTGTTTAAAGCTTCTAATATGGGATACAGAGGACAAAAATCATCCCATATCTTGTTTATTACAATTAAAAAATTGATATCACTTCTGTTTGAATTTTTTCTCTGATAGTTCAATAAAAAAAAGAAAAAAAGTAATATGCGGAAAGGCCTACAATTTGTAAGGAACAAACAGATTTAGTACAAGAATAGAAGTGATATCAAACATAAGATGTTGAAGTTGATTCAAACAAATGAAGCCAACTGGAACATTGACAAGAAAACAAGCTCAAGATAAGAAATATAAAATAACTGAGAATGGAATTAACGCAATTATCAGCAATTAAAGAAAATACATATATAAAAAACCCAAAAATGGTTACCAACACATATGACTAGGGGTGACAATTTTAAAACAATACACAACATAATAACAACTGACACAAAATTAACCCAAAATTAACGCATTTTGATGTATTTTTATCAGGATTTTTGCCATGACGTGTGTCAGGTTCGTATCAAACTTACGACCCGTATAAGTCGTGTTATTCGTGTTTTTAATTATTTTTTGTACAATTGTTTCTAATTGGATGTAAAAATTATTGATCGTGTTAGTCATGTCGCTTCATCTTTTAAATGAATTTTATTTGTGCCAAGAAGAAAATAAATGTATGTTGTATTCGTGTTTTAATGGTTCTTGTCAAATCGTGTCACACGTCCCAAAATATGTATGCCATATAGAAGACCCGTGTTGTTTGCATTTAGCAAAGGGTTATGGCACTTCAAAATATCCCTATAGTATCACAAATTTCTAAACACTACGTAAATAGATTCTACTTCCTACCACCAGTAAATAGGTACCCACATGATCAAAGGGTATTTAAGCTCTTAATTTTACATCAACCTAGTGTTGTCTTCTCTCTAACATTCTCCTTCTCTCTCCAACCCTGGCAAATTCTAACCCCAAACAACCCATCGCCAACACATTCATTGTTTGTTGCCTTTGTTTGCTCTCTCTCTCTCTCGCGCGCGCGCGTTTATACATGTAATAAAGGTTCACTACATCTTTACAAATAGGATCTATTAGAGCAAAAAAAAATTCTATGAAACATGCTGGAGCAAAAAAAGATCATAGGATCTATTGGACCAAACATACTTAGTGAACGGGAATAATGGGTAAAAAACCCTTTTTAATGGTGGTTTGATCTTTCTTCTTATTCATTTATTTTTGCGTTGGTTTGAGGTTTTGAGAGAGACAGATGGAGGTTTGATGGTGGTATCAAGCAAAAAGAGTGGGGCTGGCAATGGCAGAGGGTGGAGGTTGTCGTGTTGTTGTTGTTAGGGTTAGTTTTAATACACCTTGTGAATCTGATTTTATTTTTCACAAATATAGTGTTCTAAAGAAATATAGGGAGCTAAATGTTTATATCTTAGATTGAGGGTAAAATGTGTAATATTAAAAAATTATATTTTAACTTCTTTGCACAAAACTCACAAATGGGTCTAAACTTTCGTCTAAAATTTTTGAACTACAACATGTTTTATTCTCTCTTTCTCGCCCTCTTTCCATTCCTTTAACTCACATTTCTCTCATTTTTTTAAAACTATTTATCTTTTATCTTCTTATCTCTCTCTTCTCGAAGTAGTTGTAGTAGATATTGGGCAGCAAACAAAAGCCATGAGAAGTGAATCTGAGGTACCCACCCACATATATAAATAAACATTTGTTCCTTGATTAAGATTGCATGTTATTTTGTAACTTTATTTGGGTCAATGTTGTGAACTTGTGCCCTAACTTGATTAAGTGTTTGGGTGATTCACTCTCTTTATTATTTTTATGAACTATTTATCGTGCCTCATTTATTTTAGATAAAATCTTGGCGTGTTCTATTTTTTTCAATATAAATTATATGAGTGGTAGTTATGCCTGAAATTATAGTTTATAAATCATATTATCTCTTTTAGGTCTATTATATATATTGTTTTGTGTTAGTTTGAACCCTCTCTTTTCTTTGTGTTATATACTTAAGGGATTATTGAAATTTAAAAGTAATTGAGAAATTACTTGGGTGAATATGATTGTTAAAAAATTTGTAATATATTTGCCCCCTAAATCGAAATCCTGGATCGCCAGTTCCTCGAGTAAAATATGGAGAGGCTCCTCAATGTCTCGAACCCGTGACCAACCGTAGCTTGCGCAAGGTCACTTTCCATTGCATCAAGGTACGACCTATTATTGATATCTAATAAAAGAAGTAAAATAAAGAAAGGAAACGAGCAACCCTTATCCTAATAAACCAAATCCTAATATTTATCTAAAATAGAATCAACCCTATAAAGGATGGCCGAAACTCCCAGGAGAGAAAATAGATTAAAACCAAACTAAATGAGTAAATACAGGATTTTGATATATAAATAGATAAAAAACAACCCTAATAATCAAACTTCAATCTCTCCCCCCAATTGGAAAAAGCTTTCCCCAAAGCTTAGAGTGGGGTGCCTTCAGTGTCCAGTGGCATCACAATGCGGTTGGCTATTATATTTGTAGATCTTCACCGTCAATGATAAAAACCTGACGGCTCTTCTTTGCCGGACATTTGGTTGATTTGTGACCGAAACCACTGCATTCGTAAAATTTATAGACATTTTGTGGGGGAGCCTGAGTTGTAGTAGTGGTCGGGTGACAAGGACGGTGGTGTTTGATCCCTTAACACAACTCAAGTTCCGTTTGATACAGTTGTAAGCTAGCTTGGTAATTAAGCACGAAGGGCTTTTTCATTTATCGCACGAGCTTGCCAGAAGGTAGTGTAGCTTGCTTCTAGAAGATTCTGTAGTGACCCACCTGAATTGGCATCGGGAGAGGCCTCCCAGCGGGATTTGCTAAATTGTTACTGTTGTTGTCTCCAGGATGTTGTTGTACACCCTGAAAATGATGTCCATTTTTTTGCTATGAACTCTCGTTCAGGCTTGTCTCAGAGCATAGAAGTTGGAATTGTTCATTGTATTCTTTAATGGACATAGAACCCTGCTACGCACATCAAAGACGCGTAAACATATCTCTCTCCTAAGATTCAGGAATAAATGTGGTTTATGTCAAGCCTTTCATTTTGGGCGATGTGCGGATTGGAGGCAAATTATTGAGTTCCCTAGAGATCATTTCATAAGACTTAAGCAAATCCCTCCAATTTGGCGGAGCCCAACTTAACGCACTTATAACCAGAAATATTTGTGTAATAAAAAACTCTTAATTGAGTCCATCCAACTAATGAATTTATTAGGAACCATACATCCATTAAACATAGGCACATTGACCCTAATATCACCTTAGCTTTTTCTAACACTCGCAAGATGATAGATATATTATTCCTAGCCAACCCTTCATCATTGAAGTCACCTTCAACATCCTTTTCATTAATAAGGTCATTATCCAATTCAATGGGTCCCAAAGCACAAGGTTTTTGGGTCACATTATCAATGTTTAAAAAGGCGCGAGGCGGAGCTGTAAGCCACCCCCCCCCCCCCCCCCCCAAAAAAAAAAAAAAAAAGAGAAAAGTCTAATAAATTCACACAAAAATAATTTAGCACAATAAATTATGCAAAAGGTCCATAATCATTAAATCAAATCAATCAACAAAATATAAAGTGCGCCGTCATTATAGCATAACCTACTAAGTCTGAGATAATGTTTCATCATAAAAAATCAAAAAAACCAATTCATCCTCAAGTTAACTACTAAAACAATAATGGGTCATGCATATCCAATGACTTTAATAGTCATGGTTCAAAGTCTCGGTATCGAACACTCGATTTTCAACTCGGTCGCGGTATCGGGCGATACGTAAAGATACACTATTTAGAGAGCGCAAAAAATTCCGAAAAAAGTTTAGAAATTTTTTAAATAATAAGATTAACAAAGTGGACCAATGAGATACATTCAAACCCACCATTCAATATGCATTGCATTGTATAATTGGTTATACTAAAGCGCGACAGAGTTATCAGATTCAATATTGCATCATAAACCAATACTAATATTGAAAAACAATCAAATGGCACATAGAACTTGATAAAAAATTTACATGGAAGATAAATAAAAATGATTACAATGTTTCGTCATTTTCATCCCCCTATTTAGTTGCGATATCGATCATACGAATTTGGATAGGGGTAATTTCTTTCAGTAGGATAAGAAAATAAATATGAACCATATTGCTGCTCAGAGGGTTGGGATGACTGACTAGATGATCCATAATTTGAAAATTGTAGTTGGCGATCTCCCGGTTGACTACCGTGATGATAATATCCAAAACCTCTATACCCAGAACTGTCAGTTGAAGAAGACCCACCATATTTTTCAAAAAAATAACATTTTTATAGTTTTATAACATTTTTTTGTAACATTTTTATAACAATTAAAAAAAATAACATTTTTATAGTTTTATAACATTTTTTGTAACATTTTTTTATAGTTTTATAACAATTTTTTGCAACATTTTTATAGTTTTATAACATTTTTTTCTAACATTTTTATAACATTTAAAAAAAACATTTTACAACATTTAACAGTTTTATCACATTTTTTTGTAACATTTTTATAACATTTAAAAAAAATAACATTTTCATAGTTTTACAACATTTTTTTTGTAACATTTTTATAACATTTAACAGTTTTATAGCATTTTTTTGTAACATTTTTATAACATTTAAAAAAACAACATTTTTATAGTTTATAAAAAAATTTTGTAACATTTTTATAACATTTAAAAAAAAAACATTTTTATAGTTTTATAACATTTTTTTGTAACATTTTTATAATAACTAAAAAATAGCATTTTTATAACATTTAACAGTTTGTAACATTTTTATAACATTTGACAGTTTGTAAAAAAAATTGAATCGGTTGTCTCGGCCGATATCGCGGCGACGCGTCTCGGAATCGGTTGTCTCGACCGATATTTCGGCGAGACAACACGATTCAGTATTTTTTTTGAAACGCCTCTCGGTATCGTATCGGGACCCTCCGATTCCGAGTCAACTCGGCCGATACTTTGAACCATGTTAATAGTGGATCTAATCCATCATCCTCCCTACTATCACCCTCATCGCTAAGAGGATCTTTCATGAAACCATATTCATATTTAATTGTCGCCATCATCCAAGTCAACATCCACAAATTCTTCTTCTCCATCCCCCAGGTACCCCTTTCCTTTTTCTATAAGATAATTGAGTGTATAATTTTTTAAAATACCTCTCATGTTAAAGAAAAGAAAAAGAAATTTCACGCTAACCCTTTCTTGAAGTGTTGAATTGTGAATTCTTCCTCTTTCTTTCTCGTCCCCCTCGTGCACGTTCACACTGAATAATCTCCCCTCCCTCAGTTGCATCATCCATCACTCCTGAGGCATCTGTCACCACTAGGGGGTGGCCATGGGTCAGGCTTGTGCGGGACCAGCCGGGTTCGGGCAGGGATTATAAAATTTTGAGTTATCCTAAGCCAGCCCAAGCCCGAATCGGGCCTCATCATCTAATCCTAGGCTCGGCCAAATTTGGAAGCTTTTGGCCTAGGCCCGGACACATTTTCTTTTTCTTTTTATCTACCCAAATTTTATTGTTTATCAAATTTATGACCTGTTTTAAAATAACTAATGAGCTTGGAGTAATTAAAAATGATAATTATATGCAACGGTGGAAAAAAATGACCTGTTTTTAAATATCTAAAGAACTTTGAACAATTGCACAATAGACCTGTTTTAAATTTTAAACAAAAGATCTGTTTTAAAAATATGTAGCAGTGGCACAATATGACCTGTTTTAAAATATGCAACAGTGATGGCACAAAATGACCTGTTTTAAAATATGACATACGATCTCTTAAAAATATTTTTAGAACAGTGGCACAATATGCAACAGTGGCTGATCCAAACACATAAAGTCCATAATTCTAAAAAAGTCTCCAAAACAAGTCTTACAAAAGCCTTACAAAACACATATGCAACAGTGGCAGATCCAAAACAAGTCTTACAAAAGTTTCCAAACACATCCAATACCATCCAAACACATAAAGTCCACAATTCTAACAAATTCTATAGAAGAAATACGCATAAACAGTCTCTTCTTTACTCAAATTCTTCCACATTAGGCCAACCACATCCAATAACAGCCTTGTACCTGAAAAAATGAAAAAAAATTCAGTACATAAATGTCATTGTTAACTGCATAAAAAAGTTGAGCTACTAACCGAAATAAACACATCCAATAAGCTAAAGGTCTTCTTCATCGTCCGTAGTACCAGCATTACTAGGGCTTGAATCTTCATCTTCATTTAACATTATTGATTTTCCTATACAATAATTTGTTATGAATATATATTAATTTTGTTAGATGAGATTGAAACAGAATTAATAAAAACAGAAATAACTAAAATAGTAAATGCAGAAATAATTAAAACAACAATAATTAATTACCACTTCTATCTCTTGCTTTCATCCAATCTTGAAAACATATCAAAGCTTCTACAGTGTTTGAATGCAAAACCTTCAAAAACAGCTTAACACACGACGTCCTGTGCTAAAGGCTGATTCAGGCGCAACAGATGAGACAGGCGCAACAGATATCACGGGCCATATTGACAAGGTATCTGCGTATCTTTGGGAAGAAGCACGCCAACACTCCAAAATATTTAACTCATTATTAATATCAAAACTTGTCTCTTCCAAATAAAGATCAAGCTGAGACTTATCTGTATGCAATTTACACCTTGTACCATGAAAAGAATCATAATCCTCAAACCCTTCACTTTCACCGCCGACACTATAACTAGACAGCCAACTAGGCATAGAATGGTTAGGTGATGATTGTTGAACAAACTATAAAGAGTGCTAACAATTGCATTAATACGATATTCAGCCCCACTAGGGCCACTACCATATATGTTAGTGTAGCAATACTCCACAAATTTGACTCACCACCGAGGCATCCGTCAAATGAGAATCATCATCTTGCCCCGCAACCTACTCATCATCTGAAGGTAGATGGTCAATAACCAAAGGGGCTTCATCTTCCTTAAGTGCCTTCTTTCTAAAAAACTTCGTCTCTAACTTCTTGTTGTACACTATATACACCAATGATTTTAGCTGCTTCGTCGGCAAGCGGTTTATTTTCTTTGTATAGAGCTATATAATTTTTACAAATAATAATTTTTTAGTCATTAAATATTAAACTTGTGTGACAACATTTATTTAAGTATTTTCAACAAACGGAGACCTGATTAAATGTGCTCCAGTTGCATTCACATGACGATGAAGAGCACGTAAGATTCAAACCCTTGACTGCAACTAGTTAATTCTGAAGTTCCATCTCCAAATTGAATCCACCAATCCACTAAAACAAGATTAAAGAAGTGCCAAAAAGATTGTTCATGATGTGAAGATAACGTGGATGCAAATAGGGGCGTCCCATGTGGACACCCCTGTTTGCATCCACGTTTTCTTCACGTCTTGAACAAAATTTTTGGCACGTCTTTCTTCCTTATCCAATATTCACATGCTAAACTTTAATGTGGTAGGAGGTTTCAACCCACGGCCAAACTTTCCAATTGAACGCACCATACTAATAAAAGATGGACTACTGCCCACATGAAGAGGAAGACCATTTTCAAAGAAAAATCCACCAATATCAAGGCACGTATTTTCTCTAGCCTCCTTTTCAGTTGTAGGTTTGGGTTCATCATCACAACCCTCGTTATTAAGGTCAACCACAAACCTATCCATGGGTCTCCTAGTCCCCTTAGCCATACTACTCATATATGAACCATCCTTTGATGGATTACTTTAACCTGTGTAAAACGCCCCACTCCCAATCCATTCTTCTCTTTTTCTTTGTTCCAAATCTCTTTCAATCAATTTGTTTTTCATATACTCACCAATTTCCTCCCTCACATCCGAGGGAGCTCTCTCGCATATTTTAATATTTCTTTTTGTTCCTGCAAGATGATTTTTCATTCTTTTCACCCCCTTTTACAACCTTGTTGCAATATTTGAATTAATATAGACATACCCCTTCCCATTGTCGACCTGAGTATCATATTTCCAAGACGGATCATTTCTTGACATAATTCCACTACAACAAAATATAAATAAAGTTACATTCACATAATTTAGAAAAATAACGAAACTGCTTTTTTAGCCGTTCTTTAATCTTTAAACAATGATTAAAAAAAAATTTAACCTTTAAAATATATTAGTTTGTTAAAATATATTAAGCTCAGTTTAAAAAAAACATATCAATCTTAGTGCTGATACGAAAAATTATCCTGCTACGTGGACTAATCATGTAGGAACACATGTCATCCACCTGGACATTAATCCAAGTCAGCAAAGGCAAGTTACTAACCAACTGAAGGAATGCCGACCAACAGGTTAAAGAAGCCCGACCAACACCAGGAAGACCGACCAATAGTGACAACAAATCCTCAGTAGTTGTATACATTATTAACATTGGACAAATGTAAATACCTATGTTCTAAAGGCATTTTAGCCTTTAATATTCCAACTCTTGTACACCCTCAAAGGGATATGAGATTAACAAGACAAGAGGCAATTGAACAAGCCCAAGGCCACAACAGTGGACGTATGCTTTTCTCTCAGCCAAACCACTTTAAAAATTCATTGGCTCTTTTATTCATTTTTATCTTTGTTCAATTAATTAGGCCGGTCTAATTTTTTTCATCAACATATTTGCGCCGTCTGTGGGAACGTATTTTTAATCGGTCTCATTGATTCAAACACCTAAATGGCTGATATTCTTGAATCAAGTCTCAGGAACGATGGCATTCCGCCTGTCCCTTCTACCCCACCACCAACAATTGAATTAACTGGAATTCTGGCCATTCGTGCAAGACGCCAAGAGGCTATGCAGGACACTATCAGGCAACTCGCACAAACTCTTCAAGCAAAGGCACCTGCTCTGTTTGCCCATGGAAATATGCTGCCACCACCACCACCAAGAGGTGTCAGTCAAGAACTACAAGGGGCACATCCTATTGTCCAGGATCAAATTCACTATTCAGGGCGTCATAATCTTTCAATACATAGTCCTACTCTCCAGAAAGGCTAAGCACCTTAGAAAGGTTAATCGGTGCTTCTCCCTTTGATCGTTTGGGATCCAAGGTGAGAAAAAATGTTCCTAGGGAAATGTTAGAAAATACTCGATAACCATCTGATCGAAGGGAAAGCTCTGCCCAGTTTAGATCAGACGCCTGACGTACTGCTCGGGCCAAGCAGTAATCTCGAGGAAAGTTTAGCGAACAACAAAACAACAACGCATAGGTCTGATGATTGTAATAACGCTTGAAAAGGTTCTATCCAGAGATTGGATGACAATCTAGGAGAAATGGCTAAGGCCAAAAGCCCACTGCAAAGAAGTTTTGTAAAAGGATCTCCCTTTGAGCAAACAATTATGGATTTCCCCATCCCAATAATGTTCAAAGCTCCAGTAGTTACACCCAAATACGATGGGAAAACTGATCCACAACAATACCAAGGATCAACTAATATTTGTGCAGTTTTTGATGAAATGAGGTGTAGAGCATTCTCTGGAACAATTACTGGATCTCCCCAAATCTGGTACAATAGCCTTCCTTGGGGACAAATTTCCACCTTCCACCAGTTGTTCGATCTATTTATTAGCAACCTTTGTTTTGGGGCCAAGCCTGTAAAAAGGGGCCAAGCCTGTAAGTGTACGACAGAAGGAAGGAGAGAGCACCAGGAACTACATCACTCGTTTTAACAATGAGAAGCTGGAGGTTGTGGATTATGAGGAGAAAAGTGCTATAACAGCCCTTATGAGTGGATTACACACTGAGAAACTCTATTATACACTTGTTAAAGATCCCCCAAAGGCCATGGCAAAATTGATGGCCAAAGCAGCAAAAATCATGAATGCCGAGGAAGCAATGGCAGCCAAGAGGAGCTCGGGTGTAAAAGTTGAGGGCAAAAATGACGAGAAGGATTACAAAGATTCCAAGGAGCACAAGGAGTCCAAACAGAAAGGAATTATAGAAAAGGTCAAGAAGTATCACAACTACACTCCACTAACCATGGGCATTCATTATGTCTTGTAGGATATCAAACACAACAAAGATGTGCGTTGGCCTGATAAGTTGAGAAGTTCCCCTACCAAGAGGGAAAAAATTAAATATGGCGAGTTCCATAGAAACCATGGTCACATGATGGATCGTTGCATTGCTCTTCAAAATGAGATTGAAACTCTCACCCGAAGAGGAAAATTGAATCAGTTTGTTGATCGGTAGAATAATGAGGGAGCTCGGCACAGATCAAAATCCCCATGTCGACCTAGAGAAGAGAAGAAGGGGGCTCATGAAGATAACCAAGATAATGATTCCGACTTGCCAAAAAAGCCTCGTCAACCGGAACACGAGGTATTCACACTCAGCTTTGGTTCTTTTGATTGTCAAATGATTACAGGTGGAGATGCAGGAGGGGGAGATCATACAGCAGAGCGAAAAGCTTACCTCGATGAGGCTCAAGCTTGCTCGTACATACAGAGAATTAATATTGCTGAGGAAGACAGACCAAGGAAGGTTAATAAAGATAAGTTGGTAATAGGACTTTCTAAAAATAACTATCAAGAGTCTTGTACCCCCATGATGATCCCTTGGTAATTAAAATCAGAAAGGAGGATATCATTGTCTGTAGAGTGTTGGTAGATAATGGTAGCTCGGCAGAGATCATGTTCTATCCTTGTTTCAGTAGCTTGAACTTTAAGCTCAGCTAATTAGAGCCCTATCATCGATCACTAATAGGTTTTGCGGAGAGAAAGTCTTCCCTTTGTCAACCATTAAGATGAAAGTAATGATTGGTACATGGTCAGCTAGCCGAACAGAGAAAATCAATTTCTTTGTAATGGATAGAAATGTCCATTCAACGTACAATATAATTATGGGAAGAGTTGGGCTGAAGAAGCTTGAGGCAGTGCCCTCTACCGTTCATCAATGCTTGAAATTGCCGACCAACTTTGGTATAGGAGTCGTGAAAGGTGATAAAAAAGTAGTTCGAGAATGCTACTATTCATATGCCGAGCAGGAAGAGCTGGAAGAAACAAAGAGGAAAATCACCACGTACCAAGTGAATACCTCTTAACCTGATGAAGAATCCGAGGTTGAAACCTGAAATACAAGGGAGGAGACATAGCTGGTAAAGGGTTAGATTGTAGAAGCAACATAAAGCATTGTGTTGGATGACGACAAATCAGAGCACACTACTCAAGTTGGAACAACGCTAGATCCCGTTCTTAAACAGGAACTGGTGAGCTTCCTTAGACAAAGAAAACATGTGTTCGCTTGGAGTCGTGAAGATATGCCAGGAATTGATCCTAACTTCCTTTGCCATGAGCTCTCAATGATAATAAATAAATCAAGCCAGTAAAGCAAATGCGAAGAGTGTTCAGCCCCGAGAAGAACCAAGCAATACAATGAGGAAGTTGAAAAGCTTCCGAAAGTAGCCTTCATTGACGAGGTGAAATATCCAGATTGGTTGGCCAATGTAGTGGTGGTCAAGAAGAAAAATAACAAGTTGAGGATGTGCGGAGACTTCTAAGATCTTAACAAAGCATGCCTAAAAGATCACTTTCCTTTGTCCCGAATAGATCAGCTTGTGGACGCTACCTCAGGACATGAGTTACTCAATTTTATGGATGCTTATTCTTGTTATAATCAGATCAAAATGAAGCCTGAAGACAGGGAAAACACTTATTTCATCACTCCCCGAGGAACTTACTATTATAATATTATGCGTTTTGGTTTGAAAAATGTAGGTGCCACGTATCAAAGACTGGTGAACAAGGTCTTTGAGGATCAAATAGGCAAAAACATGGAAGTGTACGTGGATGATATGCTTTTACAAAGAGCAAAAAAGTGTCTAACCATATCGCCGAACGATGTACCAAAAGCTATAGCTGATAGTAATGACGGAACTTAATTCACATATACAAAGGGTTAGTCTACCCCATGAGTTCAAACCTTAAGACCCTCGGCCCATTAATAGAAGGGAGCATGATAGGCTTGTTATTAACACCTCGCATCATTTTAGAGGCACTTGCATCAGTTATTGGTATGGCATCACTTGCAGTAGGGCAAGTGTCATTTCTTTGAATATGTTGTGGGAGGTGATAACTGTCCTGCCGTTTCAATCCCAGAATTGGAAAATAAAGAAAATTACAATACCCAAACATCTCCATAAATCATGTCAACCATGTCCTTCCGGCAGAATTGGAGAATCTAACATACTTATTCGATTCAGACCTCAGTCATAACCACCTCATTGATCCTGTAGCTTCATCTATTGATCAATTAAGCAGTCTTAGTGGTCTGTACCTTAATTCAAATCATATCAATGGTTCCATTGCAGTCAATATTTTTTATTTGAGTAGTAGCATGGTCTTTATTAACCTATTTGCCAATCGAATCAATGATTTGATACATCCTGAACTTGGTGAGTTCTATCTTATTCCACTTGATATATCTCAGGCATGGTCTCACTCATTAAATATTGTAGTGTTCAGAATCTAGAGCATTCTCAATTTTTTCTAGCGAAGAGATCCCATTGGAGCTAGAAGAATGCCATGATTTGTTTTTTAAATAAATTTACTTTTTGATGAGAAACAAAGCTATAAAGCAAGTTCAATTATGTGTCCAATAACTTAGGCCGTGTTCATAATATTTTTTAAATCACTTGAATGAATAGTAAAATGGTGAAAAGTATTATAACTCTTCTCGAACCAAAATTTTGTTGGTATAAATATTTAAAGGTAGCTTCAGTCATATGTGTGGCAGCTAATATTGGTTTCGCTGCAACATCTACTGATCCATCAAACCAATGTGCCAATGAATATACAGAGAAAATTGTAGCCGACCCTGGTATTTATATATAATAAAATTGTAGCTAAGCCACTGCCCAAAGCTTGACGAATGGTTGTCTCAGAATCAAATGACTTTTGGTTTTGTAGAAGCTGCACTTAAATTTAAAAACTTCCGGTGAATTCAATATTATGTTGTGCACTCTCAAAAAGATGAACTGAATTAAAATAAGAAGGGATGAAAAAATGAAAGGAAGGGGATTCTGTAGAATGTAGAGGGGGTAGTATGAGAAGCACCATTTCCGAACATACATGACCTTCCCAAATGGACTCTATGATTCTGCACTGACATTGGAATTTCTCATACATTCTATGTGAGGGAAACTGGTCTAGAGAGGTGGTGAGGATGGATCCCAAATTCACCACGGCCATCTCCATTGGGAGAAAAAATCCTTCCACCAGAGAAACCACCTCGATTGTTTGAGAAAGAATTGAAGAATCCATTTCCATGATTCCCTTGACCATGGAAATTGTTATTTTCTGAATTGTAATTATTAAACCCTCCTCTGAAATTCTTTCTGTTATTTTGTTGTTGAGATGAATTAGTCGCTAGATTAGCAACTCCAGAAATTGTAGAATCAAGTTCTTTAGCATGTGTTTCAATTCTTGATTCTTGAGCTAACAACAGTGATTCAATTTCTTCTTTTGTGTATGATTCAGATCTTGAACTCACCGAAACAACAAAGGTATCATACTCCTCAGTTAATCCATTAAAAACTGTGTCAATATGATCATTAGTAGAAATCACATGACCAACAGATTCAAAAAATCAACATTATATTTAATTTTCAAAAGATAATCATTGATAGACAAGGAACCTTATTGGAGTTCTATAATTGTGTTCTGAATTGAGAGAGCTTTGCAGCAAAATATTGATCGAGAGTTTTCCAGATCTGAGTTGATGTATTGCAACCGGTCATTCATGTAAGTATACTCTCAGTCATTGATGATAGTGACCAGGAGACGAGAAGTTGATCCCGTCTCTCCGAGTCAATAAATTCAGATTTAATCTTTCCATCAATCATACAGGAATCTTTGAGGAACATATCTCTATCCATCAAGAAAGTGAAGAAGTTTATGTCCTCAAATAGCTGCTAAAACTTCTTGTTTCCAGTGTAGATAATTATGATTATTAGGCTTTACCGATATCATATGAGTAAAATAGATTGGGGTGAATTTTACTAAAGAGGACTAAGCCTTCATTGTTGAGTTTGAGGACTTTTCCATGGCTGCTCTTTGGGTCTGATACCATCGTGTGGCAATAGCAGATTTAGACATAACCCCCCCCCCCCCCTAGAAGTTCAAAAAGTAAACTTAACAAATGAATTTTCTTTATACAATCATAAAATACAAAATAAAAACCCATATTTCGGTCAGCAGGGGGTAAATCCAACTTTTGAAATAACAGTGGTTTGTCTAAACATGCTATTATTGCAAGGGCGTAAGTACAAAAAAAAACTAACAATAAATCCTACACTATTTGAGAATCGTAAAAAAGTGCCTTTTGCGTCCAAAGGCGAACATGTGAAAACTTTTGGTGCTAAATTAAATAGATTAAAATAATTTTTTTACATAATCCCTATGGCAATAGCAGATTTAGACATAACCCCCCTAGAAGTTCAAAAATTAGACTTCTTTATCCCCCATTGATAAATTCGACATTTTTGGAGAAACTCAAGAAAGTCCCTTTTGAGTCTAAAGGCGACCAAATGAAAACTTTGGGGCTAAACCATGTAAATAAAAATAAGGGTTTTCTATTTAACCCCATGACAATAGCAGATTTAAACATAACCCCCGTAGAAGTTCAAAAATTATACTTAATTGCCCCCTAATTTCATTTTCAACAAGGGTAAATCCAACTATTGAAATTCCAAGAATGTGTCCAAAAGTGTTACTATCAAAGGGGGTGGTAAATAAGGGTTTTTGATTTAACCCCGTGACAACAACAGATTTAGACATAACTCCCCTAGAAGTTAAAAAATTAGACTTATTTGACCCTTAATTTCACTTTCAACAAGGGGCTAAATCTAACTTTCGAAATTCGAGGGGTGCATCTAAATGTGTTATTGTCAAAGGGGGTGGGTAAAAAAAATAGGCGTTTTTTATTTAACTCCCCAGTGGAAATAGAAGATTTAGACATAACCCCCCTAGAAGTTCAAAAATTAGATTTATTTTCCCCCTAATTTCACTTTCAACGAGGGGGTAAATCTAACTTTCAAAATTCCAGGGGTGTGTCTAAATGTGTTATCAAAGGGGGTGGGTAAAAAAACTAAAAATAAATACGGGTCAAAAGTCAAAATTATCCTTAAAAAGCATTAAAACTAACCTTTAACTCTGAGTGGCAATGCAAGTTCACATGAACCAATAGGCAGCCTAACGTTCTCCCTCAACACATCCAAATTTGGCTTATACAACCAGAAATTACCCTCCTTCGCAACTAGCTCCTTGCAAGTGAACAAATTTGGTATAGGAAAATACTTTGTAACAAACATCAAATGAACATTATAATTCCTCTTAGCCAAAGTAGCTAATTTAGCGGCTGAAATTTGCAAATGCAACCGAGCCACGTCTCGAGACCAATTCGCCTCGTTCCTACATGGGAGTTTAACCACAATTAAATCAACTCGTTCTTCAGGAACTTCGATTTTCGGCAAATACGAACACGTGGGAACTTCGTGTTCTTCTTCTTCGTCGATCCACTCGGGGTACAGAGTGTCCCACGTCACATTTTTTTTGGCGTAGTCTATTTGGAGAACAATGCGATTGGCATGAGGCAAAATATTTTTCCAATTGTTGATTTCGCTCTCATTGAAGTTTAATAATCCGATGCTTTGGATTTTGTTTATGTCGGGTATTTTTGACATGACGGTTGGAACCTTGTCCCACTCGACGATTATTTCGGATGCGTAACGCGGGTCTGATTCGCCCCATATCCACCTGTTCACAAAATGTTGCCTGCATTAAGTTATGAATAATTAATAGTCATTTTTTACGAGTTGGTATTCGCAAAAACGTTGTTGTCCGTATTTGTTTGGATAATGTTTAACTACTTACACGTGGGACGTAGGCTTAAGTGCGCCAAGGCCTAGTGATAATTTTTGCAAAAAAACCCGAAAGTTGATTTGATGCAAGAAACTCCCTCGAAAACAACGTTGCGAATTCGCTTAAAAGTCCTTAAAACGGGATATTTGTGACAAAATGCATAGTTCAGGGGGAGAGTTTCAAAATAACTCCCCTGAAACAATGCCAGTGTGAAAGGATCATATCCCCCCCCCCCCCCGTGTTATTAAAGTGTCGCTGAAAAGTCCCTGTAACAAGGTATTGGCGACAAAACGCAAATCTCAAGAAGGAGGTGAGGGCATTCATGGGGTTATTTTAAATATATTATATTGCAAGAAACCCCCTGAATATTTTTATGCAAGATTATCACCCCCAAATAAAGCATTTTATTACAAAATTCTTTCTGTGTTGCAAAAAACGTCGCTGAATAGTCTTCAAAACAGGGTATTTGCAACAAAATGTGGACATACGGGTGGTTATTTGAAAAATATTACTTTGCCAGAAACCCACTGAACTATTTTATGGAAGAAAATACCCCTGAAACAATGGATTTTGTTACATATTTCCCCTACGTTGCTAAAAAGCGTCGCTGAAAAGTCCTTAAACAGGATATTTGTAACAAAATGCATAGTTCAAGGCGGAGATGTGGACATTCAAGGGGTTATTTGCGTAATATTTCTTTGCAAGAAACCCCTTGAACTATTTTTATACAAGAAGCTCCCCTGAAACAATGCATTTGTTACAAATTACCCCTCTCTGTTACTAAAAATATTCCTTAAAACAAGGCATTTGAGATAAAATGCCTAGTTCAAGGAGGAGATGTGGACATTGAGGGGGTTATTTGCAAAATTTAATTTTTTTGCAGTTCTTTGCACTTTAGCCAATAGAATGCAGTTTCAAGAATAGTTTCATACTGAACATAACTACCCACCCCCCACTAAGAAATGAAATAAATAAACATGTAATAACCTCAAAAAAATTAAATAAATAAACAGGTAATATGTTACCTAAAATGTGGGCCATATCAATACCAAACCATACATTATAAAATGTGGTCCAATTAGGATTAGCACAAAAGTTCATATTAGTTGAACAACTTCTTAATAGTAGAGTAACTAATCAAAAGATTTAACTACTCAGATCTTATAATGCTGCTAAGATAGGAATATTTATATTAATTTTATTTATTTATGCACACAAAAATACGTAAACATGCGTACCTATACGTAAATTGCTAAATTGCTAGGATATTAGCTTTTTTTAGAAACTATATATGTGAATATAGAATGAGTCTTTCTAACATGCCTAAACAACAGATATATGCCAAAACAACAAAATTTTTCAAAGAAATTCGACGACCCACAAAATATTATTATAAAATTCTACAATATATAATGGGTGAATTGTGATTGAACATATATGTGCGTTTCGGCCATCAAATTTTTTTAACGTTTGAATATATAGATGAAGTGTGTGAATCATCTTCATCAATAAATCTCTTACTTACTTTTAAAAAGTAAATATATGTTTATAGTGACGCTAGATTTCGACGCATTTTGTGACACCGTGTTTGCATTGCCTGGCATATGCATCTATTCAATGATTATCATTCTGGACACCAATCAATGCAGAAATCACACATCATTACGTCGTACAAAGTGTGTCGAAAATATGTGTCAGCGTAAAATACATAACGTGCAATAAGGAGTAAAACTTACCTACAAATAGCTTGCAAAACACGGTAATGGTGACGACCAGCTGGGGAGTAGAAAAGGGTTATGAAAGTGAAAAGAATTATGGTAAGTAGAACAAATTTCAAAGGTTGAAGCTTGCATTTTGAGGTTTTCTCATGGTCGTGGCTTAGGATATCAAAGGGTTTCTCCACATCTTTAATTCTACTCCTTTGAAGCTTCCTTTGGTGCACATCTTCACTGAAAAAAGTCAAAAGGGGGGTCAAAGCAACATTAGTATTAGTAATTTAAGTAAAATCAAGATTTGAAGCATATAATTTTTATCATCTTTTACGTGATGTAAACAAAATAATTACGTAAGTAATTTTAGGGGAACACAGTTTGCGAACACGGTTTGACTGACACAATCATGTGCAGAATTGGATTGGTTATTCTGCCTTCTTAGCAATAAGAACCTATCAATGCAAATAGAAAATTGTGTCCCTATAGAATTACTATATAGAGAATGAAGGTTTACAATATTTTCATAGTAATATTTTCATTATTGGTAAAATGTCACCTCCAACTAATCATCAAATTACATGGAAGTGGTTCCAAAAAAAATTAAAGAATTAAGACAAACTAAAAAAATATCATGATCCATAGATGACGTTGATAAAAATATATATATTTTTCTAAATTTTCCCTTTTGAGATAATGTCGTCTATATCCTTGTTGGGCATCATCTCATTTGTACTTTATGCATCGACGCGCTTGTACCTTACGCATACAGGGTAGGTCTAATTTGTAAACATCTAAGACGGTATCTCGATATACATTTATCTCGGGTGGTAAAGAAAACAATTAGAAAATGGAATTCAACACACAAAAATAAAGTAAAAAATAAAATTAAGTTAGGATGACTAAATATAAAAATAAAAATAAATAAACTTACATTGATCTTTGTCTAGTCGCCATGGGACTTGGAGAATCACCAATTTGTGCCTCTCGTTACCATATGCAAGTAAACATGTGATCTACAAACAATATATAAACAAATTTGTAATATGTAAAGATAAGAACATGAAAGGTTGTTTTTCTAGAGGTACTAATTTATAGTGGAAAAAATAATAATATTGTAATTAATATAATTACGAACAACCCAATTGAGAGTTTAATCATAATTTCAAATTTATAATTTTTTACCTAAAAAATTTCACATTTATAGGGAAAAAAAATATAAGATAGGTGATGTTGATGACAAAATATATGTATGATATTTTCACTTTTTTATGCATGATATTTCATGCCTTCCATGGATGCATGAAATATCACGCTAAAAAGGTAAAATATCATACATATTAAATCTATACTATTGTATACACTATTATACTATTATACTACTAATATACTATTATTTTTTAAATACATGCTATTAAATTATTATATTTTTTTACAAAAATATATTTTTATTATTATTATTATTGTTTTAAATGGCGGGTAATTATGGATTGAGTTTTATTACGGGGCAAATTTATCCCTCGACGCGGGCATCCGCTAATATATATATATATATATATATATATATATATATATATATATATATAGAGAGAGAGAGAGAGAGAGAGAGAGAGAGTGAATTACCTTATCTTTGATGAAGAAATGTGGGAACTTAGTTTGAAGGAAAATGATTGAGAATAAGGACGGTAGAGAAGAGAAGGAAAGGAGAGCCAATATAGTGCTAATTCTTCTACAAATAATATAAATAGATATTTCATTTTAGGTGGAACACCAAAAACACCAAAATTTAAACCTTTCACTTTTCAGCTTCTAATTTTGTGTATCAACGAAAAGTTTCTTTCATTATTATATTTTTACGTGGTTTTTTCTACTACTAATGATTTTAAAATTTAAATTTGTTGTATTAATTATTAAGAATTTATTTTTTTGTGAATAGTTTCACAACCCTTAATACCCGTTTGTATACCTTAATTAACTTTGACCTCTCATTTCCATGAATGCACATATTGTTTATGTTAATTTATGTGTAATGTTACGTTCTTTAAATTATAGTTCTTTAGAAATTCTTCCCCTTTATGTGCGTATATTTGCTTAACATGATCAATGTCCATTAATATTTTTTATAACACGAATAAAAACGACTTATACGAGTCAAAATTTTGATACGAACGCGACATGACTTCGCTCAAATGACTTTAATTATAAGAATGCGCATGACTTTGAGTCTTTAAAATATTTGAAAACAATTGTTTTTTAAGGCATAGAACCTGCTAAAATTTATTTTTATATTTTACTCTCGTATTGACTGTTTGGATTTATATTATTGCACGTTGATTCAATATCTCACAACTACAAGTCTTACTCCAACTCAACTTGCAATAATATAGATCTGAGAGAAACATAAAATATTAGTTGTGTCGTTTCTCTTTTTGGGTCGTGTTTTAACATGACAAGAGAAACATCTTTAAAAATGAACACAACATAACTCGAAATTGTAATTTTTTACTTAACGCGAACACGGTCCATTTAAAATACGATACGGTACAACTAACACGAATACTTTATTCACACCATAACACTAAATTATGAGTAAAAAGATAAATAATACGATTATACGGCTAACACAAGTCATAACTTTGATATGAACAATACACAAAATGACTTTGTGTCATAAGACTCCGACAGAAGCACGATATTTCAGGTCAACTTCATATTCTCTTATCAATTCATGTCTAAAATTGACACTCCTAGTAAGTCTTTGTCTCAAATGTGAAAATATATTAGAGAAAAAAATAATGTTTTTTACACTCTAGAATGTGATCGTTCACGCTAATATATTATAGTCAAATAAATGATTTTCCAAAAATATTTTAGTATTTGCACCGGTATTTATTTTACGTCACAAAGATATTTCAGCAATGACCTTACATAGAGTTACATTGATTTTTGTCTAGTCGCTATTGGACTTGGAGAATTACCAATTTGTGCCTCTCGTTACCATATGCAAGTAAACATGCGATCTACAAACAATATATAAACAAATTCGTTATATATAATGATAAGAATATGAAAGGTTGTATACCTAGTAAAACTAATTTATAGTGGAAAAAAATGAAGAGTCGTTTTAATTGGAAAAAAATGCAAAATATAGAAAAAATAATAATAATATTGTAATTAATATAATTACGAACAACCCATTTGAGAGTTTATTGATAATTTTCAAATGTACAATTTTTTACCTAAAAAATGACCCATTTATAGGCGGAAAAAATATAAGATATGTGATGTTGTTGACAAAATATATGTATGATAAGATAGGTGATGTTGACGAAAAAAATATATGTATGATATTTTCAATTTTTTATGCATGATATTTCATGCCTTCCATGGATGCATGAAATATCATGCTAAAAGCTAAAATATCATACATATTAAATATATACTATTGTATATATTATACTACTATTATACTATTATACTACTAATATACTATTATACTATTATTTTTTAAATACATGCTAATAAATTATTTTTCTTATTAAATTATTTTTAATTTTTTTTTACAAAAACAAGTTTTTTTTTTATTATTTTTTTTAATGGCGCGTAACTATGGATTGAGTTTTATTACGGTGGCAAATTTATCCCTCGGCACGGGCATACGCTAATATATATATATATATATATATATATATATATATATATAAAGAGAGAGAGAGAGAGAGAGAGAGAGAGAGAGAATGAATTACCTTATCTTTGATGAAGAAATCTGAGAACTTATTTTGAAGGAAAATGATGGAGAATAAGGACGGTAAAGAAGAGAATGAAAGGAGAGCCAATATAGTGTAATGTAACGTGTAATCTAATTCTTCAACAAATAATATATATAGATATTTCATTTAAGGTGGAACACCAAAAACACCAACATTTAAACCTTTCACTTTTCAGCTTCTAATTTAGTGTATCAACGAAAAGTTTCTTTCATTATTATAGTTTTACTTTGTTTTTTCTAGTACTGATGATTTAAAATTTAAATTTGTTGTATTAATTATTAAGAATTTATTTTTTGTGAATAGTTTCACAACCCTTAATACCCGTTTGTATACCTTCATTAACTTTGACCTCTCATTTCCATGAATGCACATATTGTTTATGTTAATTTATGTGTAATGTTTTTTTTTAAATTATAGTTGTTTAGAAATTCTTCCCCGTTATGTGCGTATATTAGCTTAACATGATCAATGTCCATTAATATTTTTTTATAACACGAATAAAAACGACTTATACGAGTCAAAATTTGATACGAACACGACATGACTTCGCTCAAATGACTTTAATTATAAGAATACGCGTGACTTTGAGTCTTTAAAATATTTGAAAAGAATTGTTTACTAAGGCATAAAACCTGCTAATTTTTTTTTTTATATTTTACTCTCGTATCGACTGTTTGGATTTATATTATTGCACGTTGATTCAATATCTCACAACTTCAAGTCTTACTCCAACTCAACATGTAATAATATAGATCCGAGAGAGACGTAAAATATTAGTTGTGTCGCTTATCTTTTTGGGTCATGTTTTAACATGACAAGAGAAACATCTTTAGAAATGAACACAACACAACTTGAAATTGTAATTTTTTACTTAACGCGAACACGATCTATTTAAAATACGATGCGGTACAACTAACACGAATAATTTTTTCACATCATAATACACTAAAATACGAGTAAAAAGATAAATAAGACGATTATACGGCTAACACAAATCATAATTTTGACATGAACAACACACGAAATGACTTTGTGTCATAAGACTCTGACAAAAGCACGATATTTCAGGTCAACTTCATATTCTCTTATCGATTCATGTCTAAAATTGACACTCCTAGTAAGTCTCGGTCTCAAATCTGAAAATAAATTAGAGAAAAAAATAATGTTTTTTACACTCTAGAATGTGATCGTTCAGTCAACGAAATGTATTGTCAAAGATATTTTAGTATTTGCGCCGGTATTTATTTGGCATCGCAAAGATATTTCAACAATGACCTTACATAAAAATATGAAAAAATACATACGTTGCTGATTTAAGTTTGAAAGCTTGAATTTGTTGATATTGGATAGGTCCCAGGTATCTAAATCTAAATTTCTATCATTTTACAAATATTACGCAAGCATCTCAAGTTATAATATTACCTCATAATTTTATATAATTTTTTTGCATGCCGTTTTTTCAATCAAAGAAGCTTATAAGTCCTATTTATATATGATATTCTGTAATTGATCCTTTCAAAACATATTTTCTCAATAGGTCATATATATATAGATATATAAATAATACTGCTCTTATACGGACTAGTCCGTACTTAAAAATGTGGACCGGACATGTATCACCAGGTGATTAGCCTAGAAAGGGGGGAGAATGTGCCTATAATGTAGCCGATATTTTCTACGCTTACCGCGAGGTGACACATGTATTAGAGTTTTATTTAGCATTAAGGGTACTTTAGTATTTTTCCTTTTATTTTGTTATTAGGGGGTTGTAGTAGGACATATATATATATATATATATATATATATACACACACACACACAGAGAGAGAGAGAGAGAGAGAGAGAATCTTTTGGAACCAAAAAAAATATTGTAGCACTTATTTAACGACATATTTAGTAAACGAGACAAATTAATAAAACGATTTTATTAATATAGAAATTTGAGATGTTGACCGGTTTTCATATCCCGAAAGGGATGTGGGGATTAATTGAAGATTTTTTTTAACATTATCTCATGTTGATGATGATTAATTTTAATACACCTTCTACACAAAGGGATAACTCAAATAAAATGAAACGAATGTACAACAAATTTATACTATTGACGATATTAAGTTCAAAACATCCAAAAACGATAGTTAGAAAACTGCTAATAATATGCTTCTTCAATGAATTTAGTATTCTAGAAAGAAAAGGAGAAATCATTTAACTAGTTATTGTTTATTCTTTGTTGGAATGGAGTTGAAAAAAGGCTACGATAGAGACTTTAATTGATTAATTTGACTACCCCATCAAATCTATGACCAATAACTTTTACCAAGGTTCCTACTCCATCGTCATCCTTACAACAAGGCAACATAAAATAAAATTAAGTAAAGAAAATTAAACTCTTTGGGAAAAAAAAGGGAAGAATAAACAATAACTAGTTAGGAGCATTTTAAAAAATAATTAAAATTAAGCTCTTTGGGTCTTAAGTTATAAAAAAAAAAGAATTAAAGTGTATTGGTATTAACTCCATTTTAATACTCTAGCGGTGCGTTTGATTATAAACACAGACACTGCATGAAAAAATATTCAATTGGACGAGAAGTTGGAAAATGAATGGAAAAATATATGAATTTTTAGTCTTAATTTTTCTATTTTTCATGAAAATCAGTTCTTTGGCAAGTGAATAAGAAATATTTTCCACTAAAAATGAGATTTGAAATGGAACATTTATTATGTGAATGACTGTTCTTCTTATATAAAGTATTCGCAATCAAATTACCATAAAGGTAAAACATGAGTCAAAATAACTATTTTTCATGGAAAACTTTTCATTGTCAATCAAACACACACTAAAAGTATAAATTTATTTTTTGTTACTTGAAAGCATATTTGGACACTTTTGAGATTTTTTGATGACATGTGGGCCGAAAGAGTTACAAAATAAAATACTAATAACTGTACTCATAAATAAAAGGTTTAATCGGGAAGATTTATTTAATTTAAACCTACATCATTTCAAAAGTACCGAAAAATTTGTAGTGATTTATAAAAAGTAGTGAACTTGGATTCCTCCAACGTTGACATTCTCTTGGAGTATTGTCTTGGGGCCTAAGCATTTAATTTAAATGGTTGGACATAAGCTCCCAAAAATCTAAAGACAATGTACTAAAGCATATAAATTAAGTTTGATCCAACCAAATTATTTACTTTATACAATAATAATAGGGTCATTCGATGAAAAGTCTCTCGATAATTTTTTAAATAACGATTAGTCCAAATATTTTATTTGTTATGAAATGTCCCTCTTCGTACAAAACACAAAATCCTAAGAAATTTTTTATAAAAAAAATATACAAGGGTATTTTTGTAAATTAAAAAAATAAGGAGGAAAAAATGCAAAATATACTCAGCTTCTAGGGACCAAACATTAATTGTCCCCTAATAATAATAATAATAATAATAATAATAATAATAATAATAATGAACAGAAAATAACAGAATTAGCTAGATGCCCTATTAAAATCTAGTTTTAGTTAAAGCAATAAAATATATTCGTAACACACACACACACACACACACACACATATATATATATATATATATATATATATATATATATATAATAAAGGAGGAGGGTGTATACAAAACCTATATAAACAAGTTTTGTATCTAACTATTTGGTCTTTTTCAAGTGATGGTTGAGATTAAATTGGAGGGGTTTGAATCCAATGGCTTACAATCTAGATGGGATTGAATGGCTCAGATCAAAAGTTGATGAATTTGGTGTTTATCAACTAACGGTTGGGATTGAATGGGAGGGTGTAAATAATGCCGTGTCAATCACCATTGCTCAACTTCCTCGAGCCTCTCCCATGTCTGACATCTCCCATCCCTTAATCACTTTACACACCCACTTCCCTCAAACCAATATCCTCTCTCTCAAAACAGGGACTCACCCTTTCTCTCCGTACGAAGTGAAGAACCCAACAAAAATAGGGGGAATGAACAAGCAACATATGGGGAAAAAAATCCAGCACCAACCGACCATGTTCAACCTCGACCCCGACTACATCGTTTGCTTTCACATCTTTTCACATGAGCATATGGTGTTTTCTGTAGCTGATTTCTGTAGCTTTCATGAAACTGGTGTGATTTCTGTAGGTGATTTCATATCTAAAGTCAAAGAAAACACCCCGTTTAGTACTGAGTGTAAACACTGGACCTCTTCTTCTCTGTTGGCGTTCTGATAAGACCAAGAGAAACGATGCAAATATGTGTTAATATTTCAAATCTTTGGTTTTTGATCTGGACATTTCAGCGATGCAAGCGATCCAAGCATGTGAACATATTAGAAGTAAATTTATTTTTCAGATCTGGACGTTTCAGCGATGCAAGTGGTGATAATATTTCTCTCGATCTAAGCATGTGCTGATGACTGGAGTGGGTTTGGGGACTTTCCTCCTGCTCCTTATTTTATCGGCGTTATGTGTTGTCCATTTAAACACTGGTAAGAATAGTTATAATTTTGTTAAATAAACACTTATGTTTTCACTAAGGAAAGCCCGTAGCATCATCGAAAGTGTTAATACTATCACACCGGTGAGCTCTGGGCGCCGATGTGATAATGTCCGGTGAGCTCTGACTTCTTTTATTTATGGTATTATTGTTACTTTTTTTTATTTACATTTATTTTTTAATCATTCTATTTATTCTGTGTTGTTACCAGATCTGGGTTCTTACCAGATCTGTGTTGTTACCAGATCTGTGTTATAGATCTGCGTTGTTACCGGATCTATGTTCTTCTAGGATTTGATTTTTGTGGAGAATGTTTTTGAAACCAACATCTGCTTAACATTATAGTTCTTTCTTCTTTTGAATTCTGGGTGAGATCTTCATGTACCCTCAAGATTATATCTTTTGTCTCCATTCATAAATTCTAGGTGTATCGCTGCTGTAATTCTGATCCCCTTTGCAACTTAAATTTGTGTATGTATATTTATATCTATTTTGTAGATAAAATCAAAATCATCAAAGATCTGTAGGTGGGTAAAGGAGATAGATCCTGTTCTGCTCCCCACACGCTAATCCCGGGCTTCACCCTTATTTGGTAGAACTGTTAAGTGATCATTTTTTTTTTTTTTTCTTCTTTTTAATTGTTGAATGTTTACAAATTGGAATTTCTTGCTCAATGGGTTAATTATTGAATGTTTACAAATTCAATAATGGTTTTTAGCCGTTTTTAAATTCTTCTATCTTGATTTGGGTATTCTGGGATTTTTTCAAGTATTTGACGGTTATTATAATATTTGACCATTATTAAACACAAGATCTGTTTAAGTTATTTCTATAGTTGTAATTGACTATTCTGGGATTTTTTTAGTATTTGACGGTTATTTTACTTTCTAAAATTAATTTTGTCTTTCTGTATGATTCGGATGTATTATTGGTGAGATGCATATTTTGTCTGTGTATGTTTGATGATGATTATTACAGTCATTCTTTTTCAACATAGCTTCGAATGGGGAAGCTTACGAGATGTATCTCTCTCAAACCCTCACTACTTTGAATACCCATAAATCCTTATGAGAACGGGGTTGTTTTCTCTTTCAAACCCTCACTAATTTGATTTGATAATGGGGATATCTTGGTTGTTTTTACAGAGATGGAGAGCCACTTATATAAAGGGGAAAATGATACTGCTGAAATTTAACTGTTGGATGTCATCTTTGTCAGATCCGTTGACTGGGAGGTTACTGAATGCGTCTGAGTTTTTGTATATCAACAATTTCTTCTTCTAAATTTTTCTATATAAACTTTTTATTTGAGTTTGTATATATCAACATATGTTTATGCTGAAATGTTATATTTTTAAAATACTAAACAATATCATTTTTGTTATAAAATATGTATTGTAAAGTGGATGTTCACTTATCACACATCCCACATCGGAAGAGTGAGGCTCTTGATGAACTTACCTTGTATTATAGATAGGGAATTACCCTCCTCATTATGTACACACCAATTAATGAGAATACTTCTTTATCTCTATATTCTCCTCTCTACTCTCTCTATAGCTATTTAATTATAACAATTTTGAGCTAATTTGTTTATAGGGGTATCCTGAAATGTTTATCACCCATACAAAATAAAAAAAATAATTTTTTTTTTTTAAAATATACCGCATGGGAGTCCCGCATTTGGGCTCCCGCATTCAAGTGTTTATACATGAGTTGGCTTGGAAATATTGCTCCGAGTGTCACGTTATTGTAGATGACATACACTTCATAATATTATTATTTTCAATTCACCAGGGCCATTTTGACCTCACTTCACAAGTGAGGATCAATTTGTGATTAATTAATTGCAAATGAATGAATGGAGATTGGTATTAATTAATTGCAAATGAATGAATTTCAATTTTACACGATGTTTGGTAATTTGAAATTGGTATTAATCTACAATTAGAAAAAAAATTAAAAAATAATTGAGATTGGGAAAGAGAGAAAGACACACATGGAGAGAGTAAGCTTACGCATAGGTGTGGCCGTATATGTCAAGTCTTTTTGAGTTTAATGTTTGTAATAGTGTTTAATTTTATTTTATGTTTTATTATAAAATGCATTTGTTTGATAATTGGAATGGAGTTCAATTTTATTTTATTAATTTAGAAAAAATGGTTGGGAGATGCTACTCTTCAAACATGCTATGCTTCGGTTTTGAATGTATAGAATTAAATGTGCCATTTTTATGATTCATTTTTGTTCTACATTATAATATATTTGAAAGAAAAATAACAATTTTAACGAATTTTATTTAGAGTTCTATTTAGATCTCAAACATTATAATATGTTTGAAAGTAAAATGAATATTTTAACGAATTTTATTTGAAGTCATATTTTTCATCGTGCCATCGGCAAGGGTACACAATTATTTTGACTCGTGGACTAAATGAAGCGAGGTGGGTCAAAATGCAAAATGTCAATTTTTAAATTGACATTTTATTTCATCGTGCCATCGGCACGGGTACTCATTTATCATGAAAATAGATTTATTACAAGAATAAATTTATTGGCATGCCATCGGCACGAGTACAAAATATTTTGAGAACACATTTATCGTCGTGCCATCGGCACGGGTACACCCTAGTATATATATATATATATATATATATATATATATATATATATATATATATATATATAGAGAGAGAGAGAGAGAGATATTCTAGGGATTGGTTGTATATAGGTTTCCAACCCAAATTTGCTAGTGCTGGTTGAGGTCACTTTAGGCAAAAGGGTCTACATAAATGACACATAAGTCAATGTAAAAAGTTAAATACAAGAATTCAAATAAAATTAGAAAAAACCACTAGAGAAAGATTAAGAAAGGCGAGTTTCACTTATTAGATAACCAAAATTTTGCAACAAAACACCTGTGAGAACTAAAATCTAGTGTACCCAAGTCCGTAAATGAGCCTAGAATACCTTTAAGCATAGAAAATATAAGTAGATATTAAGTCATCCCATTTACAATTGAACTCAATGGCTAGAGAGAGATTTTATAGTAATGGCAGGTGGTGTGGGATTAAAACTTTTATCATTATCCCAATTCTTCTCACCCCAATGCCGCAACATATTTTTCCACGCGCACGATTTGTCGATGCATATATCCAAACGTTGATCATGAATCGACATGTTCCAATGCGCGTCCGTGTAGTTCAGCTTCTCGGCTTGCCTCCGGTTGAACTCGAGTTGTGCCTTTTGCTTCGATCGGAGTAAGCAAAATTGTTGAAGTTGCTTCGGGATCGCGTCGTGGACCCTCCACCACCGCTCGTGCGCGACGTCACTGGCAAACTCGCGTAAAATATCCACATTGTAGCTGCAATCGTAGTCGCGAAAACACAGCCATGGTTTTAATCCCAAGTAGTGGAGGACGTAAAGCAACGGTGGGTCCGCCCCAAAAAGACGCGTTTTTTTTAGTTTCACTTTTTCCTTGTCACCAATCCAAAAGTTCTTCAAAAAGTTCATGTGCTTGGGAATCCTATGCCACCATGTGAATATCTCATTTAAGTACCCTTGGTCCCCACCATTGTAGGACTTAATCTCATTGATGTGACCCATTAAAAGTTGGAACGTACAATTCGACGGCTCAATCACCATCACGCTCGAGTTGAAAAGCGTGCCGTCATTGCCTGTTGCGGATATTTGTGGCATCTCGAATAGGAAATCGATGTTTCGCAGTATGAGTAAGTCCGCGTCGATGAAAATGATCTTGTCGTAGTCCGTCAGTTGCCATAGCCGAAACTTGCTATAATTCCATTCGTTGTACGCGTCTTTTTCGGCCTTTGGGTTTCGTATCCGTTGGATGGTTCGGATCTTCCACCCTGCTACCTCGAGCCCACTCTTGTGGTACTCGCTAATGGTCTCATCAACGAGTATCACAAGGTCTCTTGTGGACCCCGCCATGCGGATGCTCTGGGCTGCTACTATGGCTCCACAAACATAGACGTCGGCGGAATGAAGGATTGTTACAAATGCTTCTCGACGCAAATTTCCCGAATGATCTCCATCTGCGTTCAAATAAATGAGTAGAAAAATGATTTAAATTTAGGTAATACTTTGAAATAAAAATAAAAAATAAATATTTTTTATTTATGAAGGGAGAAATTAGGAAAATATCTCCTGACTGCTAATATCACGTATAAATAATATATTTAGCCTACAACAGAACAGAACAACCAATACTGCTCAATATAAACAAATACATAAAAAAAAACTTTATTTTGAATTTGGCACCAATTATATTTACTTACATGGTTTGATCCCCGACGTTTTCACTACTTGACATTTAACCCCCCAATTGACTTCTGGCTACATACTTGTTAATACTTTCTCAACATTTTTTGGGAATCGCAAAAAGGTCCCTTTTACGTCCAAAGGCGAACAAGAGAAAACTTTTGGGGCTAAACTAAGTAGATTAAAATAAGTTTTTTTTACATAATCCCCGTGACAATAGAAGATTCAGATATAACCCCCTCAGAAGTTCAAGAAATAGACTTCTTTATCCCCTATTCATAAATCCGACACTTTTTCAGAATCTCCAAAACGTCCCTTTTGCGTCAAAAGGTGAACAAGCGAAAACTTTGGGGGCTAAATCACGTAAATAAAAGTAAGATTTTTTTATTTAACCCCATTACTACAATAGAAGATTTAGACATAACCCCCCTAGATGTTCAAAAATTAAACTTAAAATAAATGAATTTCACTTTATACAATCATAAAATGCAAAATAAAAAACCTATACTTCTGTCAGCATGGGGTAAATCCAACTTTAGAATTTCCAACAGTGTGTCTAAACGTGCTCTTATCGCAAGGGGGTAAGAAAAAATCAACAACACTTTTTGAGAATCGCAAATAAGTCCCTTTTGCATCCAAAGGCCAACAAGTTAAAACTTTTGGGGCTAAACTAATTAGATTAAAATAAGTTTTTACAATACATAACCCTTGTGACAATAGCAGATTTAGAGATAACCCCATTAGAAGTTCAAAAATTAGACTTCTCTATCCTCTATTGATAAATTCGACATTTTTGAGAATCTCAAAAAAGTCCCTTGTACGTCCAAAGAAGTAAAACAGAAAACTTTGGGGACTAAAGCATGTAAATAAAAATAACGGTTTTTATTTAACCCCCCTGTGGCAATAGCATATTTAGACCTAACCCCCCCCCCCCCCCCCTAGAAGTTCAAAAAGTAAACTTAACAAATGAATTTTCTTTATACAATCATAAAATACAAAATAAAAACCCATATTTCGGTCAATAGGGGGTAAATCCAACTTTTGAAATAACAGTGGTTTGTCTAAACATGCTATTATTGCAAGGGGGTAAGTACAAAAAAAAAAACTAACAATAAATCCTACACTATTTGAGAATCGTAAAAAAGTGCCTTTTGCGTCCAAAGGCGAACACGTGAAAACTTTTGGTGCTAAACTAAATAGATTAAAATAAGTTTTTTACATAATCCCTATGGCAATAGCAGATTTAGGCATAACCCCCCTAGAAGTTCAAAAATTAGACTTCTTTATCCCCCATTGATAAATTCTACATTTTTGGAGAATCTCAAGAAAGTCCCTTTTGAGTCTAAAGGCGACCAAATGAAAACTTTGGGGCTAAACCATGTAAATAAAAATAAGGGTTTTTTATTTAACCCCATGACAATAGCAGATTTAAACATAACCCCCGTAGAAGTTCAAAAATTATACTTAATTTCCCCCTAATTTCATTTTCAACAAGGGTAAATCTAACTATTGAAATTCCAAGAGTGTGTCCAAAAGTGTTACTATCAAAGGGGGTGGTAAATAAGGGTTTTTGATTTAACCTCGTGACAACAACAAATTTAGACATAACTCCCCTAGAAGTTAAAAAATTAGACTTATTTGACCCTTAATTTCACTTTCAACAAGGGGCTAAATCTAACTTTTGAAATTCGAGGGGTGTATCTAAATGTGTTATTGTCAAAGGGGGTGGGTAAAAAAAATAGGCGTTTTTTATTTAACTCCCCAGTGGAAACAGAAGATTTAGACATAACCCTCCTAGAAGTTCAAAAATTAGATTTATTTTCCCCCTAATTTCACTTTCAACGAGGGGGTAAATCTAACTTTCAAAATTCCAAGGGTGTGTCTAAATGTGTTATCAAAGGGGGTGGGTAAAAAAACTAAAAATAAATACAGGTCAAAAGTCAAAATTACCCTTAAAAAGCATTAAAACTAACCTTTAACTTTGAGTGGCAATGCAAGTTCACATGAACCAATAGGCAGCCTAACTTTCTCCCTCAACACATCCAAATTTGGCTTATACAACCAGAAATTACCCTCCTTCGCAACTAGCTCCTTGCAAGTGAAAAAATTTGGTATAGGAAAATACTTTGTAACAAACATAAAATGAACATTATAATTCCTCTTAGCCAAAGTAGCTAATTTAGCGGCTGAAATTTGCAAATGCAACCGAGCCACGTCTCGAGACCAATTCGCCTCGTTCCTACACGGGAGTTTAACCACAATTAAATTAACTCGTTCTTCAGGAACTTCGATTTTCGGCAAATACGGACACGTGGGAACTTCGTGTTCTTCTTCTTCGTCGATCCACTCAGGGTACAGAGTGTCCCACGTCACATTTTTTTTGGCGTAGTCTATTTGGAGAACAATGTGATTGACATGAGGCAAAATATTTTTCCAATTGTTGATTTCGTTCTCATTGAAGTTTAATAATCCGATGCTTTGGATTTTGTTTATGTCGGGTATTTTTGACATGACGGTTGGAACCTTGTCCCACTCGACGATTATTTCGGATGCGTAACGCGGGTCTGATTCGCCCCATATCCACCTGTTCACAAAATGTTGCCTGCATTAAGTTATGAATAATTAATAGTCATTTTTTACGAGTTGGTATTCGCAAAAATGTTGTTGTCCGTATTTGTTTCGATAATGTTTAACTACTTACACGTGGGACGTAGGCTTAAGTGCGCCAAGGCCTAGTTATAATTTTTGGTAAAAAACCCCTAAAGTTGATTTGATGCAAGAAACTCCCTCGAAAACAACGTTGCGAATTCGCTTAAAAGTCCTTAAAACGGGATATTTGTGACAAAATGCATAGTTCTGGGGAAGACTTTCAAAATAACTCTCCTGAAACAATGCCAGTGTGAAAGGATCATATCCCCCCCCCCCCCCCCCCCCCGTGTTATTAAAGTGTCGCTGAAAAGTCCCTGTAACAAGGTATTGGCGACAAAACGCAAATCTCAAGAAGGAGGTGAGGGCATTCATGGGGTTATTTTAAATATATTATATTGCAAGAAACCCCCTCAATATTTTTATGCAAGATTATCCCCCCCAAATTAAGCATTTTATTACAAAATTCCTTCTGTGTTGCAAAAAACGTCGCTGAATAGTCTTCAAAACAGGGTATTTGCAACAAAATGTGGACATACGGGGGGTTATTTGAAAAATATTATTTTGCCAGAAACCCACTGAACTATTTTATGGAAGAAAATACCCCTGAAACAATGGATTTTGTTACATATTTCCCCTACGTTGCTAAAAAGCGTCGCTGAAAAGTCCTTAAACAGGATATTTGTAACAAAATGCATAGTTCAAGGCGGAGATGGGGACATTCAAGGGGTTATTTGCGTAATATTTCTTTGCAAGAAACCCCTTGAACTATTTTTATACAAGAAGCTCTCCTGAAACAATGCATTTGTTACAAATTACCCATCTCTGTTACTAAAAATATTCCTTAAAACAAGGCATTTGAGATAAAATGCCTAGTTCAAGGAGGAGATGTGGACATTGAGGGGGTTATTTGCAAAATTTAAATTTTTTGGGGTTCTTTGCACTTTAGTAAATAGAATGCAGTTTCAAGAATAGTTTCATACTGAACATAACTACCCACCCCCCACTAAGAAATTAAATAAATAAACATGTAATAACCTCAAAAAAATTAAATAAATAAACAAGTAATATGTTACCTAAAATGTGGGCCATATCAATACCAAACCATACATTATAAAATGTGGTCCAATTAGGATTAGCACGCAACTTCATATTAGTTGAACAACTTCTTAATAGTAGAGTAACTAATCAAAAGATTTAACTACTCAGATGTTATAATGCTGCTAAGATAGGGATATTTATATTAATTTTATTTATTTATGCACACAAAAATTCGTAAACATGCGTACCTATACGTAAATTGCTAAATTGCTAGGATATTAGCTTTTTTTAGAAACTATATTTGTGAATATAGAATGAGTCTTTCTAACATGCCTAAACAACAGATATATGCCAAAATAACAAATTTTTTCAAAGAAATTCGACGACCCACAAAATATTATTATAAAATTCTACAATATGTAATGGGTGAATTGCGATTGAACATATATGTGTGTTTCGGCCATCAAATCTTTTTAACGTTTGAATATATTGATGAAGTGTGTGAATCATCTTCATCAATAAATCTCTTACTTACTTTTAAAAAGTAAATATATGTTTATAGTGACGCAAGATTTCGACGCATTTTGTGACACCGTGTTTGCATTGCCTGGCATATGCATCTATTCAATGATTATCATTCCGGACACCAATCAATGAAGAAATCACACATCATTACGTCGTACAAAGTGTGTCTAAAATATGTGTCAGCGTAAAATACATAACGTGCAATAAGGAGTAAAACTTACCTAGAAATAGCTTGCAAAACACGGTCATGGTGACGACCAGCTGGGGAGTAGAAAAGGGTTATGAAAGTGAAAAGAATTATGGTAAGTAGAACAAATTTCAAAGGTTGAAGCTTGCATTTTGAGGTTTTCTCATGGTCATGGCTTAGAATATCAAAGGGTTTATCCACATCTTTAATTCTACTCCTTTGAAGCTTCCTTTGGTGCACATCTTCACTGAAAAAAGTCAAAAGGGGGGTCAAAGCAACATTAGTATTAGTAATTTAAGTAAAATCAAGATTTGAAGCATATAATTTTTATCATCTTTTACGTGATGCAAACAAAATAATTACGTAAGTAATTTTAGGGGAACACAGTTTGCGAACACGGTTTGACTGACACAATCATGTGCAGAATTGGATTGGTTATTCTGCCTTCTTAGCAATAAGAACCTATCAATGCAAATAGAAAATTGTGTCCCTATAGAATTACTATATAGAGAATGAAGGTTTACAATATTTTCATAGTAATACTTTCATTATTGGTAAAATGTCACCTCCAACTAATCATCAAATTACATGGAAGTGGTTCCAAAAAAAATTAAAGAATTAAGACAAACTAAAAAAATATCATGATCCATAGATGACGTTGATAAAAATATATATATTTTTCTAAATTTGCCCTTTTGAGATAATATCGTCTATATCCTTGTTGGGCATCATCTCGTTTGTACTTTATGCATCGACGCACTTGTACCTTACGCATACAGGGTAGGTCTAATTTGTAAACATCTAAGACGGTATCTCGATATACATTTATCTCGGGTGGTAAAGAAAACAATTAGAAACTGGAATTCAACACACAAAAATAAAGTAAAAAATACAATTAAGTTAGGATGACTAAATATAAAAATAAAAATAAATAAACTTACATTGATCTTTGTCTAGTCGGCATGGGACTTGGAGAATCACCAATTTGTGCCTCTCGTTACCATATGCAAGTAAACAAGTGATCTACAAACAATATATAAACAAATTCGTAATATATAAAGATAAGAACATGAAAGGTTGTTTTTCTAGAGGTACTAATTTATAGTGGAAAAAAATAATAATATTGTAATTAATATAATTACGAACAACCCAATTGAGAGTTTAATCATAATTTTCAAATTTATAATTTTTTACCTAAAAAATGTCACATTTATAGGGAAAAAAAAAAGATAGGTGATGTTGATGACAAAATATATGTATGATATTTTCACTTTTTTATGCATGATATTTCATGCCTTCCATGGATGCATGAAATATCACGCTAAAAAGGTAAAATATCATACATATTAAATCTATATTATTGTATACACGATATTACTATTATACTACTAATATACTATTATTTTTTAAATACATGCCATTAAATTATTTTATTTTTTTACAAAAATATATAATTTTTATTATTATTATTATTTTAAACGGCGGGTAATTATGGATTGAGTTTTATTACGGGGCAAATTTATCCCTCGACACGGGCATCCGCTAATATATATATATATATATATATATATATATATATATCTATATATATATATATATATAGAGAGAGAGAGAGAGAGAGAGAATGAATTACCTTATCTTTGATGAAGAAATGTGGGAACTTAGTTTGAAGGAAAATGATGGAGAATCAGGACGGTGGAGAAAAGAAGGAAAGGAGAGCCAATATAGTGCTAATTCTTCTACAAATAATATATATAAATATTTCATTTTAGGTGGAACACCAAAAACACCAAAATTTAAACCTTTCACTTTTCAGCTTCTAATTTTGTGTATCAACGAAAAGTTTCTTTCATTATTATATTTTTACGTGGTTTTTTCTAGTACTAATGATTTTAAAATTTAAATTTGTTGTATTAATTATTAAGAATTTATTTTTTTGTGAATAGTTTCACAACCCTTAATACCCATTTGTATACCTTCATTAACTTTGACCTCTCATTTCCATGAATGCACATATTGTTTATGTTAATTTATGTGTAATGTTACGTTTTTTAAATTATAGTTGTTTAGAAATTCATCCCCTTTATGTGCGTATATTTTCTTAACATGATCAATGTCCATTAATATTTTTTATAACACAAATAAAAACGACCTATACAGTCAAAAATTTGATACGAACGCGACATGACATCGCTCAAATGACTTTAATTATAAGAATGCGCATGACTTTGAGTCTTTAAAATATTTGAAAACAATTGTTTTCTAAGGCATAAAACCTGCTAAAATTTATTTTTATATTTTACTCTCGTATCGACTGTTCGGGTTTATATTATTGCACGTTGATTCAATATCTCACAACTTCAAGTCTTACTCCAACTCAACTTGCAATAATATAGATCTGAGAGAAACATAATATATTAGTTGTGTTGTTTCTCTTTTTGGGTCGTGTTTTAACATGACAAGAGAAACATCTTTAGAAATGAACACAACATAACTCGAAATTGTAATTTTTTACTTAACGCGAACACGGTCCATTTAAAATACGATACGGTACAACTAACACGAATAATTTATTCACACCATAACACTAAATTACGAGTAAAAAGATAAATAATACGATTATACGGCTAACACAAGTCATAACTTTGATATGAACAATACACGAAATGACTTTGTGTCATAAGACTCCGACAAAAGCACGATATTTCAGGTCAACTTCATATTCTCTTATCGATTCATGTCTAAAATTGACACTCCTAGTAAGTCGTTGTCTCAAATGTGAAAATATATTAGAGAAAAAAATAAGGTTTTTTACACACTAGAATGTGATCGTTCACGCTAATATATTATAGTCAAATAAATGATTTTCCAAAAATATTTTAGTATTTGCACCGGTATTTATTTTGCGTCGCAAAGATATTTCAGCAATGACCTTACATAAACTTACATTGATTTTTGTCTAGTCGCTATTGGACTTGGAGAATTACCAATTTGTGCCTCTCGTTACCATATGCAAGTAAAAATGTGATCTACAAACAATATATAAACAAATTCGTTATATATAAAGAGAAGAATATGAAAGGTTGTATACCTAGTAGAACTAATTTATAGTGGAAAAAAAATGAAGAGTCATTTTAATTGGAAAAAAATGCAAAATATAGAAAAAAAAATAATAATATTGTAATTAATATAATTACGAACAACCCATTTGAGAGTTTAATTATAATTTTCAAATGTACAATTTTTTACCGAAAAAATGACCCATTTATAGGCGAAAAAAATATAAGATAGGTGATGTTGATGACAAAATATATGTATGATAAGATAGGTGATGTTAACGACAAAATATATGTATGATATTTTCAATTTTTTATGCCTGATATTTCATGCCTTCCATGGATGCATGAAATATCATGCTAAAAGCTAAAATATCATACATATTAAATCTATACTATTGTATATATTATACTACTATTATACTATTATACTACTAATATACTATTATACTATTATTTTTTAAATACATGCTAATAAATTATTTTTCTTATTAAATTATTTTTAATTTTTTTTACAAAAACTAGTTTTTTTTTATTATTATTTTTTCGAATGGCGCGTAATTATGGATTGAGTTTTATTACGGGGGCAAATTTATCCCTCGGCACGGGCATACGCTAATATATATATATATATATATATATATATATATATATATATATATATATATATATATATATATATATATATATATATATATATATATATATATATATATATATATATATAAAGAGAGAAAGAGAGAGAGAGAGAGAGAGAGAGAGAGAGAGAGAGAGAGAGAGAGAGAATGAATTACCTTATCTTTGATGAAGAAATGTGAGAACTTAGTTTGAAGGAAAATGATGGAGAATAAGGACGGTAAAGAAGACAATGAAAGGAGAGACAATATAGTGTAATGTAACGTGTAATCAAATTCTTCAACAAATAATATATATAGATATTTCATTTAAGGTGGAACACCAAAAACACCAACATTTAAACCTTTCACTTTCAGCTGCTAATTTAGTGTATCAACGAAAAGTTTCTTTCATTATTATATTTTTACTTTGTTTTTTCTAGTACTAATGATTTTAAAATTTAAATTTGTTGTATTAATTATTAAGAATTTATTTTTTGTGAATAGTTTCACAGCCCTTAATACCCGTTTGTATACCTTCATTAACTTTGACCTCTCATTTCCATGAATGCACATATTGTTTATGTTAATTTATGTGTAATGTTTTTTTTTTAAATTATAGTTGTTTAGAAATTCTTCCCCGTTATATGCGTACATTAGCTTAACATGATCAATGTCCATTAATACTTTTCTTATAACACGAATAAAAACGACTTATACGAGTCAAAATTTGATACGAACACGACATGACTTCGCTCAAATGACTTTAATTATAAGAATACGCATGACTTTGAGTCTTTAAAATATTTGAAAAGAATTGTTTACTAAGGCATAAAACCTGCTAAAATTTATTTTTATATTTTACTCTCGTATCGACTGTTTGGATTTATATTATTGCACGTTGATTCAATATCTCACAACTTCAAGTCTTACTCCAACTCAACATGTAATAATATAGATCCGAGAGAGACATAAAATAATAGTTGTGTCGCTTATCTTTTTGGGTCAAGTTTTAACATGACAAGAGAAACATCTTTAGAAATGAACACAACACAACTCGAAATTGTAATTTTTTACTTAACGCGAACACGGTCTATTTAAAATACGATGCGGTACAACTAACACGAATAATTTTTTCACACCATAATACACTAAAATACGAGTAAAAAGATAAATAAGACGATTATACGGCTAACACAAATCATAACTTTGACATGAACAACACACGAAATGACTTTGTGTCATAAGACTCCGACAAAAGCATGATATTTCAAGTCAACTTCATATTCTCTTATCGATTCATGTCTAAAATTGACACTCCTAGTAAGTCTCGGTCGCAAATCTGAAAATAAATTAGAGAAAAAAATTATGTTTTTTACACTCTAGATTGTGATCGTTCACGCAAATATATTATAGTCAAAGAAATGAATTATCAAAGATATTTTAGTATTTGCGCCGATATTTATTTGGCATCGCAAAGATATTTCAACAATGACCTTACATAAAAATATGAAAAAATACATATGTTGCTGATTTAAGTTTGAAAGCTTGAATTTGTTGTTATTGGATAGGTCACAGGTATCTAAATCTAAATTTCTATCATTTTACAAATATTACGCAAGCATCTCAAGTTATAATATTACCTCATAATTTTATATATTTTTTTTGCATGCCGTTTTTTCAATCAAGGAAGCTTATAAGTCCTATTTATATATGATATTCTGTAACTGATCCTTTCAAAACATATTTTCTCAATAGGTCATATATATATAGATATATACCCAATACTGCTTTTATGCGGACCAGTCCGTACTTAAAAATGTGGACCGGACATGTATCACCAGGTGATTAGCCTAGAAAGGGGGGAGAATGTGCCTATAATGTAGCCGATATTTTCTACGCTTACCGCGAGGTAACACATGTACTAGAGTTTTATTTAGCATTAAGGGTACTTTAGTATTTTTCCTTTTATTTTGTTATTAGGGGGTTGTAGTAGGACATATATATATAGAGAGAGAGAGGGAGAGAGAGAGAGAGAGAGAGAGAGAGAGAGAGAGAATCTTTTGGAACCAAAAAAAAAATATTGTAGCACTTATTTAACGACATATTTAGTAAACAAGACAAATTAATAAAACGATTTTATTAATATAGAAATTTGAGATGTTAACCGGTTTTCATATCCCGAAATGGATGTGGGGATTAATTGAAGATTTTTTTTAACATTATCTCATGTTGATGATGATAAATTTTAATACACCTTCTATACAAAGGGATAACTCAAATAAAATGAAACGAATGTACAACAAATTTCATACTATTGAAGATATTAAGTTTAAAACATCCAAAAACGATAGTTAGAAAACTGTTAATAATATGCTCCTTCAATGAATTTAGTATTCTAGAAAGAAAAGGAGAAATCATTTAACTAGTTATTGTTTATTCTTTGTTGGAATGGAGTTGAAAAAAGGCTACGATAGGGACTTTAATTGATTAATTTGACTACCCCATCAAATCTATGACCAATAACTTTTACCAAGGTTCCTACTCCATCGTCATCCTTACAACAAGGCAGCATAAAATAAAATTAAGTAAAGAAAATTAAACTCTTTGGGAACAAAAAAGGTAAGAATAAACAATAGCTAGTTAGGTGCATTTTAAAAAATAATTAAAATTAAGCTCTTTGGGTCTTAAGTTATAAAAAAAAGAATTAAAGTGTATTGGTATTAACTCCATTTTAATACTCTAGCGGTGCGTTTGATTATAAACACAGACACTGCGTGAAAAAAAAACTCAATTGGACGAGAAGTTGGAAAATGAATGGAAAAATATATGAATTTTTAGTCTTAATTTTTCTATTTTTCATGAAAATCAGTTCTTTGGCGGGTGAATAAGAAATATTTTCCACTAAAAATGAGATTTGAAATGGAACACTTATTATGTGAATGACTGCTCTTCTTATATAAAGTATTCGCAATCAAATTACCATAAAGGTAAAACATGAGTCAAAATAACTATTTTTCTTGGAAAACTTTTCATTGTCAATCAAACACACACTAAAAGTATAAATTTATTTTTTGTTACTTGAAAGCATATTCGGACACTTTTGAGATTTTTTGATGACATGTGGGCCGAAAGAGTAACAAAGTAAAATACTAATAACTGTACACATAAATAAAAGGTTTAATCGGGAAGATTTATTTAATTTAAACCTACATCATTTCGAAAGTACCGAAAAATTTGTAGTGATTTATAAAAAGTAGTGAACTTGGATTCCTCCAACGTTGACATTCTCTGGCAGTATTGTCTTGGCGCCTAAGCATTTAATTTAAATGGTTGGACATAAGCTCCCAAAAATCTAAAGACAATGTACTAAAGCATATAAATTAAGTTTGATCCAACCAAATTATTTACTTTATACAATAATAATAGGGTCATTCGATGAAAAGTCTCTCGATAATTTTTTAAATAACGATTAGTCCAAATATTTTATTTGTTCTGAAAAGTCCCTCATCGTACAAAGCACAAAATCCTAAGAAAATTTTTTATAAAAAAAATATACATGGGTATTTTTGTAAATTAAAAAAATAAGGTGGACAAAATGCAAAATATACTCAGCTTCTAGGGACCAAACATTAATTGTCCCATAATAATAATAATAATAATAATAATAATTCAAATAAATACAAGAATTCAAATAAAATTAGAAAAAACCACTAGAGAAAGATTAAATAAGGCGAGTTTCACTTATTAGATAACCAAAATTTTGCAACAAAACACCTATGAGAACTAAAATCTAGTGTACCCAATTCCGTAAATGAGCCTAGAACACCTTTAAGCATAGAAAATATAAGTAGAAAATTTGGTATAGGAAAACACTTTGTAACAAACATCAAATGCACATTATAATTCCACTTAGCCGAAGCAGCTAAATTAGCGGCTGAAATTTGCAAATGCAACCGAGCCACGTCTCAAGACCAATTCGCCTCATTCCTACTCGGGAGTTTAACCACAATTAAATCAACTCGTTGTTCAGGAACTTCGATTTTTGGCAAATACGGACACGTGGGAACTTCGTCTTCTTCTTCTTCTTCATCGATTGCCCAAGCTATGGAAAAGATAGAAATCATGAAACTGCTAACAGGTGAAGACAGATGGTATACTACATACCATATGGCAGATGATCCATTTAATGGAATACTTAAAAAAGAAGCTAAAGAAATGGTCGAGATCTCCTTGCCAGCCAACCTTAGAGTGGTAGGCCTCATTGATGAATTTTTCAACAATAATGCTCTCCTAGGCAAGGATATGACAGAAGAAGACACAGATATAACAAGACAACAGACTTATGGGCCATCTAAATCGCGCCCCTCAATAGTGGAAGAAGTATTGAGGACTGAAGACTCAATTGTTTAGACTTTTCTTCCTTAAAGCAAAAGATCCCTGCCCCAAGTGGGCCACCGGACTAATAAGAAGACGAAGACATTGGATGTTTGATTCTCTTATATTATCACAAGACGACAGACTTATGGGCCATCAGACGGTCCCAATTAGACAAAGACCTTCCATAAGAAGACGAACTACTTTATGAAGAGAAAACTTTAGACTTTAAATATTTGTATTTTCTCTTTAACCGGTTAATTGTTAGCCTCCGGTAACAAGTCATATGTAAGCTCCCTTGTGCTATAAAAGGGACATAAGGGTTGTATTGAGAGACATCGGTTGTAAGACTTCCAGTATCAAAGTTTAGAAGTTAGAAAGAGTGTGTAAGCTTGTAGAGAGTAATATGTATATGAATGAGTAATTCCCATATAGTTAGGGGAATGGTGAGAGTTGTAATTACTAATGCAATGCAATAAAAGTATTTTCTTTTCCAGAAATCTCTCATGCTGAGTTGTTATTATTTTTCAAATTGCCTCCAAATTTTTGTTCATAGCGGACTGTTGTGTGGAAGCTTTGGTGTAGCACACAATGTTTTATACTGTTTTTTTTTTGTAGAGGGACTGAACCCCCTAGATATTATTAAAATGAGGAGAAAAAGCCTCTCCCAGGTGGAAACTAAGCAAGCCTAGATACAAGAGAGATACTGGAAACTTAAAAAATAAAAAATATGGGGCTTTATAGAAGTCCCATTACAAGAAAAAAGAGAGATCATTTGAAAGAAGATCTAATGTAGCAACATCCCATCTTGTCCATCTTGTAAGCTCCTCGAGTTATCTTTGGAAGGTCCGAGAAATTATTGAAGATTGAAGATGAATGAATATTAACCCCATAATTTTCCAGGCTATCTGCAACCATATTTGATTCCCTGAAGCAGTGAACTAATGAACTTTTGGTATTGATGAGATTCTCTTTGATTTCTTCCACACATTTAATAAGATTCCAAGGCGATTTCCAGTTTCTATTTATCATATTCACCACATAAGAAGAATCTGATTCAATCACTACTTCCTTAAAGTTGTATTCCAAGCAAAGATTTGACCCCATCCAGAGACTTTTGATTTCCACAAATGAATTAGAAGCATATCCCTCAGGCTGAGCATAGGCAAATATGATGTCTCCTTTTTGATTTCTTAAAATGCCACCAATTCCACTTCTTCCAGGATTATCTTTAGAGGCCCCATCAATGTTTAATTTGAATTTATGTGGGAAGGGGGAGATCCATTTGATAGGGATAGACAATATAATATATTGTTTGATGTTGAGATAGAAAGTAGATTTAATCCCAATATCAAAGCAAGATATACTATGTCTAAATTGAATCCCTTTGTAGATACTAGAAATCAAATTAATGGACTGAGAAATAAGATATTTTTCATCAAATGAGGAATTATCAAAAAAACTTTATTTCTGCATTTCCATATCTCCCAACACACAATAATGGGGATGCATTTACCAAGAAATTTGTAATAATCCTTTGGGCCACTTTTGATCCACCAACTTAAGAGCATAGAGGGAATACTGATTGTGCTCATATCAATTCCCATGAGATTATAGAAAAACTTCCAAACTAGAGTTATACTTGGGCATTGAAGGAATAAATGGTCAACTGTCTCAACATCTTTCTTACAAAGGCAACATCTGGAGCATAATTTAATACCAATGCCTTGAATGATATCATCTAAAGGAATGCTTTTGTTGATAATTTTCCACATATTAATAGAGCATTTTTTAGGAATATTACTATCCCAAATAATGCTATAAACAGTGGAAGAAGGATGATTATCAAGGCAAGAGGCATAGGCAGAAGAGAATGAGAATTCACCTGAGGTTTCAGAAGTCCAGAGCCATTTCCCATCAATACATTGCATTTGAAGGAGACAAATTTCTTTCACCCTCATTAAGCTTTTCCATGTATGAGAACTATTAGAAAATCGGACATCGTGTCTCATATATTTATTAGACATGTACATGGCCCAGAGAGACTTTTATATTGTTGAACCGCCGTCAGGTGCCAATTTGCCGTGAGCTGTTAGCTAGGTGGACGTTAGGCGTGAAGGCGTACAGGCAGGAAACGGGTACAATGCAAAAATAGTGGATTGAGGTGCGACACATAAAGAGAGAGTTGTAGAGGCCGAGATCGGAGAAGAATAGTAGAAAAGCTTAAGATAAAAAGGAAGGAAGATAAGGATATTGTAGACCAGAAGGAAGGTATAACTCGAACCAAACCCTTAACGATTTTACATATTATTGTTTTAAAAGAAACTTGTATGAGCCTACAAATCACAGAAGACTTTTGAGCATTCGGTAATCCAATAAATTTATACTTAACTAGAGAAATCCAAGATTGGACTCTTATAGACCCTAAAGATAAAGAACTTATAGAATATGCTTTAACATACACAGGTGGTACTTTCAAATATATAGACAGGGTTATTGAGTGGTTAGTACGAGAAGTACCTAGAATAGAAATGATTAGAATAGGGATCCGTGATCTCTTTAGACAAAAATTAAGAGCTGAAGATTTTAAAGAAGAATTGTTAAGACCTGAAAATATCAAGAATATACTAGAGTACTTGAAGACAGTATAGACGTATTAAAATTTATTAGACGAAAAAGGCTAGAAGGAACCAAAGCTATTTTAATTAAAGCCAGAGGAATCCATCATCTTCTTAAAAATGTAGAGACAGCTGCCCCTAGAACATATCGTAGATTTTTGTCATCTTATGGTGATAATAATTTAGACGAATTTATAAATAACGATATAATTGATATTGTTAATCATATATATAAAGAAACTAGATTAATAAAACCTTAATACTGCATAAGGTATTTAAGACTATAATATTTTCCATCAAAATCGCTTGCAATTTCCAGACTCCCTGAGGAAAATATTTACATAGATAATCCCCACTGTTCATAATTCCAGTACGATAGTGACGGAAGAAGTCGGAGAAGTGGCAACTCTAAAACTTCTCTTAGACTCCCAGATTAATTTAGACGTTAAAAATAAGCTTAAAAGACCATAGAAATCATTGGGGTAGAAATTTATATTCCTATAACGTTAGAAAAAGACAAAGACATAAAAATACAAAGAAGTCCCCAAAAGGTGGTCCAATAGATGATAGCGGTCCTAAAATTGTGTGGACGATATTGAGCCCGTCATTTATGCCCGTTAAATTAGCCCGTCGGAAAGCCTGACTGTATATATATATATATATATATACACACACACACACACACACACACACATATCAAGCATATTTATACTTATATATAACACACTATATAAGTATAATAGCCATTCCTCAGAGCTATAACTCAAAGGGTGCAGTCTCTAGAATGCTATCATCTTCCAGGAAATTTCTCACACATTTTCCTCGGCAGCCAGGTCGGAATCTCACACCGAGCCCTAAATCAATCACAAACGTAGGGGAAGAGGTCATAATTCCTCACCTGAAGTGAGACCGAATCATACCCAAGACGTCTCACTCTGGATAAATAATCACACTGTATAATATATAGATGACTATGACTTGGGGCTATACTCACCCTGCTCCTCAAGCCAGGGGATTCACCCACATCGCGCAACTTCCCATGATAGCACTAGAGGGGTATGTTCCACATAAATATATCAATCACACACAAATATATTTATAATCATATATATATATATATATATATATATATATATATATATATATATATATATATATATATATATATATATATATATATATATATATATATCATCGAATCTGGCTATTCCTGCCTATCTCACTTGGCATTAGCCTATAATCCCGAATATACCAATTTGTGATAATTTATAAGTATACACACAATTTAATTTTAATCCCATAAGTATTCACTCACTTATGATAGAATTTTCACATCTCTTATTTCCGAATAGTAGCGTATCACGTCTAGCTAATATTCTTATATCATCTTACTCGCACCTTAGGATTTACTCATACATATTCGGCATATATATATTCTACCCATATATAATCGGCATATATATATATATATTCTACACGCATAATTATATATGTACGAACGCACCGAATAATTACATGAATGTCGTTCGTCCCAAACATTCCTAAATTTAAATCCCGGATCTTTCCCACTAACCCGAGCCTTATATATCACCCACTTACTCTTTTAGAGGTCCTCGTACTCTATTTAGGATCCCATAATATCTATATCAAAAAGGAAATTCTTCTCCAATCCTTTTAATCCAAGAAAACTTCTTCAATTTTTCTGTCAAAACCGGACCAATCCATAACCTAAATTCGGACCGATCCGGTCTGTTCAGATTTCTACTTTCTACGAAATTCTCTCTAACACTCTTCCAACCCAAATTCAATGGATTCTAACATCACCGAACCTCATTAATAACATCTACACACCATGATTTACCCAACATATCAAGTTATTCTTGGGATTCATCAATTTATCTAAGAATTAAACCTAATTCCATTAAACCCACCATTTTCATTTCTTCCAATTTCTCATCATACTTTATACCATTAATATGGATTTTAACTTAGAATTCATGCCGGATTATTATCACATCAAAATCCTGTGAAATCATCTCCCAAAAACTCATTTTTGTGCAAGAATCCAAATTCTTATAGTTTTCACACCAACTATAATATGAGCAGTAAACACACTCAAATGATTAAAGCAAGTTATACACTTGCGTGGTTGGATAAATCTGACGATCTCATGCCAGAATCCGCTGAAGCTTGGCCCGAGTCTCTTTTTATCCCTTTTCTCTTCTTTCTTCTTTCCTTTCTCTTTCTCTCGGGGCTTATAAGAGAGAAAATAAGGGTTATCCAATTATTAAACCTAAAATTGACTCGTATACGCAAATACGAGTCCCTACTGATTCAAAAAGTTCTCGGAACCTAAACACCACCCCCGGTTTCTCTTTTCTGACTATCTCGGCCCTTCTGAGACCAATCATGCACTCGAAATCTCCATCCGAGTCACTTATAAAAAATTCACGTCTTAAACCCGGCACATCTCCACGTGTGTTTTTCGCATAAAATATCATCACCTGTCTCTTTTATTCACCTGCGACATAAATATAATTAGTCCATCATTTACTTTTAATTCTCAAATTATTAAATTACACCCACTCGTGTAATTTAAATATCCATAAATGTATGAGGTACTACACGACTTTGGTCTGTGATGTGTGTAATATAGCGATAGTACGATTTGCAGTTTCTAACATTACTTGTAAGATTCCCATAGTTTAATTTAATCTTCCTGTTTTTGTTAAAAAAAAAGACCTTATTTACATTCCAAGAGTTAAACATATTAGGTTAACAACGAAGTTTCATCTTAACAATAGACATTTATGGATTAGTGATGAATAATTAAGCTCCGATGAAAGCTTGAACCAACAATAAACATTTGTTTAGACATTCATTTTCATTATTATTGGGCTTTTTCAATTTACGTGGTCACCTTAGCTTTATTTATATCTCAAAACATAGAAAATAAATAACAAAAGAAAGAGGAAAAAGCTTATGGTGGCAATAGACATGCCACCTGAAAGTGAATTCTTCATAGGGTGGACTTTCAAAATTTTGCCAAAATGACACAGACAATAGGTATGAAAATATGTTTTATAATTCAAACTCTTAACTTATTATATGCGTAGGATTTATTAAATTGAAATTCCAAATAAATTATAAAAACAAATTAGCAATAAACATTGCAGAAAATGTAAATAAATAAATTAAAAGACTTTGTTGCTAAAATCCCAGTTTGATAATATAATATTTGACTTAACCTTAATTTTTGCAAATAATTAGATATCACACCAATTTCATGCAAATCGACACCTATTTCATGTGTATCAACTACTATATAGACATTTCATAGAAAGCTACACATTGAATGTAAATTGACACTTTTTTCCCATACAAATTAATATATTTGTCATGAAATTGGGGTGATGTCAATATGTTTTCAAAAACTAAAATTAAGTCAAATATCGTATCATGAAACTGGGATTTTCTCAAAATGACCATAAATAAAAAGAGGATGGAAGGAAATTTTCTCAAAATGACCCTAAATAAAAAGAGGATGGAAGGAAACCTAAAATTATTATGTACTCTATTCACATAAATTAAAAAAAAAATATCGATCAGTATTTTAACTAATACATTTTTAAACCAAACACATACACAACCAGTCTCCCCCACTCCCCTATTTATAGATTTCACCCCTTAAAACATACAATGGGGCTCTTTTGTGATAAATATACAGTGGAAAAGTCATTGCCCTCATGTTGTATAAAAATTTATTGAATGCAACCACCTTAACTCATGTGTTATTCAACTCTATCAATCACATCTAAAATTTTATCTTTCTCAACAACAAGACTGCTAGAAGACTCCCCCTTTGCAACAAGAGTGTCACTGCTACTTTTGCTTAATTTTTCGTGGTTTTCTAACCCGTTTTTTGAAGACTCCGAGTCTTCATCCTCACTCATTCCTCAAGCCCGTTTTTCGTTGCTATCAACTTCAAGTGTCGTCGGCTGCTCATTTTTTGTTTCATCTTGTTGGGGAATTGACCGAATTGGCGATTTCATACGTGATTTCATGCCCCCACCATTTCCAACACCCTTAGTTTGGCTCATCAAATGGTTAAGCCACAACACTAAATTAAGAATATGGGCTTCGGTTTTCACCTTGTCCGCGTAATGAAGTGTGTCAATTCGAAGAATTTCAACCCCGTTTGGTTTTCAATTCCCATTGGACCTACATTGTGACAAAACAAGTTTTATTTATTTCCCGCGTATTTCAGAAATTCCAGTAGAATTTATCATTAGTGGAAAAGGTGATTTTTTTCGAGGTCACACCTTAGTGCGACGGCAAGTGCCCTCGCCTAAGCTACATTTGGTCGCAAGTTCGAGATATGGGAGCAGCCTCTCCATATTCATATATGGGGGTAGGGCCAACCGGCATCGGCCTCTCCCAAACCCTGCAGTTAAGCGGGAGCCTTGTGCACTAGGTACGACTTTTTTGGAAAATGTGATTTTGACTTAGGGACCTCATTAATGACCGTATTTAGACTTGGGTACTTTTTGCATTGCTAAATGTAAATATTTCTCCACTAATATACCGAAGCCGAAAAACTTGCAATCAGTGACGTAACATCGACATTCAATGGTATAAAAACTAGCAAAGTCTAAATATGATAATTAGCAAGGTACCCAAGTAGTACAAAAATAAAATAATGGAAAAGAATTGAAAATGATAAGTATGCAAGTAATTAAATGAAGTTCTTTACTCACCCTGTACTTCCCCACTCTCCAACCCAACCAAAACTATGATGGGCCCTATTTTTAAGGATTTGCAAACAAAAACAATAATGATTGTTAGAATGAATGGGAAGACAACTAAGTACAAAACAATCATAGCAACAAAAATAACATTTTACAATAAGGGTTATTTGGCCCCTAGGCCTCGTTTATTTTGGCGTATATCAAGTTGGGTACCATTATTACTTATTTCGCAAGACTGTCGAGAAAACTGACTCTTTTAACTTTTTGTGACACTTTTTTCACAAAATTATCGAAAAAGTGAAAATGGTACAAAATCGGATAAAAACGTCAACCTTTGGCACCTAAAGTGATACCAACCAACATAACAATCGGTGACCAAAAACCATGAGCCATACAATAAAGGATAAGTTGTTTGCAACAAGGTAAGAAATCTTACTTGGACGTGTTTGTGGCTATAGGAACAAGCCAATGCAAAGTTTTTTCCATCTCGGCTTTAATTTCCGTAATAGTGAGCTGCATAAACCAAATTACAATTGTTGTAAAAAAATCATGCAAGAATGTCTCATATTTACGAAATTGTAACTGCATTAATATTAGGAGAGGTCAAATAAAGAGTACCTCTTCCTTTAAATGAAAGGATTGTAGTTTCGACCGTAAAGATGATTTCACACTAGGAGGCAGGCTCTGGTATAATGTGTTCCTTGTACTAGGTGGCATAGAACTGGATCGAGCAACCTAACAAAGTGAAAAACACACATTAAAGGGCTAAGAAGCACAGACACTTTTCTATAGGTGACGTACCTGAGTCAGGCATTCTGGACACACTGACATGCGTACGACACTTTGCGGACACGTGTCCGACACTCCACGTGGCGTGTCGGACTTAATTGACATTTTAAAGGTGGACAATTCACGGGCACAACTAAGATAATCCACGAACACTGCTAGGCACCAAAAACTAATTAACTTTAATGAATTTGAGTATCATCATGTAAAATATAGCTCTTTTCGAAGTTCATGCGTAGTAAGAAGAAAAAGTTAAAAATGAATGAAGCTAGTTTCTGGCTCAACTTCAATGCATACTTTTGATTTATGGTTTAATTGGTATTATGAAATATTTTCCCATGTTAATTTTGATAAATTAGTTTGACAAGTAATCCTTTTTTTAAAGTGCAAAACTAGAGTAACTATATATATATATATATATATATATATATATATATATATATATATATATATATATACACACACACAAAAAAAAAACCAATCATATGTGGATTCGAAACGACATCGTTTTGCATTAAAATGAAGAGAAAGAAACATGCTCATGCTAATGGAAAACAATGTCATTTATAGAATTCGTTAAACTTTTCGTTATTTGAGCATGCACCTGACTCTCTCTCTCTCTCTCTCTCTCTCTCTCTCTCTCTCTCTCTCTCTTGTATAGAAATATGTGCGCGCGTGTGTGTATGTATGTTTTACAAATATATTTATTTGCCGACGTGTCGTCTCGTAATTTTTTTAGATTTGTCATGTTAGCATGTTCTTGACGTGTCGGACACGACACCCATACACGTGTTTGTGCATCATAGTTAAAGAGCATACATTAAGAGAAAAAGTCGTGTGGCTTATCATCCAATTTGAAATTATTCTATCCAAGAAATGTGACTTTTCACTCTAAATACTTGTTTTAACATCATGCAACCCCTATAATATTTTTTTTACTTCACCCTGAGAAAACTACATAATTAGACTTACCTCCCCAAGAATTGCCAAAAATTAGACTCGCCCCGCCCCTCATGCATAAGTTACAAGTGGGTTAATGGATATGCAGAGGAGGGGGGAGGGAGTGAGGTAAGTCTAGGTTTTGAACATCTAAAGGATAATTTTATTTTTGAAGTTGGCAAAAAAAAAACTATTGATAAAATCTATATGTTTCTTTCCCGTAAAAAAAAAATCGAGTTGGTTGATGATAAGATCAAAAGCATTGCCTCTCCTTAAAAATATTCTTATATAAAATACAACTAGTTGAATTAATCGATTCCTAATTTTTCAATATTAAAAAGAAAAAAAATTGTTCACACACAAGTCAACCTACGAGTTTATTAAATACAAGTTCTCTTGACATAGCATCCCATCACTTGAAGTTGAAGATCACCTCCACACACACACGCACGAATATGTATATATATATAGAGAGAGAGAGCGTTCAAAGCTAAAGAACAGTTCAATTTTCTCTTATGATTCAAAATCTCAGCAGTTTACATTGGAATTTATCATGTGTAACAATTTTATGAGCTGTAAAGGAATTAAAGAATATGAATATGCAATAAATTTTGACCAGAAGTGAAGAGCTGCACTCAGAATTGAGTCAATAAATTTTTGTTTTTTTTTTCACTTTACCCTTTGAGAAAATGCGGTTTTAAAGACACACCCCTACATGTTGAATAACTAGAGTCACCCCCCCACCCTCCACACCCATGAGCATCAATCCGTTTGTACCTCGTACATCAACCTCTTGAACTTATGCATGGCAGGGAGGGGGTTAACTCTAATTGTTGAACATGTAGGGGCTATCTCCAAAATACCACATTATCTCGGGGAGTCAAGTACGAAAAAAAATTCAAAAAATTGCGCAGAAATGTGTTGAACAGTGAAGAGATGATGTACTCACAATTGAGTCAATCATGAGGACAATATTAGCATAATGCAAATCAAGACCAGCAGGTCCCAGTCTTTGCTGAAAGCTCAATAATCCATTTGATGTTGAATTACCATCTGAATCAAAACATGTGCAGAAGTAAATGATGATTGCTCAACAAACTACGGAGGCATCAACACAGATCGAATTCATCTGAAGCAATTTCAACATGTACAAGAGAGGAGAAAAGGTAAAATATAATAAACTGATTAGGAAGTCTCATAAAGTAAATAACCATTCACACCGACTCATGTTAAAGATACAAAGATTACTCCAATTAGGTGTGTGCTCTTTTTTTTGTTCTGAACTTCTGATTTTTCAGAAATCAGATCCATTTATTTCCAATTTTGGAATAATATTTCAACTTCCGTTTTTATTTTTTATTTTTTTTATTTCTGAACTCTCCCCCCCCCCCCCCCCCCGACCCACCCACCAAAAAAAGGATCAGAATTGAAATTCCGAGTTTCTGTTTTTTTTCTGGAATTAGGCCAAAATGACTTTTCCACATGAAAAAAAAACCATTGTTGTCAATTAGGAACTTTCCAACCTTTCCAATACTTTGGAAATTCTTGATTTTTTTTTAATAGTTTTCTGAATTCGACAAAAAAATCCAATTTTCGAAAAAATCGAAATAGAGAAGGATTTTATTTTTGCCGAAAAATCAGATTTATTTTCCGGAAGTGTCAATTCCGACCCGATCCGGATATAACACAGCCCCAACTCTAATAGAGCGAAGATATCGATCTACCCTACTTAATTCAGTCTCCAAGAGGTAGTCAGAGTTGATCATCATGTGAACAAAAATAATATAAATTTGCATGCCTCATAATCATTGCTAATATTTGTCCATTCTAAGTACAGAGACTGTGAAGGTCATCTTTTTTAAAGATGTCTAAGTAGTAAAACACTCGTTAACAAATAATGCATGCTCTGTTTACCTACCATCGTAAAATATTTTTTCACCGTGCGTCATTGAATGGAAAACGAGCCCACAAGAGATGATAAATATCTAATGTCAAAAAAAAAATTATTTGGAACACTACGAGGGGTACTTTTCAGAAGCCCAAGGCCAACATCTGGTATTGCCAATATATTGGTTTCTTCTTTTCTACCGTAAAACTTGGCATCTCAATACAGTTTTGGGTGGACCAGTAGTCCACAGATTATAACAAAACAATCAACTACAACCAAAAAAGGAATCACTATGTACAATGTCTGCAATCCCTTAACGTCGTTAATAAAAATTGAACATTTAAAAGAGAACATCCTTCCAACAAAGAGTTATCATGGACGAACGGTATTCTTGTCCCATACTGATGCAACAAACTTGATTCTTTACCAAATCCACGCCTTTCATTCTTCTCTTTCCTCAAAAATACTATTGTCATCATATATTTGAAAACGTTGCCAAACCCGCATATCACCATTAGAAATTTGCCTTCGAGAACTCCCCCAAGTCTTCCCTATCCCAAAGAAGAATGTCATGGTGTATTGAGGCAAAGCCCCAACTAATTGAACTCCCCGTGTAACTTTCTCCAAAAAAAAGGGGTTATTTGACTCGCCCCCCAGTGACAACATTTAGACACCCCCTCCAAAAATAGGCTTTCACCCCTTTGGACAGAAACAAGGGGTAAGTCTAATTTTTGAATTTCTAGGATGGAATGTCTAAATTTGCTATTATCACAGGGAATAACAAAAAAAAGCGCCGAAGGAGAAATGAAAAAAATTGTGCCTGGTTGGTTTCCACACTTGTTTTACTTGAGCAATGCCAATTCAGGGAAATACTCATACGAAACCCTATTTTTTTGGAGCAAAGGCACATGTATTGACTCTTCTATGAGCCACCAACCATGCCAACGCCTTAACTTTAGAACAAATTCCAGCAGTCCAAATTATTTTGAAAGGAGGGAAAGAAAGCAGATGAAGTGTTACCACAAAGATACTCAAAAAGAGATTTACAAGAGAAACCTTGATCGTTCGTATCCCAAATTCTTCAATCCCTCACCCCATTATTAAGATGAAACGCGTCAATGATTCCCAACAAACCAATCAAATCCTTCGTTTCTACATCATTGAAGTTTATACGAAAAAGTTCGAATTTACCGATGCTATGGAAGCAATGGAGTAATTTTTATCCAAAAAGAGGTTAAAAATGCGTGGAAATTGAATTGGGTAAGGGAATCCCCTTTCCAACAATTACTTGGGCCTACGACAAATTAAAATTATTCATACCTATGCCTACATAAATTCAAACTAAGCAAACATTACTTTAGTCAAAGAAAACTAACTTTATTTAATAATATTTTGTATATTTACTTGAACTTTAAAAACCAATATGAAAGTGAAAATTCAATTTTCAATAAATTTCTCTCTCTCTCATATGTAAATACTTTACCTAAAGTAACATATTTTAGTCTCATTTTCTCTGTTTTTCTTCATGATGTGTTAAATTTTGCTCCCTAATAAAAGTCGGTGGACACAGTTTTTGTCATTCACCCGAAGAATTTTTTGGCCATGAATTGCAGATATAGATGAAGGCTGGCCAGATTTATATTATTTATGTATGTATTTGATATAGATATATGTATGGTGTAGAGATTCGATTCTACTCATCTTGAAACCTTTCTTCCATAAACCTCAAATTGCATGTGATAGGAAGTATTAGAGTACACATTGCTGGCCTCTTTAAAATCTAACATAATTATTGTTTATTGTTAATATTACAAGAATTATATGAGTTACAACAGGCAGTAGTACATTGAAAGTAAGGCATAATTACTTTTTGAGATAGAAATTGTACATACCGGCACTGCCGAAGGCATTTCGTATTTCCAGATTCAAGAAGACGACAACTTCTATGAGCTTCCCCATCACCTGTACTTCACAGCATTAGACTCAACCTTTAAATATGTTTTAATGGTGTGTTTGATTGGCAATATTTTCCATACGAAATATGGAAGATTTCATTTTTCAACTTTTGATGTGTTGATTTCCTAATTGCACGATCAGTCTTACTCAAGAAGTTAAAACCTACCCCCCCCCCCCCTCCCCCAAGTCATCAACCCATTTGTTGTATGCAGAGGGTAACTCTAATATTTGAACTTCTAAGAGGTAAGTCTAATTATGCAATTGTCTCAGGGGGTAAAGTAAAAAAAAAAAAATTATATCAAAATTATACCATGTCCGAAAAATGGTCACGTTAGATTTCGGTTAAATAAGTTGTAGCGAAAACTCAACTTTGGATTTTAAAAATACAAAATCAGTGGCTTTTATGTTTTAACAAAATGATAATGATATAACTGGCAAGTATGTTGTGTTTTTTGTCATTATGCCAAATATTTAACTTCTATAGTGTAAACATTCATTTGGTAACAAACCAAGAATAGCTATATAGCTGTGTCAAGAGCTACCTCTTCCATACTTCTGGACCATAGTGATTTTTTCTTTAAATTTCTTACTTTCTTCCTTTGGCTTTTTACATCTGACCTCGTGGTTGGGGGAGCATCACCTATAAGACACAAGAAAAATATTTCCATAATATTAAGACATGATTATAGGTTTGAAGACATTAGTAATAAATCGTTGGGAAAATAGGAAGATTCAAATGGTAAATAAAATAAGGGGTCATTTGCCTTTGTGTTCCTGTTTGTTATGTCGAATATCACTTTGGGTGTGAAAGCTTAATGTATTATCAGGTAACATTTTACCATTTTGCTTAAAATATTATTAGGTACCAAATGCCTTTTTTGTGACACTTTGGTGGCGATAAATGTCGTGAAAAATCATAATTGTAACCAAAGTGATCTACGCCACAACAAACGGGGACCACGTTTCAGTTATGACTAATTAAAAGTGAAAGATAAACTTAAACAGATAATTGTCATCATATACAAGCTGAACAATAAGATACCCCCCCCCACACACACACACACACACACACACATATATATATATATATATATATATATATATATATATATATATATATATAAAACTTTAGAAAATAAAAATGTAATATCCTTCATCAATAGCTAGATGCAACCAAAGAACCTATATGTTTTAGTGAAAAAAGAGTTTTTTTGACTTCACCCCCTAAATTTTGAGTATTTAGATATAACCCGTACATGTTCATGAATTAGAGTTACACCTCCCCCCCCCCCCCTAAAAAAGAGAGAAACTTTAGAACGCAATTGAATAGGAGTGGCAACAAAATTGTCATCAACCATCGAAAATAATGAACCTCCTCAAATTATACTTGGATTGAAACATAAGAATGCCTTTGGGAGAGGAAACAACCCGCACAATGCATTGTGGCTAATGATGTTGTTTCTTGAGAAACAAAAGGGCTCTAGTGATAGCTTTTGATACGCTAGAAGAGGGCTGCAAACACTTGGCAACAACACTCAGGCTAATAGATAAATTTCATGAACAATTTACAACTCCGAAATAAATAAAATACAATTGCACAAAACGATGTTGTGAGACTACAAACAGAACGAAAGAAAAGGTAGTAATTCAAATCAAAGGTTGGTGATCAATATGATGCCTGAATTAGTAGCTGACTGGTGGATGTGGTAGTAATACAAATTTGTTTTTGATTAGAAATGAAGATATATCATTAATGAAAACAATAAATTACATAACAGACCACCTCACAAGATAAACTATACAAAAACATACAACACAAAACAGAGACTTCTCAGCAACAGAACCAATTGAAAGCCTTTCCAACAAAATCTCCAAGGCATTTTTCTCATGGAGAAAAAAAACAAGGGAACATGTTGAGTTCAAAACCCAGTGACCTCCCCAGTGTTACTAGGAAAGGAGATTGTGTAATACTAATAAAACTTGTACATGGAGAAAACATAACAAATTTTAGGGATAAGGACAGTGACCTTCCCAGCATTTTGGAAAATAACAGTTACCTCCCCTCACATATGGGTTCGGTAAAAGTGCCTGACATTTGGGTTGGTAACCCCACAATTTGTGAAACTTCATTGTACTTTTTCAATTATATCACATGGGAAAGGTTCTTTAAAGATGAAATTAATCCCCGTGCATAACATTTGTACAAATTGATTGAAAATTGTCAAAAAAAAGTTATTAAAAATTAAAACATTGGGAAGTTCACCTGATGTTGTGCCTAGGTGAGTTTGGAGCCTAAGCGTGACTTTAACAATAGTGGAGTTCACTATAAGTTTCCAAACTACAGGAAAGGTTTGTGTAAAAAACACAGCATGGGAGAGGTAGCAGTAATTTTTTCTTAATATAATGGTGCCTATGCACTTCAAATAGGATTACCCGAACACATTCATAGTCAATTTGGGGAGCATGGGGGAGAACTAATTAAAGGAATACATGTAGCAGAGATAATATTTGTAGAAAAAGTCCATGTTTTAAGGCTCCCTATTTTAGGGATCTTGTTTCCTTGATTTACAGATCATTGTTTTAAGGATCCCTGTTTTAGGGATCCACGTTATTCCTTTTTAGCCCAGTTTGTACACTATAAATACTTACCATTATTCTTCTATGAAAGATAAGAAAAAAGAAATTCTTTTTCACATGGTATGAGAGCCCTAGGCCTTTTTTCCCCCTGTTTCCCAGCCTTCATTGCTAATTATTCTTCTTGGCCTTCATTGCCGATTATTCGATCAAGTTAGAATTTAAATACTCGGTAAGGAGGAAGCTCCATCTCTGAATGAGGTCATCTCTGTAATCCGAGCTGAGGAAAGAAGGAGAGGAGTCATGCTTGAACCGCAAACCTTGAAAGGCTCGGCTATGGTAGAAGGCAATAGCAATAATGCAAAAACAGGAGTGGAACAGCCAGAAAATCCTGCGAATGTGTAACACCCCGCACTTTTAGGGATAATTAAATTTCATTAGTGGGCGAAATTTGGAGATTAGGGAAAATTCTGTGAATAGTAATTTTGGGCTTTATGAACATTTGATTATTACCGGTGTGTGTTACATTTACTTTTGAGACTAAGTAAATGAGTTAGATTATTTTAATTACATGTCGCAGAGGATAATATTTTGGGTGTTTAGAATTTTGGATTTCGTCTAAAATGAACTTTGGCCGACCTAATTGGTATGGCCGGTCGACCATGCCCCTATGGCCGATCGACCGGGTAAGAGGCAAAAGGGCTACTGATTTCGTAGCAGGGAAAAATTTCAACCCGCGGTCGACCGGGGGTCAGGGGCCGGTCGACCGGCACTCTGTTTCTTGCCCAAGAATTTGATTTTTCTATTTCCTTTTCTTTTTGGGTTTTAAACTTAGGGGCCTTCTAAATTAGAGTATTATAAATAGTTATGTCCTAAAGGACTTGAGGAGTTGTGTATTGACTTTGGGTTATTAAAGAGGTTAATCCGGGGTGTGGACTTAACGAATGTTTAGGAAGAGAGAGACATTCGGGGAAATTATTCGGCAAACGTATGTATGTATATTTATGCGGTTGGAATAGATAGGGGTCAAATGTAATTGAGTAAATCCTACGAGGCGACTAGGATGGAATTTAGGATATTGACTAAAGATGATTGAGTGGTTATCCGATATGTCTATTGACGACTACTAATATAGGTGATGCGACACCTATGAAACTAAGTTAAGAATTAGTATACTTGCATAGTTAGTATGAATTGGTATATTCGGGATTATATACGTATTCTGAAAAGTGATTAAGATGGGAGTTATATTTTAAGTAAGAGGATACTTATTTGGTTTAGTATTTCAAGTGTGTAAATACTAATACTTTTACGACCGGAGCATTTGGGTTTGACTATTGCTATATGAGTTGGCAATTATGGTCATATACATATTGAGGAGTGATATACCTTGTATATACGACATGATTACAGTATATAAAATAAGATACGTATAAATATATTTGTGTGTGATTGATATATTTGTACCAATTTGTGCCTCTCGTTACCATATGCAAGTAAACATGTGATCTACAAACAATATATAAACAAATTCGTTATATATAATGATAAGAATATGAAAGGTTGTATACCTAGTAGAACTAATTTATAGTGGAAAAAAATGAAGAGTCGTTTTAATTGGAAAAAAATGCAAAATATAGAAAAAATAATAATAATATTGTAATTAACATAATTACGAACAACCCATTGAGAGTTTATTGATAATTTTCAAATGTACAATTTTTTACCTAAAAAATGACCCATTTATAGGCGGAAAAAATATAAGATAGGTGATGTTGATGACAAAATATATGTATGATAAGATAGGTGATGTTGACGAAAAAAATATATGTATGATATTTTCAATTTTTTATGCATGATATTTCATGCCTTCCATGGATGCATGAAATATCATGCTAAAAGCCAAAATATCATCCATATTAAATATATACTATTGTATATATTATACTACTATTATACTATTATAGTACTAATATACTATTATACTATTATTTTTTAAATACATGCTAATAAATTATTTTTCTTATTAAATTTTTTTTAATTTTTTTTTACAAAAACTAGTTTTTTTTATTATTATTTTTTTTAATGGCGCGTAACTATGGATTCAGTTTTACTACGGGGGCAAATTTATCCCTCGGCACGGGCATACGCTAATATATACATATATATATATATATACATATATATATATATATATATATATATATATATATATATATATATATATATATATATATATATATATATAAGAGAGAGAGAGAGAGAGAGAGAGAGAGAGAATGAATTACCTTATCTTTGATGAAGAAATGTGAGAACTTAGTTTGAAGGAAAATGATGGAGAATAAGGACGGTAAAGAAGAGAATGAAAGGAGAGCCAATATAGTGTAATGTAACGTGTAATCCAATTCTTCAACAAATAATATATATAGATATTTCATTTAAGGTGGAACACCAAAAACACCAACATTTAAACCTTTCACTTTTCAGCTTCACTTTTCAGTAAACTTAACAAATGGGTTCTTTGTACAATCATAAACTTAACAAATGAATTTTCTTTATACAATCATAAACTTAACAAATGAATTTTCTTTATACAATCATAAACTACAAAATAAAAACCCATATTTCGGTCAGTAGGGGGTAAATCCAACTTTTGAAATAAGAGTGGTTTGTCTAAACATGCTATTATTGCAAGGGGGTAAGTACAAAAAAAAAACTAACAATAAATCCTACACTATTTGAGAATCGTAAAAAAGTGCCTTTTGCGTCCAAAGGCGAACACGTGAAAACTTTTGGTGCTAAACTAAATAGATTAAAATAAGTTTTTTACATAATCCCTATGGCAATAGCAGATTTAGACATAACCCCCTAGAAGTTCAAAAATTAGACTTCTTTATCCCCCATTGATAAATTCTACATTTTTGGAGAATCTCAAGAAAGTCCCATTTGAGTCTAAAGGCGACCAAATGAAAACTTTGGGGCTAAACCATGTAAATAAAAATAAGGGTTTTTTATTTAACCCCATGACAATAGCAGATTTAAACATAACCCCCATAGAAGTTCAAAAATTATACTTAATTGCCCCCTAATTTCATTTTCAACAAGGGTAAATCTAACTATTGAAATTCCAAGAGTGTGTCCAAAAGTGTTACTATCAACGGGGGTGGTAAATAAGGGTTTTTGATTTAACCCCGTGACAACAACAGATTTAGACAGAACTCCCTTAGAAGTTAAAAAATTAGACTTATTTGACCCTTAATTTCACTTTCAACAAGGGGCTAAATCTAACTTTCGAAATTCGAGGGGTGCATCTAAATGTGTTATTGTCAAAGGGGGTGGGTAAAAAAAATAGGCATTTTTTATTTAACTCCCCAGTGGAAATAGAAGATTTAGACATAACCCCCCTAGAAGTTCAAAAATTAGATTTATTATCCCCCTAATTTCACTTTCAACGAGGGGGTAAATCTAACTTTCAAAATTCCAGGGGTGTGTCTAAATGTGTTATCAAAGGGGGTGGGTAAAAAAACTAAAAATAAATACGGGTCAAAAGTCAAAATTACCCTTAAAAAGCATTAAAACTAACCTTTAACTTTGAGTGGCAATTCAAGTTCACATGAACCAATAGGCAGCCTAACTTTCCCCCTCAACGCATCCAAATTTGGCTTATACAACCAGAAATTACCCTCCTTCGCAACTAGCTCCTTGCAAGTGAACAAATTTGGTATAGGAAAATACTTTGTAACAAACATCAAATGAACATTATAATTCCTCTTAGCCAAAGTAGCTAATTTAGCGGCTGAAATTTGCAAATGCAACCGAGCCACGTCTCGAGACCAATTCGCCTCGTTCCTACACGGGAGTTTAACCACAATTTAATCAACTCGTTCTTCAGGAACTTCGATTTTCGGCAAATACGGACACGTGGGAACTTCGTGTTCTTCTTCTTCGTCGATCCACTCGGGGTACAGAGTGTCCCACGTCACATTTTTTTTGGCGTAGTCTATTTGGAGAACAATGTGATTGGCATGAGGCAAAATATTTTTCCAATTGTTGATTTCGTTCTCATTGAAGTTTAATAATCCGATGCTTTGGATTTTTTTTATGTCGGGTATTTTTGACATGACGGTTGGAACCTTGTCCCACTCGACGATTATTTCGGATGCGTAACGCGGGTCCGATTCGCCCCATATCCACCTGTTCACAAAATGTTGCCTGCATTAAGTTATGAATAATTAATAGTCACTTTTTACGAGTTGGTATTCGCAAAAATGTTGTTGTCCGTATTTGTTTGGATAATGTTTAACTACTTACACGTGGGACGTAGGCTTAAGTGCGCCAAGGCCTAGTGATAATTTTTGCAAAACAACCCCTAAAGTTGATTTGATGCAAGAAACTCCCTCGAAAACAACGTTGCGAATTCGCTTAAAAGTCCTTAAAACGGGATATTTGTGACAAAATGCATAGTTCTGGGGGAGAGTTTCAAAATAACTCCCCTGAAACAATGCCAGTGTGAAAGGATCATATCCCCCCCCCCCCCCCCCCCGTGTTATTAAAGTGTCGCTGAAAAGTCCCTGTAACAAGGTATTGGCGACAAAACGCAAATCTCAAGAAGGAGGTGAGGGCATTCATGGGGTTATTTTAAATATATTATATTGCAAGAAACCCCCTCAATATTTTTATGCAAGATTATCCCCCCCAAATAAAGCATTTTATTACAAAATTCCTTATGTGTTGCAAAAAATGTCGCTGAATAGTCTTCAAAACAGGGTATTTGCAACAAAATGTGGACATACGGGGGGTTATTTGAAAAATATTATTTTGCCAGAAACCCACTGAACTATTTTATGGAAGAAAATACCCCTGAAACAATGGATTTTGTTACATATTTCCCCTACGTTGCTAAAAAGCGTCGCTGAAAAGTCCTTAAACAGGATATTTGTAACAAAATGCATAGTTCAAGGCGGAGATGTGGACATTTAAGGGGTTATTTGCGTAATATTTCTTTGCAAGAAACCCCTTGAACTATTTTTATACAAGAAGCTCCCCTGAAACAATGCATTTGCTACAAATTACCCCTCTCTGTTACTAAAAATATTCCTTTAAACAAGGCATTTGAGATAAAATGCCTAGTTCAAGGAGGAGATGTGGACATTGAGGGGGTTATTTGCAAAATTTAAATTTTTTGGGGTTCTTTGCACTTTAGCCAATAGAATGCAGTTTCAAGAATGGTTTCATACTGAACATAACTACCCACCCCCCACTAAGAAATTAAATAAATAAACATGTAATAACCTCAAAAAAATTAAATAAATAAACAAGTAATATGTTACCTAAAATGAGGGCCATATCAATACCAAACCATACATTATAAAATGTGGTCCAATTAGGATTAGCACACAAGTTCATATTAGTTGAACAAATTCTTAATAGTAAAGTAACTAATCAAAAGATTTAACTACTCAGATGTTATAATGCTGCTAAGATAGGGATATTTATATTAATTTTATTTATTTATGCACACAAAAATTCGTAAACATGCGTACCTATACGTAAATTGCTAAATTGCTAGGATATTAGCTTTTTTTAGAAACTATATATGTGAATATAGAATGAGTCTTTCTAACATGCCTAAACAAAAAATATATGCCAAAACAACAAATTTTTTCAAAGAAATTCGACGACCCACAAAATATTATTATAAAATTCTACAATATATAATGGGTGAATTGCGATTGAACATATATGTGCGTTTCGGCCATCAAATTTTTTTAACGTTTGAATATATTGATGAAGTGTGTGAATCATCTTCATCAATAAATCTCTTACTTACTTTTAAAAAGTAAATATATGTTTATAGTGACGCAAGATTTCGACGCATTTTGTGACACCGTGTTTTCATTGCCTGGCATATGCATCTATTCAATGATTATCATTCCGGACACCAATCAATGCAGAAATCACACATCATTACGTCGTACAAAGTGTGTCGAAAATATGTGTCAGCGTAAAATACATAACGTGCAATAAGGAGTAAAACTTACCTAGAAATAACTTGCAAAACACGGTCATGGTGACGACCAGCTGGGGAGTAGAAAAGGGTTATGAAAGTGAAAAGAATTATGGTAAGTAGAAAAAATTTCAAAGGTTGAAGCTTGCATTTTGAGGTTTTCTCATGGTCATGGCTTAGGATATCAAAGGGTTTCGCCACATCTTTAATTCTACTCCTTTGAAGCTTCCTTTGGTGCACATCTTCACTGAAAAAAGTCAAAAGGGGGGTCAAAGCAACATTAGTATTAGTAATTTAAGTAAAATCAAGATTTGAAGCATATAATTTTTATCATCTTTTACGTGATGCAAACAAAATAATTACGTAAGTAATTTTAGGGGAACACAGTTTGCGAACACGGTTTGACTGACACAATCATGTGCATAATTGGATTGGTTATTCTGCCTTCTTAGCAATAAGAACCTATCAATGCAAATAGAAAATTGTGTCCCTATAGAATTACTATATAGAGAATGAAGGTTTACAATATTTTCATAGTAATATTTTCATTATTGGTAAAATGTCACCTCCAACTAATCATCAAATTACATGGAAGTGATTCCAAAAAAAATTAAAGAATTAAGACAAACTAAAAAAATATCATGATCCATAGATGACGTTGATAAAAATATATATATTTTTCTAAATTTGCCCTTTTGAGATAATGTCGTCTATATCCTTGTTGGGCATCATCTCATTTGTATTTTATGCATCGACGCGCTTGTACCTTACGCATACAGGGTAGGTCTAATTTGTAAACATCTAAGACGGTATCTCGATATACATTTATCTCGGGTGGTAAAGAAAACAATTAGAAACTGGAATTCAACACACAAAAATAAAGTAAAAAATAAAATTAAGTTAGGATGACTAAATATAAAAATAAAAATAAATAAACTTACATTGATCTTTGTCTAGTCGCCATGGGACTTGGAGAATCACCAATTTGTGACTCTCGTTACCATATGCAAGTAAACATGTGATCTACAAACAATATATAAACAAATTCGTAATATATAAAGATAAGAACATGAAAGGTTGTTTTTCTAGAGGTACTAATTTATAGTGGAAAAAAATAATAATATTGTAATTAATATAATTACGAACAACCCAATTGAGAGTTTAATCATAATTTTCAAATTTATAATTTTTTACCTAAAAAATGTCACATTTATAGGGAAAAAAAATATAAGATAGGTGATGTTGATGACAAAATATATGTATGATATTTTCACTTTTTTATGCATGATATTTCATGCCTTCCATGGATGCATGAAATATCACGCTAAAAAGGTAAAATATCATACATATTAAATCTATACTATTGTATAACCTATTATACTATTATACTATTAATATACTATTATTTTTTAAATACATGCCATTAAATTATTTTATTTTTTTACAAAAATATATTTTTATTATTATTATTATTATTTTAAACGGCGGGTAATTATGGATTGAGTTTTATTACGGGGCAAATTTATCCCTCGACACGGGCATCCGCTAATATATATATATATATATATATATATATAGAGAGAGAGAGAGAGAGAGAGAGAGAGAGAGAGAGAGAGAGAGAGAATGAATTACCTTATCTTTGATGAAGAAATGTGGGAACTTAGTTTGAAGGAAAATGATGGAGAATAAGGACGGTTGAGAAGAGAAGGAAAGGAGAGCCAATATAGTGCTAATTCTTCTACAAATAATATATATAAATATTTCATTTTAGGTCGAACACCAAAAACACCAAAATTTAAACCTTTCACTTTTCAGCTTCTAATTTTGTGTATCAACGAAAAGTTTCATTCATTATTATATTTTTACGTGGTTTTTTCAAGTACTAATGATTTTAAAATTTAAATTTGTTGTATTAATTATTAAGAATTTATTTTTTTGTGAATAGTTTCACAACCCTTAATACCCGTTTGTATACCTTCATTAACTTGGACCTCTCATTTCCATGAATGCACATATTGTTTATGTTAATTTATGTGTAATGTTACGTTTTTTAAATTATAGTTGTTTAGAAATTCTTCCCCTTTATGTGCGTATATTTGCTTAACATGATCAATGTCCATTAATATTTTTTATAACAAATATAAAAACGACTTATACAGTCAAAATTTTGATACGAACGCGACATGACATCGCTCAAATGACTTTAATTATAAGAATGCGCATGACTTTGAGTCTTTAAAATATTTGAAAACAATTGTTTTCTAAGGCATAAAACCTGCTAAAATTTATTTTTATATTTTACTCTCGTATCGACTGTTCGGATTTATATTATTGCACGTTGATTCAATATCTCACAACTTCAAGTCTTACTCCAACTCAACTTGCAATAATATAGATCTGAGAGAAACATAAAATATTAGTTGTGTCGTTTCACTTTTTGGGTCGTGTTTTAACATGACAAGAGAAACATCTTTAGAAATGAACACCACATAACTCGAAATTGTAATTTTTTACTTAACCCGAACACGGTCCATTTAAAATACGATACGGTACAACTAACACGAATAAGTTATTCACACCATAACACTAAATTACGAGTAAAAAGATTAATAATACGATTATACGGCTAACACAAGTCATAACTTTGATATGAACAATACACGAAATGACTTTGTGTCATAAGACTCCGACAAAAGCACGATATTTCAGGTCAACTTCATATTCTCTTATCGATTCATGTCTAAAATTGACACTCCTAGTAAGTCTTTGTCTCAAATGTGAAAATATATTAGAGAAAAAAATAATATTTTTTACACTCTAGAATGTGATCGTTCACACTAATATATTATAGGCAAATAAATGATTTTCCAAAAATATTTTAGTATTTGCACCGGTATTTATTTTGCGTCGCAAAGATATTTCAGCAATGACCATACATAAACTTACATTGATTTTTGTCTAGTCGCTATTGGACTTGGAGAATTACCAATTTGTGCCTCTCGTTACCATATGCAAGTAAACATGTGATCTACAAACAATATATAAACAAATTCGTTACATATAAAGATAAGAATATGAAAGGTTGTATACCTAGTAGAACTAATTTAAAGTGGAAGAAAAATGAAGAGTCGTTTTAATTGGAAAAAAATGCAAAATATAGAAAAAAAATAATAATATTGTAATTAATATAATTACGAACAACCCATTTGAGAGTTTATTGATAATTTTCAAATGTACAATTTTTTACCAAAAAAATGACCCATTTATAGGCGGAAAAACTATAAGATAGGTGATGTTGATGAAAAAATATATGTATGATAAGATAGGTGATGTTCACGACAAAATATATGTATGATATTTTCAATTTTTTATGCCTGATATTTCATGCCTTCCATGGATGCATGAAATATCATGCTAAAAGCTAAAATATCATACATATTAAATCTATACTATTGTATATATTATACTACTATTATACTATTATACTACTAATATACTATTATACTATTATTTTTTAAATACATGCTAATAATTTATTTTTCTTATTAAATTATTTTTAATTTTTTTTACAAAAACTAGTTTTTTTTTTATTATTATTTTTTTTATTGGCGCGTAATTATGGATTGAGTTTTATTACGGGGGCAAATTTATCCCTCGGCACTGGCATACGCTAATATATATATATATATATATATATATATATATATATATATATATATATATATGTATATATATATATATATATATATATATATATGTATATATATAAAGAGAGAGAGAGAGAGAGAGAGAGAGAGAGAGAGAGAGAGAGAAAGAGAGAGAGAATGAATTACCTTATCTTTGATGAAGAAATGTGAGAACTTAGTTTGAAGGAAAATGATGGAGAATAAGGACGGTAAAGAAGAGAATGAAAGGAGAGCCAATATAGTGTAATGTAACGTGTAATCTAATTCTTCAACAAATAATATATATAGATATTTCATTTAAGGTGGAACACCAAAAACACCAACATTTAAACCTTTCACTTTTCAGCTTCTAATTTAGTGTCTCAACGAAAAGTTTCTTTCATTATTATATTTTTACTTTGTTTTTTCTAGTACTAATGATTTAAAATTTAAATTTGTTGTATTAATTATTAAGAATTTATTTTTTGTGAATAGTTTCACAACCCTTAATACCCGTTTGTATACCTTCATTAACTTTGACCTCTCATTTCCATGAATGCACATATTGTTTATGTTAATTTATGTGTAATGTTTTTTTAAAATTATAGTTGTTTAGAAATTCTTCCCCGTTATGTGCGTATATTAGCTTAACATGATCAATGTCCATTAATATTTTTTTATAACACGAATAAAAACGACTTATACGAGTCAAAATTTGATACGAACACGACATGACTTCGCTCAAATGACTTTAATTATAAGAATACGCGTGACTTTGAGTCTTTAAAATATTTGAAAAGAATTGTTTACTAAGGCATAAAACCTGCTAAAATTTATTTTTATATTTTACTCTCGTATCGACTGTTTGGATTTATATTATTGCACGTTGATTCAATATCTCACAACTTCAAGTCTTACTCCAACTCAACATGTAATAATATAGATCCGAGAGAGACATAAAATATTAGTTGTGTCGCTTATCTTTTTGGGTCATGTTTTAACATGACAAGAGAAGCATCTTTAGAAATGAACACAACACAACTCGAAATTATGTTTTTTACACTCTAGATTGTGATCGTTCACGCAAATATATTATAGTCAAAGAAATGAATTATCAAAGATATTTTAGTATTTGCGCCGGTATTTATTTGGCATCGCAAAGATATTTCAACAATGACCTTACATAAAAATATGAAAAAATACATATGTTGCTGATTTAAGTTTGAAAGCTTGAATTTGTTGTTATTGGATAGGTCACAGGTATCTAAATCTAAATTTCTATCATTTTACAAATATTACGCAAGCATCTCAAGTTATAATATTACCTCGTAATTTTATATATTTTTTTTGCATGCCGTTTTTTCAATCAAGGAAGCTTATAAGTCCTATTTATATATGATATTCTGTAACTGATCCTTTCAAAACATATTTTCTCAATAGGTCATATATATATAGATATATACACAATACTGCTTTTATGCGGACCAGTCCGTACTTAAAAATGTGGTCAGACATGTATCACCAGGTGATTAGCCTAGAAAGGGGGGAGAATGTGCCTATAATGTAGCCGATATTTTCTACGCTTACCGCGAGGTAACACATGTATTAGAGTTTTATTTATCATTAAGGGTACTTTAGTATTTTTCCTTTTATTTTGTTATTAGGGGGTTGTAGTAGGACATATATATATATATATATATATATATATATATAGATAGAGAGAGAGAGAGAGAGAGACAGAATCTTTTGGAACCAAATAAAAAATATTGTAGCACTTATTTAAGGACATATTTAGTAAACGAGACAAATTAATAAAACGATTTTATTAATATAGAAATTTGAGATGTTAACCGGTTTTCATATCCCGAAATGGATGTGGGGATTAATTGAAGAATTTTTTTAACATTATCTCATGTTGATGATGATAAATTTTAATACACCTTCTACACAAAGGGATGACTCAAATAAAATGAAACGAATGTACAACAAATTTCATACTATTGACGATATTAAGTTTAAAACATCCAAAAACGATAGTTAGAAAACTGCTAATAATATGCTCCTTCAATGAATTTAGTATTCTAGAAAGAAAAGGAGAAATCATTTAACTAGTTATTGTTTATTCTTTGTTGGAATGGAGTTGAAAAAAGGCTACGATAGGGACTTTAATTGATTAATTTGACTACCCCATCAAATCTATGACCAATAACTTTTACCAAGGTTCCTACTCCATCGTCATCCTTACAACAAGGCAACATAAAATAAAATTAAGTAAAGAAAATTAAACTCTTTGGGAACAAAAAAGGGAAGAATAAACAATAGCTAGTTAGGTGCATTTTAAAAAATAATTAAAATTAAGCTCTTTGGGTCTTAAGTTATAAAAAAAGAAGTAAAGTGTATTGGTATTAACTCCATTTTAATACTCTAGCGGTGTGTTTGATTATAAACACAGACACTGCGTTAAAAAAAAAATCAATTGGACGAGAAGTTGGAAAATGAATGGAAAAATATATGAATTTTTAGTCTTAATTTTTCTATTTTTCATGAAAATCAGTTCTTTGGCGGGTGAATAAGAAATATTTTCCACTAAAAATGAGATTTGAAATGGAACACTTATTATGTGAATGACTGTTCTTCTTATATAAGGTATTCGCAATCAAATTACCATAAAGGTAAAACATGAGTCAAAATAACTATTTTTCATGGAAAACTTTTCATTGTCAATCAAACACACACTAAAAGTATAAATTTATTTTTTGTTACTTGAAAGCATATTCGGACACTTTTGAGATTTTTTGATGACACGTGGGCCGAAAGAGTAACAAAGTAAAATACTAATAACTGTACTCATAAATAAAAGGTTTAATCCGGAAGATTTATTTAATTTAAACCTACATCATTTCGAAAGTACCAAAAAATTTGTAGTGATTTATAAAAAGTAGTGAACTTGGATTCCTCTTACGTTGACATTCTCTGTAAGTATTGTCTTGGGGCCTAAGCATTTAATTTAAATGGTTGGACATAAGCTCCCAAAAATCTAAAGACAATGTACTAAAGCATATAAATTAAGTTTGATCCAACCAAATTATTTACTTTATACAATAATAATAGGGTCATTCGATGAAAAGTCTCTCGATAATTTTGTAAATAACGATTAGTCCAAATATTTTATTTGTTCTGAAAAGTCCCTCATCGTACAAAACACAAAATCCTAAGAAATTTTTTATAAAAAAAATATACAAGGGTATTTTTGTAAATTAAAAAAATAAGGTGGACAAAATGCAAAATATACTCAGCTTCTAGGGACCAAACATTAATTGTCCCATAATAATATTAATAATAATAATAATAATAATAATAATAATAATAATAATAATTCAAATAAATACAAGAATTCAAATAAAATTAGAAAAAACCACTAGAGAAAGATTAAATAAGGCGAGTTTCACTTATTAGATAACCAAAATTTTGCAACAAAACACCTATGAGAACTAAAATCTAGTGTACCCAAGTCCGTAAATGAGCCTAGAACACCTTTAAGCATAGAAAATATAAGTAGAAAATTTGGTATAGGAAAACACTTTGTAACAAACATCAAATGCACATTATAATTCCACTTAGCCGAAGCAGCTAAATTAGCGGCTGAAATTTGCAAATGCAACCGAGCCACGTCTCAAGACCGATTCGCCTCATTCCTACACGGGAGTTTAACCATAATTAAATCAACTCGTTGTTCAGGAACTTCGATTTTTGGTAAATATGGACACGTGGGAACTTCGTCTTCTTCTTCTTCTTCATCGATTGCCCAAGCTATGGAAAAGATAGAAATCATGAAACTGCTAACAGGTGGAGACAGATGGTATACTACATACCATATGGCAGATGATCCATTTAATGGAATACTTAAAAAAGAAGCTAAAGAAATGGTAGAGATCTCCTTGCCAGCCAGCCTTAGAGTGGTAGGCCTCATTGATGAATTTTTCAACAATAATGCTCTCCTAGGCAAGGATATGACAGAAGAAGACACAGATATAAAAAGACAACAGACTTATGGGCCATCAAAATCGCGCCCCTCAATAGTTGAAGAATTATTGAGGACTGAAGACTCAATTGTTTAGACTTTTCTTCCTTAAAGCAAAAGATCCCTGCCCCAAGTGGGCCACCGGACTAATAAGAAGACGAAGACATTGGATGTTTGATTCTCTTATATTATCACAAGACGACAGACTTATGGGCCATCAGACGGTCCCATTCAGACAAAGACCTTCCATAAGAAGACGAACTACTTTATGAAGAGAAAACTTTAGACTTTAAATATTTGTATTTTCTCTTTAACCGGTTAACTGTTAGCCTCCGGTAACAAGTCATATGTAAGCTCCCTTGTGCTATAAAAGGGACATAAGGGTTGTATTGAGAGACATCGGTTGTAAGACTTCCAGTATCAAAGTTTAGAAGTTAGAAAGAGTGTGTAAGCTTGTAGAGAGTAATATGTATATGAATGAGTAATTCCCATATAGTTAGGGGAATGGTGAGAGTTGTAATTACTAATGTAATGCAATAAAAGTATTTTCTTTTCCAGAAATCTCTCATGCTAAGTTGTTATTATTTTTCAAATTGTCTCCAAATTTTTGTTCATAGAGGACTGTTGTGTGGAAGCTTTGGTGTAGCACACAATGTTTTATACTGTTTTTTTTTTTGAAGAGGGACTCAACCCCCTAGATATTATTAAAATGAGGAGAAAAAGCCTCTCCCAGGTGGCAACTAAGCAAGCCTAGATACAAGAGAGATACTGGAAACTTAAAAAACAAAAAATATGGGGATTTATCGAAGTCCCATTACAAGAAAAAAGAGAGATCATTTGAAAGAAGATCTAATGTAGCAACATCACATCTTGTCCATCTTGTAAGCTCCTCGAGTTATCTTTGGAAGGTCCGAGAAATTATTGAAGATTGAAGATGAATGAATATTAACCCCATAAGTTTCCAGGCTATCCGCAACCATATTTGATTCACTGAAGTAGTGAACTAATGAACTTTTGGTATTGATGAGATTCTCTTTGATTTCTTCCACACATTTAATAAGATTCCAAGGCGGTTTCCAGTTTCTATTTATCATATTCACCACATAAGAAGAATCTGATTCAATCACTACTTCCTTAAAGTTGTATTCCAAGCAAAGATTTGACCCCATCCAGAGACTTTTGATTTCCACAAATGAATTAGAAGCATATCCCTCAGGCTGAGCATAGGCAAATATGATGTCTCCTTTTTGATTTCTTAAAATGCCACCAATTCCACTTCTTCCAGGATTATCTTTAGAGGCCCCATCAATGTTTAATTTGAATTTATGTGGGTAGGGGGAGATCCATTTGATAGGGATAGACAATTTAATATATTGTTTGATGTTGAGATAGAAAGTAGATTTAATCCCAATATCAAAGCAAGATATACTATGTCTAAATTGAATCCCTTTGTAGATACTAGAAATCAAATTAATGGACTGAGAAATAAGATATTTTTCATCAAATGAGGAATTATCAAAAAAACTTTATTTCTGCATTTCCATATCTCCCAACACACAATAATGGGGATGCATATACCAAGAAATTTGGAATAATCCTTTGGGCCACTTTTGATCCACCAACTTAAGAGCATAGAGGGAATACTGATTGTGCTCATATCAATTCCCATGAGATTATAGAAAAACTTCCAAACTGGAGTTATACTTGGGCATTGAAGGAATAAATGGTCAACTGTCTCAACATCTTTCTTACAAAGGCAACATCTGGAGCATAATTTAATACCAATGCCTTGAATGATATCATCTAAAGGAATGCTTTTGTTGATAATTTTCCACATATTAATAGAGCATTTTTTAGGAATATTACTATCCCAAATAATGCTATAAATAGTGGAAGAAGGATGATTATCAAGGCAAGAGGCATAGGCAGAAGAGAATGAGAATTCACCTGAAGTTTCAGAAGTCCAGAGCCATTTCCCATCAATACATTGCATTTGAAGGAGACAAATTTCTTTCACCCTCATTCAGCTTTTCCATGTATGAGAACTATTAGAAAACCGAACATCGTGTCTCATATATTTATTAGACATGTACATGGCCCAGAGAGACTTTTATATTGTTGAACCGCCGTCAGGTGCCAATTTGCCGTGAGCTGTTAGCTAGGTGGACGTTAGGCGTGAAGGCGTACAAGCAGGAAATGGGTACAACGCAAAAATAGTGGATTGAGGTGTGACACATAAAGAGAGAGTTGTAGAGGCCGAGATCGGAGAAGAATAGTAGCAAAGCTTAAGATAAAAAGGAAGGAAGATAAGGATATTGTAGACCAGAAGGAAGGTATAACTCGAAACAAACCCTTAACGATTTTACATATTATTGTTTTAAAAGAAACTTGTATGAGACTACAAATCACAGAAGACTTTTTAGCATTCGGTAATCAAATAAATTTATACTTAACTAGAGAAATCCAAGATTTGACTCTTATAGACCCTAAAGATAAAGAACTTATAGAATATGCTTTAACATACGCAGGTGGTACTTTCAAATATATAGACCGGGTTATTGAGTGGTTAGTACGAGAAGTACCTAGAATAGAAATGATTAGAATAGGGATCCGTGATCTCTTTAGACAAAAATTAAGAGCTGAAGATTTTAAAGAAGAATTGTTAAGTCCTGAAAATATCAAGAATATACTAGAGTACTTGAAGACAGTATAGACGTATTAAAATTTATTAGACGAAAAAGGCTAGAAGGAACCCAAGCTATTTTAATTAAAGCCAGAGGAATCCATCATCTTCTTAAAAATGTAGAGACAGCTGCCCCTAGAACATATCGTAGATTTTTGTCATCTTATGGTGATAATAATTTAGACGAATTTATAAATAACGATATAATTGATATTGTTAATCGGATATATAAAGAAACTAGATTAATAAAACCTTAATACTGCATAAGGTATTTAAGACTATAATATTTTCCATCAAAATCGCTTGCAATTTCCAGACTCCCTAAGGAAAATATTTACATAGATAATCCCCACTGTTCAGAATTCCAGTACGATAGTGACGGAAGAAGTCGGAGAAGTGGCAACTCTAAAACTTCTCTTAGACTCCCAGATTAATTTAGACGTTAAAAATAAGCTTAAAAGACCATAGAAATCATTGGGGTAAAAATTTATATTCCTATAACGTTAGAAAAAGACAAAGACATAAAAAGACAAAGCAGTCCCCAAAAGGTGGTCCAATAGATGATAGCGGTCCTAAAATTGTGTGGACGATATTGAGCCCGTCATTTATGCCCGTTAAATTAGCCCGTCGGAAAGCCTGACTGTATATATATATATATATATATATATATACACACACACACACACACATATCAAGCATATTTATACATATATATAACACACTATATAAGTATAATAGCCATTCCTCAGAGCTATAACTCAAAGGGTGCAGTCTCTAGAATGCTATCATCTTTCAGGAAATTTCTCACACATTTTTCCCGGCAGCCAGGTCGGAATCTCACACCGAGCCCTAAATAAATCACAAACGTAGAGGAAGAGGTCATAATTCCTCACCTGAAGTGAGACCGAATCATACCCAAGACGTCTCACTCTGGATAAATAATCACACTGTATAATATATAGATGACTATGACTTGGGGCTATACTCACCCTGCTCCTCAAGCCAGGGGATTCACCCACACCGCACAACTTCCCATGATAGCACTAGAGGGGTATGTTCCACATAAATATATCAATCACACACAAATATATTTATAATCATATCATATGTATATACTGTCTCTATACCCATATATATATATATATATATATATATATATATATATCATCGAATCTGGCTATTCGTGCCTATCTCACTTGGCATTAGCCTATAATCCCGAATATACCAATTTGTGATCATTTATAAGTATGCACACAATTTATTTTAATCCCATAAGTATTCACTCACTTATGATATAATTTTCACATCTCTTATTTCCGAATAGTAGCGTATCACGTCTAGCTAATATTCTTATATCATCTTACTCGCACCTTAGGATTTACTCATACATATTCGGCATATATATATTCTACCCATATAAAATCGGCATATATATATATATATATTCTACACGCATAATTATATATGTACGAACCCACCGAATAATTACTTGAATGTCATTCGTCCCAAACATTCCTAAATTTAAATCCCGGATCTTTCCCACTAACCCGAGACTTATATATCACCCACTTACTCTTTTAGAGGTCCTCGTACTCTATTTAGGATCCCATAATATCTATATCAAAAAGGAAATTCTTCTCCAATCCTTTTAATCCAAGAAAACTTCTTCAATTTTTCTGTCAAAACCGGACCAATCCATAACCTAAATTAGGACCGATCCAGGCTATTCAGATTTCTACTTTCTACGAAATTCTCTCTAACACTCTTCCAACCCAAATTCAATGGATTGTAACATCACCCAACCTCATTAATAACATCTACACACCATGATTTACCCAACATATCAAGTTATTCTTGGGATTCATCAATTTATCTAAGAATTAAACCTAATTCCATTAAACCCACCATTTTCATTTCTTCCAATTTCTCATCATACTTTATACCATTAATATGGATTTTAACTTAGAATTCATGCCGGATTATTATCACATCAAAATCCTGTGAAATCATCTCCCAAAAACTCATTTTTGTGCAAGAATCCAAATTCTTATAGTTTTCACACCAACTATAATATGAGCAGTAAACGCACTCAAATGATTAAAGCAAGTTAAACACTTGCGTGGTTGGATAAATCTGACGATCTCATGCCAGAATCCGCTCAAGATTGGCCCGAGTCTCTTTTTATCCCTTTTCTCTTCTTTCTTCTTTCCTTTCTCTTTCTCTCGGGGCTTATAAGAGAGAAAATAAGGGTTATCCAATTATTAAACCTAAAATTGACTCGTATACGCAAATACGAGTCCCTAGTGATTCAAAAAGTTCTCGGAACCTAAACACCACCCCCGGTTACTCTTTTCTGACTATCTCGGCCCTTCCGAGACCAACCGTGCACTCGAAATCTCCATCCGAGTCACTTATAAAAAATTCACGTCTTAAACCCGGCACATCTCCACGTGTGTTTTTCGCATAAAATATCATCACCTGTCTCTTTTATTCACCTGCGACATAAATATAATTAGTCCATCATTTACTTTTAATTCTCAAATTATTAAATTACACCCACTCATGTAATTTAAATATCCATAAATGTATGAGGTACTACACGACTTTGGTCTGTGATGTGTGTAATATCGCGATAGTACGATTTGCAGTTTCTAACATTACTTGTAAGATTCCCATAGTTTAATTTAATCTTCCTGTTTTTGTTAAAAAAAAAAAAAAAAGACCTTATTTACATTCCAAGAGTTAAACATATTAGGTTAACAACGAAGTTTCATCTTAACAATAGACATTTATGGATTAGTGATGAATAATTAAGCTCCGATGAAAGCTTGGACCAACAATAAACATTTGTTTAGACATTCATTTTCATTATTATTGGGCTTTTTCAATTTACGTGGTCACCTTAGCTTTATTTATATCTCAAAACATAGAAAATAAATAACAAAAGAAAGAGGAAAAAGCTTATGGTGGCAATAGACATGCCACCTGAAAGTGAATTCTTCATAGGGTGGACTTTCAAAATTTTGCCAAAATGACACAGACAATAGGTATGAAAATATGTTTTATAATTCAAACTCTTAACTTATTATATGCGTAGGATTTATTAAATTGAAATTCCAAATAAATTATAAAAACAAATTAGCAATAAACATTGCAGAAAATGTAAATAAATAAATAAAAAGACTTTGTTGCTAAAATCCCAGTTTGATAATATAATATTTGACTTAACCTTAATTTTCGCAAATAATTAGATATCACACCAATTTCATGCAAATCGACACCTATTTCATGTGTATCAACTACTATATAGACATTTCATAGAAATCTACACATTGAATGTAAATCGACACTTTTTTCCCATACAAATTAATATATTTGTCATGAAATTGGGGTGATGTCAATACGTTTTCAAAAACTGAAATTAAGTCAAATTTCGTATCATGAAACTGGGATTTTCTCAAAATGACCGTAAATAAAAAGAGGATGGAAGGAAATTTTCTCAAAATGACCCTAAATAAAAAGAGGATGGAAGGAAACCTAAAATTATTATGTACTCTATTCACATAAATTAAAAAAAAATATCGATCAGTATTTTAACTAATACATTTTTAAACCAAACACATACACAACCAGTCTCCCCCACTCCCCTATTTATAGATTTCACCCCTTAAAACATACAATGGGGCTCTTTTGTGATAAATATACAGTGGAAAAGTCATTGCCCTCATGTTGTATAAAAATTTATTGAATGCAACCACCTTAACTCATGTGTTATTCAACTCTATCAATCACATCTAAAATTTTATCTTTCTCAACAACAAGACTGCTAGAAGACTCCCCCTTTGCAACAAGAGTGTCACTGCTACTTTTGCTTAATTCGTCGTGGTTTTCTAACCCGTTTTTTGAAGACTCCGAGTCTTCATCCTCACTCATTCCTCGAGCCCGTTTTTCGTTGCTATCAACATCAAGTGTCGTCGGCTGCTCATTTTTTGTTTCATCTTGTTGGGGAATTAACCGAATTGGCGATTTCATACGTGATTTCATGCCCCCACCATTTCCAACACCCTTAGTTTGGCTCATCAAATGGTTAAGCCACAACACTAAATTAAGAATATGGGCTTCGGTTTTCACCTTGTCCGCTTAATGAAGTGTGTCAATTCGAAGAATTTCAACCCCATTTGGTTTGCGATTCCCATTGGGCCTACATTGTGACAAAACAAGTTTTATTTATTTCCCGCGTATTTCAAAAATTCCAGTAGAATTTATCATTAGTGGAAAAGGTGATTTTTTTTGAGGTCACACCTTAGTGCGACGGCAAGTGCCCTCGCCTAAGCTACGTTTGGTCGCAAGTTCGAGATATGGGAGCAGCCTCTCCATATTCATATATGGGGGTAGGGCCAACCAGCATCGGCCTCTCCCAAACCCTGCAGTTAAGCGGGAGCCTTATGCACTAGGTACGACTTTTTTGGAAAATGTGATTTTGACTTAGGGACCTCATTAATGACCGTATTTAGACTTGGGTACTTTTTGCATTGCTAAATGTAAATATTTCGCCACTAATATACCGAAGCCGAAAAACTTGCAATCAGTGACGTAACATCGACATTCAATGGTATAAAAACTAGCAAAGTCTAAATATGATAATTAGCAAGGTACCCAATTAGTACAAAAATAAAATAATGGAAAAGAATAGAAAATGATAAGTATGCAAGTAATTAAATGAAGTTCTTTACTCACCCTGTACTTCCCCACTCTCCAACCCAACCAAAACCATGATGGGCCCTATTTTTAAGGATTTGCAAACAAAAACAATAATGATTGTTAGAATGAATGGGAAGACAACTAAGTACAAAACAATCATAGCAACAAAAATAACATTTTACAATAAGGGTTACTTGGCCCCTAGGCCTCGTTTATTTTGGCGTATATCACGTTGGGTACCATTATTACTTATTTCGCAAGACTGTCGAGAAAACTGACTCTTTTTGACTTTTTGTGACACTTTTTTCACAAAATTGTTGAAAAAGTGAAAATGGTACAAAATCGGATAAAAACGTCAACCTTTGGCACCTAAAGTGATACCAACCAACATAACAATCGGTGACCAAAAACCACGAGCCATAAAATAAAGGATAAGTTGTTTGAACAAGGCAAGAAATCTTACTTGGACGTGTTTGTGGCTATAGGAACAAGCCAATGCAAAGTTTTTTCCATCTCGGCTTTAATTTCCGTAATAGTGAGCTGCAGAAACCAAATTACAATTGTTGTAAAAAAATCATGCAAGAATGTCTCATATTTACGAAATTGTAACTGCATTAATATTAGGAGAGGTCAAATAAAGAGTACCTCTTCCTTTAAATGAAAGGATTGTAGTTTCGACCGTAAAGATGATTTCACACTAGGAGGCAGGCTCTGGTATAATGTGTTCCTTGTACTTGGTGGCATAGAACTGGATCGAGCAACCTAACAAAGTGAAAAACACACATTAAAGGGCTAAGAAGCACAGACACTTTTCTATAGGTGACGTACCTGAGTCAGGTATTCTGGACACACTGACATGCGTACGACACTTTGCGGACACATGTCCGACACTCCACGTGGGCATGTCGGACTTATTTGACATTTTAAAGGTGGACAATTCACGGGCACAACTAAGATAATCCACGAACACGGCTAGGCACCAAAAACTAATTAACTTTAATGAATTTGAGTATCATCATGTAAAATATAGCTCTTTTCGAAGTTCATGCGTAGTAAGAAGAAAAAGTTAAAAATTAATGAAGCTAGTTTCTGGCTCAACTTCAATGCATACTTTTGATTTATGGTTTAATTGGTATTATGAAATATTTTCCCATGTTAATTTTGATAAATTAGTTTGACAAGTAATCCTTTTTTTAAAGTGCAAAACTAGAGTAACTATATATATATATATATATATATATATATATATATACACACACAAAAAAAAAAAAAACCAATCATATGTGGATTCGAAACGACATCGTTTTGCATTAAAATGAAGAGAAAGAAACATGCTCATGCTAATGGAAAACAATGTCATTTATAGAATTCGTTAAACTTTTCGTTATTTGAGCATGCACCTGACTCTCTCTCTCTCTCTCTCTTGTATATAAATATGTGCGCGCGTGTGTGTATGTATGTTTTACAAATATATTTATTTGTCGACGTGTCGTCTCGTAATTTTTTTAGATTTGTCATGTTAGCATGTTCTTGACGTGTCGGACACGACACCCATACACGTGTTTGTGCATCATAGTTAAAGAGCATACATTAAGATAAAAAGTCGTGTGGCTTATCATCCAATTTGAAATTATTCTATCCAAGAAATGTGACTTTTCGCTCTAAATACTTGTTTTAACATCATGCAACCCCTATAATATTTTTTTTTACTTCACCCCTGAGAAAACTGCATAATTAGACTTACCTCCCCAAGAATTGCCAAAAATTAGACTCGCCCCGCCCCTCATGCATAAGTTACAAGTGGGTTAATGGATATGCAGAGGAGGGGGGAGGGAGTGAGGTAAGTCTAGGTTTTGAACATCTAAAGGATAATTTTATTTTGCAGTTGGCAAAAAAAAAAAAATATTGATAAAATCTATATGTTTCTTTCCCGTAAAAAAAAAATCGAGTTGGTTGATGATAAGATCAAAAGCATTGCCTCTCCTTGAAAATATTCTTTTATAAAATACAACTAGTTGAATTAATCGATTCCTAATTTTTCAATATTAAAAAGAAAAAAAATTGTTCACACACAAGTCAACCTATGAGTTTATTAAATACAAGTTCTCTTGACATAGCATCCCATCACTTGAAGTTGAAGATCACCTCCACACACACACGCGCGAATATGTATATATATATATATAGAGAGAGAGTTCAAAGCTAAAGAACAGTTCAATTTTCTCTTATGATTCAAAATCTCAGCAGTTTACATTGGAATTTATCATGTGTAACAATTTTATGAGCTGTAAAGGAATTAAAGAATATGAATATGCAATAAATTTTGACCAGAAGTGAAGAGCTGCACTCAGAATTGAGTTAATAAATTTTTGTTTTTTTTTTCACTTTACCCTTTGAGAAAATGCGGTTTTAGAGACACACCCCTACATGTTGAATAACTAGAGTCACCCCCCACCCTCCACACCCATGAGCATCAATCCGTTTGTACCTCGTACATCAACCTCTTGAACTTATGCATGGCAGGGAGGGGGTTAACTCTAATTGTTGAACATGTAGGGGGTATCTCCAAAATACCACATTATCTCGGGGAGTCAAGTACGAAAAAAAATTCAAAAAATTGCGCAGAAATGTGTTAAACAGTGAAGAGATGATGTACTCACAATTGAGTCAATCATGAGGACAATATTAGCATAATGCAAATCAAGACCAGCAGGTCCCAGTCTTTGCTGAAAGCTCAATAATCCATTTGATGTTGAATTACCATCTGAATCAAAACATGTGCAGAAGTAAATGATGATTGCTCAACAAACTACGGAGGCATCAACACAGATCGAATTCATCTGAAGCAATTTCAACATGTACAAGAGAGGAGAAAAGGTAAAATATAATAAACTGATTAGGAAGTCTCATAAAGTAAATAACCATTCACACCGACTCATGTTAAAGATACAAAGATTACTCCAATTAGGTGTGTGCTCTTTTTTTTGTTCTGAACTTCTGATTTTTCAGAAATCAAATCCATTTATTTCCAATTTTGGAATAATATTTCAACTTTCGTTTTTATTTTTTATTTTTTTATTTCTGAACTCTCCCCCCCCCCCCCCACGGACCCACCCACCAAAAAAAGGATCATAATTGAAATTCCGAGTTTCTGTTTTTTTGTCTGGAATTAGGCCAAAATGACTTTTCCACATAAAAAAAAAACCATTGTTGTCAATTAGGAACTTTCCAACCTTTCCAATATTTTGGAAATTCTTGATGTTTTTTAAATATTTCTGAATTCGACAAAAAAATCAAATTTTCGAAAAAATCGAAATAGAGAAGGATTTTATTTTTGCCGAAAAATCAGATTTATTTTCCAGAAGTGTCAATTCCGACCCGATCCGGATATAACACAGCCCCAACTCTAATAGAGCGAAGATATGGATCTACCCTACTTAATTCAGTCTCCAAGAGGCAGTCAGAGTTGATCATCATGTGAACAAAAACAATATAAATTTGCATGCCGCATAATCATTGCTAATATTTGGCCATTCTAAGTACAAAGACTGTGAAGGTCATCTTTTTTAAAGATGTCCAAGTAGTAAAACACTCGTTAACAAATAATGCATGCTCTGTTTACCTACCATCGTAAAATATTTTTTCACCGTGCGTCATTGAATGGAAAACGAGCCCACAAGAGACGATAAATATCTAATGTCAAAAAAAAAATCATTTGGAACACTACGAGGGGTACTTTTCAGAAGCACAAGGCCAACATCTGGTATTGCCAATATATTGGTTTTTTCTTTTTTACCGTAAAACTTGGCATCTCAATACAGTTTTGGGTGGACTAGTAGTCCACAGATTATAACAAAACAATCAACTACAACCAAAAAAGGAATCACTATGTACAATGTCTGCAATCCCTTAACGTCGTTAATAAAAATTGAACATTTAAAAGAGAACATCCTTCCAACAAAGAGTTATCATTAACGAACGGTATTCTTGTCCCATACTGATGCAACAAACTTGATTCTTTACCAAATCCACGCCTTTCATTCTTCTCTTTCCTAAAAAATACTATTGTCATCATATATTTGAAAACGTTGCCAAACCCGCATATCACCATTAGAAATTTGCCTTCGAGAACTCCCCCATGTCTTCCCTATCCCAAAGAAGAATGTCATGGTGTATTGAGGCAAAGCCCCAACTAATCGAACTCCCCGTGTAACTTTCTCCAAAAAAAAGGGGTTATTTGACTCTCCCCCCAGTGACAACATTTAGACACCCCCTCCAAAAATAGGCTTTCACCCCTTTGGACAGAAACAAGGGGCAAGTCTAATTTATGAATTTCTAGGATGGAATGTCTAAATTTGCTATTATCACAGGGAATAACAAAAAAAGCGCCGAAGGAGAAATGAAAAAAATTGTGCCTGGTTGGTTTCCACACTTGTTTTACTTGAGCAATACCAATTCAGGGAAATACTCATACGAAACCCTGTTTTTTTGGAGCAAAGGCACATGTATTGACTCTTCTATGAGCCACCAACCATGCCAACGCCTTAACTTTAGAACAAATTCCAGCAGTCCAAATTATTTTGAAAGGAGGGAAAGAAAGCAGATGAAGTGTTACCACAAAGATACTCAAAAAGAGATTTACAAGAGAAACCTTGATCGTTCGTCTCCCAAATTCTTCAATCCCTCACCCCATTATTAAGATGAAACGCGTCAATGATTCCCAACAAACCAATCAAATCCTTCGTTTCTACATCATTGAAGTTTATACAAAAAAGTTCGAATTTACCGATGCTATGGAAGCAATGGAGTAATTTTTATCCAAAGAGAGGTTAAAAATGCGTGGAAATTGAATTGGGTAAGGTAATCCCCTTTCCAACAATTACTTGGGCCTACGACAAATTAAAATTATTCATACCTATGCCTACATAAATTCAAACTAAGCAAACATTACTTTAGTCAAAGAAAACTAACTTTATTTAATAATATTCTGTATATTTACTTGAACTTTAAAAACAAATATGAAAGTGAAAATTCAATTTTTAATAAATTTCTCTCTCTCTCATATGTAAATACTTTACCTAAAGTAACATATTTTAGTCTCATTTTCTCTATTTTTTTCAGGATGTGTTAAATTTTGCTCCCTAATAAAAGTTGGTGGACACAGTTTTTGTCATTCACCCGAAGAATTTTTTGGCCATGAGTTGCAGATATAGATGAAGGCTGGCCAGATTTATATTATTTATGTATGTATTTGATATAGATATATGTATGGTGTAGAGATTAGATTCTACTCATCTTGAAACCTTTCTTCCATAAACCTCAAATTGCATGTGATAGGAAGTATTAGAGTACACATTGCTGGCCTCTTTAAAATCTAACATAATTATTGTTTATTGTTAATATTACTAGAATTATATGAGTTACAACAGGCAGTAGTACATTGAAAGGAAGGCATAATTACTTTTTGAGATAGAAATTGTACATACCGGCACTGCCGAAGGCATTTCCTATTTCCAGATTCAAGAAGACGACAACTTCTATGAGCTTCCCCATCACCTGTACTTCACAGCATTAGACTCAACCTTTAAATATGTTTTAATGGTGTGTTTGATTGGCAATATTTTCCATACAAAATATGGAAGATTTCATATTTTCAACTTTTGATGTGTTGATTGCCTAATTGCACGATCAGACTTACTCAAGAAGTTAAAACCTACCCCCCCCCCCTACCCCAAGTCATCAACCCATTTGTTGTATGCAGAGGGTAACTCTAATATTTGAACTTCTAAGAGGTAAGTCTAATTATGCAATTGTCTCAGGGGGTAAAGTAAAAAAAAATATTATATCAAAATTATACCATGTCCGAAAAATGGTCACGTTAGATTTCTGTTAAATAAGTTATAGCGAAAACTCAACTTTGGATTTTAAAAATACAAAATCAGTGGCTTTTATGTTTTAACAAAATGATAATGATATAACTGGCAAGTATGTTGTGTTTTTTGTCATTATGCCAGATATTTAACTTCTATAGTGTAAACATTCATTTGGTAACAAACCAAGAATAGCTATATAGCCGTGTCAAGAGCTACCTCTTCCATACTTCTGGACCATAGTGATTTTTTCTTTAAATTTTTTACTTTCTTCCTTTGGCTTTTTACATCTGACCTCGTGGTTGGGGGAGCATTACCTATAAGACACAAGAAAAATATTTCCATAATATTAAGACATGATTATAGGTTTGAAGACATTAGTAATAAATGGTTGGGAAAATAGGAAGATTCAAATGGTAAATAAAATAAGGGGTCATTTGCCTTTGTGTTCCTGTTTGTTATGTCAAATATCACTTTGGGTGTGAAAGCTTAATGTATTATCAGGTAACATTTTACCATTTTGCTTAAAATATTATTAGGTACCAAATGCCTTTTTTGTGACACTTTGGTGGCGATAAATGTCGTGAAAAATCATAATTGTAACCAAAGTGATCTACGCCACAACAAACGGGGACCACGTTTCAGTTATGACTAATTAAAAGTGAAAGATAAACTTAAACAGATAATTGTCATCATATACAAGCTGAACAATAAGATACCCCCCCCCCCCCACACACACACACACATATATATATATATATATATATATATATATATATATATATATATATATATATATATATATAACTTTAGAAAATAAAAATGTAATATCCTTCATCAATAGCTAGATGCAACCAAAGAACCTATATGTTTTAGTGAAAAAAGAGGTTTTTTGACTTCACCCCCTAAATTTTGAGTATTTAGATATAACCCGTACATGTTCATGAATTAGAGTTACACCTCCCCCCCCCCCCCCCCCCCCTAAAAAAGAGAGAAACTTTAGAACGCAATTGAATAGGAGTGGCAACAAAATTGTCATCAACCATCAAAAATAATGAACCTCCTCAAATTATACTTGGATTGAAACATAAGAATGCCTTTGGGAAAGGAAACAACCCGCACAATGCATTGTGGCTAATGATGTTGTTTCTTGAGAAACAAAAGGGCTCTAGTGATAGCTTTTGATACGCTAGAAGAGGGCTGCAAACACTTGGCAACAGCACTCAGGCTAATAGATAAATTTCACGAACAATTTACAACTCCGAAATAAATAAAATACAATTGCACATAACGATGTTGTGAGACTACAAACAGAACGGAAGGAAAGGTAGTAATTCAAATCAAAGGTTGGTGATCAATATGATGCCTGAATTAGTAGCTGACTGGTGGATGTGGTAGTAATACAAATTTGTTTTTGATTAGAAATGAAGATATATCATTAATGAAAACAATAAATTACATAACAGACCACCTCACCGAATAAACTATACAAAAACATACAACACAAAACAGAGACTTCTCAGCAACAGAACCAATTGAAAGCCTTTCCAACAAAATCTCCAAGGCATTTTTCTCATGGAGAAAAAAAACAAGGGAACATGCTGAGTTCAAAACCCAGTGACCTCCCCAGTGTTACTAGGAAAGGAGATTGTGTAATACTAATAAAACTTGTACATGGAGAAAACATAACAAATTTTAGGGATAATGACAGTGACCTTCCCAGCATTTTGGAAAATAACAGTTACCTCCCCTCACATATGGGTTCGGTAAAAGTGCCTGACATTTGGGTTGGTAACCCCACAGTTTGTGAAACTTCATTGTACTTTTTCAATTATATCACATGGGAAAGGTTCTTTAAAGATGAAATTAATCCCCGTGCATAACATTTGTCAAAATTGATTGAAAATTGTCAAAAAAAAAGTTATTAAAAATTAAAACATTGGGAAGTTCACCTGATGTTGTGCCTAGGTGAGTTTGGAGCCTAAGCGTGCCTTTAACAATAGTGGAGTTCACTATAAGTTTCCAAACTACAGGAAAGGTTTGTGTAAAAAACACAACATGGGAGAGGTAGCAGTAATTTTTTCTTAATATAATGGTGCCTATGCACTTCAAATAGGATTACCCGAACACATTCATAGTCAATTTGGGGAGCATGGGGGAGAACTAATTAAAGGAATACATGTAGCAGAGATAATATTTTGTAGAAAAAGTCCATGTTTTAAGGCTCCCTATTTTAGGGATCTTGTTTCCTTGATTTACAGATCATTATTTTAAGGATCCCTGTTTTAGGGATCCACATTATTCCTTTTTAGCCCAGTTTGTACACTATAAATATGTACCATTCTTCTTCTATGAAAGATAAGAAAAAAGCAATTCTTTTTCACATGGTATCAGAGCCCTAGGCCTTTTTCCCCCTGTTTCCCAACCTTCATTGCTAATTATTCTTCTTGGCCTTCATTGCCGATTATTCGATCAAGTTAGAATTTAAATACTCGGTAAGGAGGAAGCTCCATCTCTGAATGAGGTCATCTCTGTAATCCGAGCTGAGGAAAGAAGGAGAGGAGTCATGCTTGAACCGCAAACCTTGAAAGGCTCGGCTATGGTAGAAGGCAATAGCAATAATGCAAAAACAGGAGTGGAACAACCAGAAAATCCTGCGAATGTGTAACACCCCGCACTTTTAGGGATAATTAAATTTCATTAGTGGGCGAAATTTGGAGATTAGGGAAAATTCTGTGAATAGTAATTTTGGGCTTTATGAACATTTGATTATTACCGGTGTGTGTTACATTTACTTTTTAGACTAAGTAAATGAGTTAGATTATTTTAATTACATGTCGCAGAGGATAATATTTTGGGTGTTTAGAATTTTGGATTTCGTCTAAAATGAACTTTGGCCGACCTAACTGGTATGGCCGGTCGACCGCGCCCCTATGGCCGATCGACCGGGTAAGAGGAAAAAGGGCTACTGATTTCGTAGCAGGGCAAAATTTCAACCCGCGGTCGACCGGGGGTCAGGGGCCGGTCGACCGGCACTCTGTTTCTTGCCCAAGAATTTGATTTTTCTATTTCTTTTTCTTTTTGGGTTTTAAACTTAGGGGCCTTCTAAATTAGAGTAATATAAATAGTTATGTCCTAAAGGACTTGAGGAGTTGTGTATTGACTTTGGGTTATTTAAGAGGTTAATCCGGGGTGTGGACTTAACGAATGTTTAGGAAGAGAGATACATTCGGGGAAATTATTCGGCAAACGTATGTATGTATATTTATGCGGTTGGAATAGATAGGGGTCAACTGTAATTGAGTAAATCCTACGAGGCGACTAGGATGGAATTTAGGATATTGACTAAAGATGATTGAGTGGTTATCCGATATGTCTATTGACGACGACTAATATAGGTGATGCGACACCTGTGAAACTAAGTTAAGAATTAGTATACTTGCATAGTTAGTATGAATTGGTATATTCGGGATTATATACGTATTCTGAAAAGTGATTAAGATGGGAGTTATATTTTAAGTAAGAGGATACTTATTTGGTTTAGTATTTCAAGTGTGTAAATACTAATACTTTTACGACGGGAGCATTTGGGTTTGACTATTGCTATATGAGTTGGCAATTATGGTCATATACATATTGAGGAGTGATATACCTTGTATATACGATATGATTACAGTATATAAAATAAGATACGTATAAATATATTTGTGTGTGATTGATATATTTGTACCAATTTGTGCCTCTCGTTACCATATGCAAGTAAACATGTGATCTACAAACAATATATAAACAAATTCGTTATATATAATGATAAGAATATGAAAGGTTGTATACCTAGTAGAACTAATTTATAGTGGAAAAAAATGAAGAGTCGTTTTAATTGGAAAAAAATGCAAAATATAGAAAAAATAATAATAATATTGTAATTAATATAATTACGAACAACCCATTGAGAGTTTATTGATAATTTTCAAATGTACAATTTTTTACCTAAAAAATGACCCATTTATAGGCGGAAAAAATATAAGATAGGTGATGTTGATGACAAAATATATGTATGATAAGATAGGTGATGTTGACGAAAAAAATATATGTATGATATTTTCAATTTTTTATGCATGATATTTCATGCCTTCCATGGATGCATGAAATATCATGCTAAAAGCTAAAATATCATACATATTAAATATATACTATTGTATATATTATACTACTATTATACTATTATAGTACTAATATACTATTATACTATTATTTTTTAAATACATGATAATTAAATAATTTTTCTTATTAAATTATTTTTAATTTTTTTTACAAAAACTAGTTTTTTATTATTATTATTTTTAATGGCGCGTAACTATGGATTGAGTTTTATTACGGGGGCAAATTTTTCCCTTGGCACGGGCATACGCTAATATATATATATATATATATATATATATATATATATATATAAAGAGAGAGAGAGAGAGAGAGAGAGAGAGAGAGAGAGAGAGAGAGAGAGAGAATGAATTACCTTATCTTTGATGAAGAAATGTGAGAACTTAGTTTGAAGGAAAATGATGGAGAATAAGGACGGTAAAGAAGAGAATGAAAGGAGAGCCAATATAGTGTAATGTAACGTGTAATCTAATTCTTCAACAAATAATATATATAGATATTTCATTTAAGGTAGAACACCAAAAACACCAACATTTAAACCTTTCACTTTTCAGCTTCTAATTTAGTGTCTCAACGAAAAGTTTCTTTCATTATTATATTTTTACTTTGTTTTTTCTAGTACTAATGATTTAAAATTTAAATTTGTTGTATTAATTATTAAGAATTTATTTTTTGTGAATAGTTTCACAACCCTTAATACCCGTTTGTATACCTTCATTAACTTTGACCTCTCATTTCCATGAATGCACATATTGTTTATGTTAATTTATGTGTAATGTTTTTTTAAAATTATAGTTGTTTAGAAATTCCTCCCCGTTATGTGCGTATATTAGCTTAACATGATCAATGTCCATTAATATTTTTTTATAACACGAATAAAAACGACTTATACGAGTCAAAATTTGATACGAACACGACATGACTTCGCTCAAATGACTTTAGTTATAAGAATACGCGTGACTTTGAGTCTTTAAAATATTTGAAAAGAATTGTTTACTAAGGCATAAAACCTGCTAAATTTTTTTTTTATATTTTACTTTCGTATCGACTGTTTGGATTTATATTATTGCACGTTGATTCAATATCTCACAACTTCAAGTCTTACTCCAACTCAACATGTAATAATATAGATCCGAGAGAGACATAAAATATTAGTTGTGTCGCTTATCTTTTTGGGTCATGTTTTAACATGACAAGAGAAACATCTTTAGAAATGAACACAACACAACTTGAAATTGTAATTTTTTACTTAACGCGAACACGGTCTATTTAAAATACGATGCGGTACAACTAACACGAATAATTTTTTCACACCATAATACACTAAAATACGAGTAAAAAGATAAATAAGACGATTATACGGCTAACACAAATCATAATTTTGACATGAACAACACACGAAATGACTTTGTGTCATAAGACTCTGACAAAAGCACGATATTTCAGGTCAACTTCATATTCTCTTATCGATTCATGTCTAAAATTGACACTCCTAGTAAGTCTCGGTCTCAAATCTGAAAATAAATTAGAAAAAAAAAAGTATGTTTTTTACACTCTAGAATGTGATCGTTCACGCAAATAGATTATAGTCAAAGAAATGTATTATCAAATATATTTTAGTATTTGCGCCGGTATTTATTTGGCATCGCAAAGATATTTCAACAATGACCTTACATAAAAATATGAAAAAATACATACGTTGCTGATTTAAGTTTGAAAGCTTGAATTTGTTGTTATTGGATAGGTCCCAGGTATCTAAATCTAAATTTCTATCATTTTACAAATATTACGCAAGCATCTCAAGTTATAATTTTACCTCATAATTTTATATAATTTTTTTGCATGCCGTTTTTTCAATCAAGGAAGCTTATAAGTCCTATTTATATATGATATTCTGTAATTGATCCTTTCAAAACGTATTTTCTCAATAGGTCATATATATATAGATATATACACAATACTGCTCTTATGCGGAGCAGTTCGTACATAAAAATGTGGACCGGACATGTATCACCAGGTGATTAGCCTAGAAAGGGGGGAGAATGTGCCTATAATGTAGCCGATATTTTTTACGCTTACCGCGAGGTGACACACGTATTAGAGTTTTATTTAGCATTAAGGGTACTTTAGTATTTTTCCTTTTATTTTGTTATTTGGGGGTTGTAGTAGGACATATATATATATATATATAAATACACAGAGAGAGAGAGAGAGAGAATCTTTTGGAACCAAAAAAAATATTGTAGCACTTATTTAACGACATATTTAGTAAACGAGACAAATTAATAAAACGATTTTATTAATATAGAAATTTGAGATGTTGACCGGTTTTCATATCCCGAAAGGGATGTGGGGATTAATTGAAGATTTTTTTTAACATTATCTCATGTTGATGATGATAAATTTTAATACACCTTCTACACAAAGGGATAACTCAAATAAAATGAAACGAATGTACAACAAATTTATACTATTGATGATATTAAGTTTAAAACATCCAAAAACGATAGTTAGAAAACTGCTAATAATATGCTTCTTCAATGAATTTAGTATTCTAGAAAGAAAAGGAGAAATCATTTAACTAGTTATTGTTTATTCTTTGTTGGAATGGAGTTGAAAAAAAGGCTACGATAGAGACTTTAATTGATTAATTTGACTACCCCATCAAATCTATGACCAATAACTTTTACCAAGGTTCCTACTCCATCGTCATCCTTACAACAAGGCAACATAAAATAAAATTAAGTAAAGAAAATTAAACTCTTTGGGAAAAAAAAGGGAAGAATAAACAATAACTAGTTAGGAGCATTTTAAAAAATAATTAAAATTAATCTCTTTGGGTCTTAAGTTATAAAAAAAAGAATTAAAGTGTATTGGTATTAACTCCATTTTAATACTCTAGCGGTGCGTTTGATTATAAAAACAGACACTGCATGAAAAAAAATTCAATTGGATGAGAAGTTCGAAAATGAATGGAAAAATATATGAATTTTTAGTCTTAATTTTTCTATTTTTCATGAAAATCAGTTCTTTGGCGAGTGAATAAGAAATATTTTCCACTAAAAATGAGATTTGAAATGGAACATTTATTATGTGAATGACTGTTCTTCTTATATAAAGTATTCGCAATCAAATTACCATAAAGCTAAAACATGAGTCAAAATAACTATTTTTCATGGAAAACTTTTCATTGTCAATCAAACACACACTAAAAGTATAAATTTATTTTTTGTTACTTGAAAGCATATTCGGACACTTTTGAGATTTTTTGATGACATGTGGGCCGAAAGAGTTACAAAATAAAATACTAATAACTGTACTCATAAATAAAAGGTTTAATCGGGAAGATTTATTTAATTTAAACCTACATCATTTCGAAAGTACCGAAAAATTTGTAGTGATTTATAAAAAGTAGTGAACTTGGATTCCTCCAACGTTGACATTCTCTGGGAGTATTATCTTGGGGCCTAAGCATTTAATTTAAATGGTTGGACATAAGCTCCCAAAAATCTAAAGACAATGTACTAAAGCATATAAATTAAGTTTGATCCAACCAAATTATTTACTTTATACAATAATAATAGTGTCATTCGATGAAAAGTCTCTCGATAATTTTTTAAATAACGATTAGTCCAAATATTTTATTTGTTCCGAAAAGTCCCTCATCGTACAAAACACAAAATCCTAAGAAATTTTTTATAAAAAAAATATACAAGGGTATTTTTGTAAATTAAAAAAATAAGGAGGACAAAATGCAAAATATACTCAGCTTCTAGGGACCAAACATTAATTGTCCCATAATAATAATAATAATAATAATAATAATAATAATAATAATAATAATAATAATAATAATAATAATAATAATAATAATAATGAACAGAAAATAACAGAGTTAGCTAGATGCCCTATTAAAATCTAGTTTTAGTTAAAGCAATAAAATATAATCGTAACACACACACACACACACACACACACACATATATATATATATATATATATATATATATATATATATATATATATAGAGAGAGAGAGAGAGAGAGAGAGAGAGAGAGAGATATTCTAGGGATTGGTTGTATATAGGTTTCCAACCCAAATTTGCTAGTGCTGGTTGAGGTCACTTTAGGCAAAAGGGTCTACATAAATGACACAGAAGTCAATGTAAAAAGTTAAATACAAGAATTCAAATAAAATTAGAAAAAACCACTAGAGAAAGATTAAGAAAGGCGAGTTTCACTTATTAGATAACCAAAATTTTGCAACAAAACACCTGTGAGAACTAAAATCTAGTGTACCCAAGTCCGTAAATGAGCCTAGAACACCTTTAAGCATAGAAAATATAAGTAGATATTAAGTCATCCCATTTACACTTGAACTCAATGGCTAGAGAGAGATTTTATAGTAATGGCAGGTGGTGTGGGATTAAAACTTTTATCATTATCCCAATTCTTCTCCCCCAATGCCGCAACATATTTTTCCACGCGCACGATTTGTCGATGCATATATCCAAACGTGGATCATGAATCGACATGTTCCAATGCGCGTCCGTGTAGTTCAGCTTCTCGGCTTGCCTCCGGTCGAACTCGAGTTGTGCCTTTTGCTTCGATCGGAGTAAGAAAAATTGTTGAAGTTGCTTCGGCATCGCGTCGTGGACCCTCCACCACCGCTCGTGCGCGACGTCACTGGCAAACTCGCGTAAAATATCCACATTGTAGTTGCAATCGTAGTCGCGAAAACACAACCATGGTTTTAATCCCAAGTAGTGGAGGACGTAAAGCAACGGTGGGTCCGCCCCAAAAAGACGCGTTTTTTTTAGTTTCACTTTTTCCTTGTCACCAATCCAAAAGTTCTTCAAAAAGTTCATGTGCTTGGGAATCCTATGCCACCATGTGAATATCTCATTTAAGTACCCTTGGTCCCCACCATTGTAGGACTTAATCTCATTGATGTGACCCATTAAAAGTTGGAACGTACAATTCGACGGCTCAATCACCATCACGCCCGAGTTGAAAAGCGTGCCGTCATTGCCTGTTGCGGATATTTGTGGCATCTCGAATAGGAAATCGATGTTTCGCAGTATGAGTAAGTCCGCGTCGATGAAAATGATCTTGTCGTAGTCCGTCAGTTGCCGTAGCCGAAACTTGCTATAATTCCATTCGTTGTACGCGTCTTTTTCGGCCTTTGGGTTTCGTATCCGTTGGATGGTTCAGATCTTCCACCCTGCTACCTCGAGCCCACTCTTGTGGTACTCGCTGATGGTCTCATCAACGAGTATCACAAGGTCTCTTGTGGACCCCGCCATGCGGATGCTCTGGGCTGCTACTATGGCTCCACAAACATAGACGTCGGCGGAATGAAGGATTGTTACAAATTCTTCTCGACGCAAATTTCCCGAATGATCTCCATCTGCGTTCAAATAAATGAGTAGAAAAATGATTTAAATTTAGGTAATACTTTGAAATAGAAATAAAAAATAAATCTTTTTTATTTATGAAGGGAGAAATTAGGAAAATATATCCTGACTGCTAATATCACGTATAAATAATATATTTAGCCTACAACATAACAGAACAACCAATACTGCTCAATATAAACAAATACATAAAAAAAAAGCTTTATTTTGAATTTGGCACCAATTATATTTACTTACATGGTTTGATCCCCGACGTTTTCACTACTTGACATTTAACCCCCAAATTGACTTCTGGGTACATACTTGTTAATACTTTCTCAACATTTTTTGGGAATCGCAAAAAGGTCCCTTTTACGTCCAAAGGCGAACAAGAGAAAACTTTTGGGGCTAAACTAAGTAGATTAAAATAAGTTTTTTTTACATAATCCCCGTGACAATAGAAGATTCAGATATAACCCCCTTAGAAGTTCAAGAAATAGACTTCTTTATCCCCTATTCATAAATCCGACACTTTTTGAGAATCTCCAAAACGTCCCTTTTGCGTCCAAAGGTGAACAAGCGAAGACTTTGGGGGCTAAATCACGTAAATAAAAGTAAGATTTTTTTATTTAACCCCATTAATACAATAGAAGATTTAGACATAACCCCCCTAGAAGTTCAAAAATTAAACTTAAAATAAATGAATTTCACTTTATACAATCATAAAATGCAAACTAAAAAACCTATACTTCTGTCAGCATGGGGTAAATCCAACTTTAGAATTTCCAACAGTGTGTCTAAACGTGCTCTTATCGCAAGGGGGTAAGAAAAAATCAACAACACTTTTTGAGAATCGCAAATAAGTCCCTTTTGCATCCAAAGTCCAACAAGTGTAAACTTTTGGGGCTAAACTAATTAGATTAAAATAAGTTTTTACAATACATAACCCTTGTGACAATAGCAGATTTAGAGATAACCCCATTAGAAGTTCAAAAATTAGACTTCTCTATCCTCTATTGATAAATTCGACATTTTTGAGAATCTCAAAAAAGTCCCTTGTACGTCCAAAGAAGTAAAACAGAAAACTTTGGGGACTAAAGCATGTAAATAAAAATAACGGTTTTTATTTACCCCCCCTGTGGCAATAGCAGATTTAGACCTAACCCCCCCCCCCCTAGAAGTTCAAAAAGTAAACTTAACAAATGAATTTTCTTTATACAATCATAAAATACAAAATAAAAACCCATATTTTGGTCAGCAGGGGGTAAATCCAACCTTTGAAATTACAGTGGTTTGTCTAAACATGCTATTATTGCAAGGGGGTAAGTACAAAAAAAAAACTAACAATAAATCCTACACTATTTGAGAATCGTAAAAAAGTGCCTTTTGCGTCCAAAGGCGAACACGTGAAAACTTTTGGTGCTAAACTAAATAGATTAAAATAAGTTTTTTACATAATCCCCATGACAATAGCAAATTTAAACATAACCCCCGTAGAAGTTCAAAAATTATACTTAATTGCCCCCTAATTTCATTTTCAACAAGGGTAAATCTAACTATTGAAATTCCAAGAGTGTGTCCAAAAGTGTTACTATCAAAGGGGGTGGTAAATAAGGGTTTTTGATTTAACCCCGTGACAACAACAGATTTAGACATAACTTCCCTAGAAGTTAAAAAATTAGACTTATTTGACCCTTAATTTCACTTTAAACAAGGGGCTAAATCTAACTTTCGAAATTTGAGGGGTGCATCTAAATGTGTTATTGTCAAAGGGGGTGGGTAAAAAAAATAGGCGTTTTTTATTTAACTCCCAAGTGGAAATAGAAGATTTAGACATAACTCCCCTAGAAGTTCAAAAATTAGATTTATTATCCCCCTAATTTCACTTTCAACGAGGGGGTAAATCTAACTTTCCAAATTCCAGGGGTGTGTCTAAATGTGTTATCAAAGGGGGTGGATAAAAAAACTAAAAATAAATACGGGTCAAAAGTCAAAATTACCCTTAAAAAGCATTAAAACTAACCTTTAACTTTGAGTGTCAATGCAAGTTCACATGAACCAATAGGCAGCCTAACTTTCTCCCTCAACACATCCAAATTTGGCTTATACAACCAGAAATTACCCTCCTTCGCAACTAGCTCCTTGCAAGTGAACAAATTTGGTATAGGAAAATACTTTGTAACAAACATCAAATGAACATTATAATTCCTCTTAGCCAAAGTAGCTAATTTAGCGGCTGAAATTTGCAAATGCAACCGAGCCACGTCTCGAGACCAATTCGCCTCGTTCCTACACGGGAGTTTAACCACAATTAAATCAACTCGTTCTTCAGGAACTTCGATTTTCGGCAAATACGGACACATGGGAACTTCGTGTTCATCTTCTTCGTCGATCCACTCGGGGTACAGAGTGTCCCACGTCACATTTTTTTTGGCGTAGTCTATTTGGAGAACAACGTGATTGGCATGAGGCAAAATATTTTTCCAATTGTTGATTTCGTTCTCATTGAAGTTTAATAATCCGATGCTTTGGATTTTGTTTATGTCGGGTATTTTTGACATGACGGTTGGAACCTTGTCCCACTCGACGATTATTTCGGATTCGTAACGGGGGTCTGATTCGCCCCATATCCACCTGTTCACAAAATGTTGCCTGCATTAAGTTATGAATAATTAATAGTCATTTTTTACGAGTTGGTATTCGCAAAAACGTTGTTGTCCGAATTTGTTTGGATAATGTTTAACTACTTACACGTGGGACGTAGGCTTAAGTGCGCCAAGGCCTAGTGATAATTTTTGCAAAACAACCCCTAAAGTTGATTTGATGCAAGAAACTCCCTCGAAAACAACGTTGCAAATTCGCTTAAAAGTCCTTAAAACGGGATATTTGTGATAAAATGCATAGTTTTGGGGGAGAGTTTCAAAATAACTCCCCTGAAACAATTCCAGTGTGAAAGGATCATATCCCCCCCCCCTCCCCGTGTTATTAAAGTGTCGCTGAAAAGTCCCTGTAACAAGGTATTGGCGACAAAACGCAAATCTCAAGAAGGAGGTGAGGGCATTCATGGGGTTATTTTAAATATGTTATATTGCAAGAAACCCCCTGAATATTTTTATGCAAGATTATCCCCCCCAAATAAAGCATTTTATTACAAAATTCCTTCTGTGTTGCAAAAAACGTCGCTGAATAGTCTTCAAAACAGGGTATTTGCAACAAAATGTGGACATACGGGGGGTTATTTGAAAAATATTATTTTGCCAGAAACCCACTGAACTATTTTATGGAAGAAAATACCCCTGAAACAATGGATTTTGTTACATATTTCCCCTACGTTGCTAAAAAGCGTCGCTGAAAAGTCCTTAAACAGGATATTTGTAACAAAATGCATAGTTCAAGGCGGAGATGTGGACATTCAAGGGGTTATTTGCATAATATTTCTTTGCAAGAAACCCCTTGAACTATTTTTATACAAGAAGCTCCCCTGAAACAATGCATTTGTTACAAATTACCCCTCTCTGTTACTAAAAATATTCCTTAAAACAAGGCATTTGAGATAAAATGCCTAGTTCAAGGAGGAGATGTGGACATTGAGGGGGTTATTTGCAAAATTTAAATTTTTTGGGGTTCTTTGCACTTTAGCCAATAGAATGCAGTTTCAAGAATAGTTTCATACTGAACATAACTACCCACCCCCACTAAGAAATTAATTAAATAAACATGTAATAACCTCAAAAAAATTAAATAAATAAACAGGTAATATGTTACCTAAAATGTGGGCCATATCAATACCAAACCATACATTATAAAATGTGGTCCAATTAGGATTAGCACAAAAGTTCATATTAGTTGAACAACTTCTTAATAGTAGAGTAACTAATCAAAAGATTTAACTACTCAGATCTTATAATGCTGCTAAGATAGGGATATTTATATTAATTTTATTTATTTATGCACACAAAAATTCGTAAACATGCGTACCTATACGTAAATTGCTAAATTTCTAGGATATTAGCTTTTTTTAGAAACTATATATGTGAATATAGAATGAGTCTTTCTAACATGCCTAAACAACAGATATATGCCAAAACAACAAATTTTTTCAAAGAAATTCGACGACCCACAAAATATTATTATAAAATTATACAATATATAATGGGTGAATTACGATTGAACATATATGTGCGTTTCGGCCATCAAATTTTTTTAACGTTTGAATATATTGATGAAGTGTGTGAATCATCTTCATCAATAAATCTCTTACTTACTTTTAAAAAGTAAGTATATGTTTATAGTGACGCAAGATTTCGACGCATTTTGTGACACCGTGTTTGCATTGCCTGGCATATGCATCTATTCAATGATTATCATTCCGGACACCAATAAATGCAGAAATCACACATCATTACGTCGTACAAAGTGTGTCGAAAATATGTGTCAGCGTAAAATACATAACGTGCAATAAGGAGTAAAACTTACCTAGAAATAGCTTGCAAAACACGGTCATGGTGACGACCAGCTGGGGAGTAGAAAAGGGTTATGAAAGTGAAAAGAATTATGGTAAGTAGAACAAATTTCAAAGGTTGAAGCTTGCATTTTGAGGTTTTCTCATGGTCATGGCTTAGGATATCAAAGGGTTTCTCCACATCTTTAATTCTACTCCTTTGAAGCTTCCTTTGGTGCACATCTTCACTGAGAAAAGTCAAAAGGGGGGTCAAAGCAACATTAGTATTAGTAATTTAAGTAAAATCAAGATTTGAAGCATATAATTTTTATCATCTTTTACGTGATGCAAACAAAATAATTACGTAAGTAATTTTAGGGGAACACAGTTTGCGAACACGGTTTGACTGACACAATCATGTGCAGAATTGGATTGGTTATTCTGCCTTCTTAGCAATAAGAACCTATCAATGCAAATAGAAAATTGTGTCCCAATAGAATTACTATATAGAGAATGAAGGTTTACAATATTTTCATAGTAATATTTTCATTATTGGTAAAATGTCACCTCCAACTAATCATCAAATTACATGGAAGTGGTTCCAAAAAAAATTAAAGAATTAAGACAAAACTAAAAAAATATCATGATCCATAGATGACGTTGATAAAAATATATATATTTTTCTAAATTTGCCCTTTTGAGATAATATCGTCTATATCCTTGTTGGGCATCATCTCGTTTGTACTTTATGCATCGACGCGCTTGTACCTTACGCATACAGGGTAGGTCTAATTTGTAAACATCTAAGACGGTATCTCGATATACATTTATCTCGGGTGGTAAAGAAAACAATTAGAAACTGGAATTCAACACACAAAAATAAAGTAAAAAATACAATTAAGTTAGGATGACTAAATATAAAAATAAAAATAAATAAACTTACATTGATCTTTGTCTAGTCGCCATGGGACTTGGAGAATCACCAATTTGTGCCTCTCGTTACCATATGCAAGTAAACATGTTATCTACAAACAATATATAAACAAATTCGTAATATATAAAGATAAGAACATGAAAGGTTGTTTTTCTAGAGGTACTAATTTATAGTGGAAAAAAATAATAATATTGTAATTAATATAATTACGAACAACCCAATTGAGAGTTTAATCATAATTTTCAAATTTATAATTTTTTACCTAAAAAATGTCACATTTATAGGGAAAAAAAATATAAGATAGGTGATGTTGATGACAAAATATATGTATGATATTTTCACTTTTTTATGCATGATATTTCATGCCTTCCATGGATGCATGAAATATCACGCTAAAAAGGTAAAATATCATACATATTAAATCTATACTATTGTATACACTATATTACTATTATACTACTAATATACTATTATTTTTTAAATACATGCCATTAAATTATTTTATTTTTTTACAAAAATATATAATTTTTATTATTATTATTATTTTAAACGGCGGGTAATTATGGATTGAGTTTTATTACGGGGAAAATTTATCCCTCGACACGGGCATCCGCTAATATATATATATATATATATATATATATATATATATATATATATAGAGAGAGAGAGAGAGAGAGAGAGAGAGAGAGAATGAATTACCTTATCTTTGATGAAGAAATGTGGGAACTTAGTTTGAAGGAAAATGATGGAGAATAAGGACGGTAGAGAAGAGAAGGAAAGGAGAGGCAATATAGTGCTAATTCTTCTACAAATAATATATTTAAATATTTCATTTTAGGTGGAACACCAAAAACACCAAAGTTTAAACCTTTCACTTTTCAGCTTCTAATTTTGTGTATCAACGAAAAGTTTCTTTCATTATTATATTTTTACGTGGTTTTTTCTAGTACTAATGATTTTAAAATTTAAATTTGTTGTATTAATTATTAAGAATTTATTTTTTTGTGAATAGTTTCACAACCCTTAATACCCGTTTGTATACCTTCATTAACTTTGACCTCTCATTTCCATGAATGCACATATTGTTTATGTTAATTTATGTGTAATGTTACGTTTTTTAAATTATAGTTGTTTAGAAATTCATCCCCTTTATGTGCGTATATTTGCTTAACATGATCAATGTCCATTAATATTTTTTATAACACAAATAAAAACGACTTATACAGTCAAAAATTTGATACGAACGCGACATGACATCGCTCAAATGACTTTAATTATAAGAATGCGCATGACTTTGAGTCTTTAAAATATTTGAAAACAATTGTTTTCTAAGGCATAAAACCTGCTAAAATTTATTTTTATATTTTACTCTCGTATCGACTGTTCGGATTTATATTATTGCACGTTGATTCAATATCTCACAACTTCAAGTCTTACTCCAACTCAACTTGCAATAATATAGATCTGAGAGAAACATAATATATTAGTTGTGTCGTTTCTCTTTTTGGGTCGTGTTTTAACATGACAAGAGAAACATCTTTAGAAATGAACACAACATAACTCGAAATTGTAATTTTTTACTTAACGCGAACACGGTCCATTTAAAATACGATACGGTACAACTAACACGAATAATTTATTCACACCATAACACTAAATTACGAGTAAAAAGATAAATAATACGATTATATGGCTAACACAAGTCATAACTTTGATATGAACAATATACGAAATGACTTTGTGTCATAAGACTCCGACAAAAGCACGATATTTCAGGTCAACTTCATATTCTCTTATCGATTCATGTCTAAAATTGACACTCCTAGTAAGTCTTTGTCTCAAATGTGAAAATATATTAGAGAAAAAAATAAGGTTTTTTACACTCTAGAATGTGATCGTTCACGCTAATATATTATAGTCAAATAAATGATTTTCCAAAAATATTTTAGTATTTGCACCGGTATTTATTTTGCGTCGCAAAGATATTTCAGCAATGACCTTACATAAACTTACATTGATTTTTGTCTAGTCGCTATTGGACTTGGAGAATTACCAATTTGTGCCTCTCGTTACCATATGCAAGTAAAAATGTGATCTACAAACAATATATAAACAAATTCGTTATATATAAAGAGAAGAATATGAAAGGTTGTATACCTAGTAGAACTAATTTATAGTGGAAAAAAAATGAAGAGTCGTTTTAATTGGAAAAAAATGCAAAATATAGAAAAAAAAATAATAATATTGTAATTAATATAATTACGAGCAACCCATTTGAGAGTTTATTGATAATTTTCAAATGTACAATTTTTTACCTAAAAAATGACCCATTTATAGGCGGAAAAAATATAAGATAGGTGATGTTGATGACAAAATATATGTATGATAAGATAGGTGATGTTAACGACAAAATATATGTATGATATTTTCAATTTTTTATGCCTGATATTTCATGCCTTCCATGGATGCATGAAATATCATGCTAAAAGCTAAAATATCATACATATTAAATCTATACTATTGTATATATTATACTACTATTATACTATTATACTACTAATATACTATTATACTATTATTTTTTAAATACATGCTAATAAATTATTTTTCTTATTAAATTATTTTTAATTTTTTTTACAAAAACTAGTTTTTTTTATTATTATTTTTTCGAATGGCGCGTAATTATGGATTGAGTTTTATTACGGGGGCAAATTTATCCCTCGGCACGGGCATACGCTAATATATATATATATATATATATATATATATATAAAGAGAGAGAGAGAGAGATATAGAGAGAGAGAGAGAGAGAGAGAGAGAGAGAGAGAGAGAGAGAGAGAATGAATTACCTTATCTTTGATGAAGAAATGTGAGAACTTAGTTTGAAGGAAAATGATGGAGAATAAGGACGGTAAAGAAGACAATGAAAGGAGAGCCAATATAGTGTAATGTAACGTGTAATCAAATTCTTCAACAAATAATATATATAGATATTTCATTTAAGGTGGAACACCAAAAACACCAACATTTAAACCTTTCACTTTTCAGCTGCTAATTTAGTGTATCAACGAAAAGTTTCTTTCATTATTATATTTTTACTTTGTTTTTTCTAGTACTAATGATTTTAAAATTTAAATTTGTTGTATTAATTATTAAGAATTTATTTTTTGTGAATAGTCTCACAACCCTTAATACCCGTTTGTATACCTTCATTAACTTTGACCTCTCATTTCCATGAATGCACATATTGTTTATGTTAATTTATGTGTAATGTTTTTTTTTAAATTATAGTTGTTTAGAAATTCTTCCCCGTTATGTGCGTATATTAGCTTAACATGATCAATGTCCATTAATACTTTTTTTATAACACGAATAAAAACGACTTATACGAGTCAAAATTTGATACGAACACGACATGACTTCGCTCAAATGACTTTAATTATAAGAATACGCATGACTTTGAGTCTTTAAAATATTTGAAAAGAATTGTTTACTAAGGCATAAAACCTGCTAAAATTTATTTTTATATTTTACTCTCGTATCGACTGTTTGGATTTATATTATTGCACATTGATTCAATATCTCACAACTTCAAGTCTTACTCCAACTCAACATGTAATAATATAGATCCGAGAGAGACATAAAATAATAGTTGTGTCGCTTATCTTTTTGGGTCATGTTTTAACATGACAAGAGAAACAGCTTTAGAAATGAACACAACACAACTCGAAATTGTAATTTTTTACTTATCGCGAACACGGTCTATTTAAAATACGATGCGGTACAACTAACACGAATAATTTTTTCACACCATAATACACTAAAATACGAGTACAAAAATAAATAAGACGATTATACGGTTAACACAAATCATAACTTTGACATGAACAACACACGAAATGACTTTGTGTCATAAGACTCCGACAAAAGCACGATATTTCAAGTCAACTTCATATTCTCTTATCGATTCATGTCTAAAATTGACACTCCTAGTAAGTCTCAGTCTCAAATCTGAAAATAAATTAGAGAAAAAAATTATGTTTTTTACACTCTAGAATGTGATCGTTCACGCAAATATATTATAGTCAAAGAAATGAATTATCAAAGATATTTTAGTATTTGCGCCGGTATTTATTTGGCATCGCAAAGATATTTCAACAATGACCTTACATAAAAATATTAAAAAATACATATGTTGCTGATTTAAGTTTGAAAGCTTGAATTTGTTGTTATTGGATAGGTCCCAGGTATCTAAATCTAAATTTCTATCATTTTACAAATATTACGCAAGCATCTCAAGTTATAATATTACCTCATAATTTTATATTTTTTTTTTGCATGCCGTTTTTTCAATCAAGGAAGCTTATATGTCCTATTTATATATGATATTCTGTACTGATCCTTTCAAAACATATTTTCTCAATAGGTCATATATATATAGATATATACACAATACTGCTTTTATGCGGACCAGTCCGTACTTAAAAATGTGGACCGGACATGTATCACCAGGTGATTAGCCTAGAAAGGGGGGAGAATGTGCCTATAATGTAGCCGATATTTTCTACGCTTACCGCGAGGTAACACATGTATTAGAGTTTTATTTAGCATTAAGGGTACTTTAGTATTTTTCCTTTTATTTTGTTATTAGGGGGTTGTAGTAGGACATATATATAGAGAGAGAGAGAGGGAGAGAGAGAGAGAGAGAGAGAGAATCTTTTGGAACCAAAAAAAAAATATTGTAGCACTTATTTAACGACATATTTAGTAAATGAGACAAATTAATAAAATGATTTTATTAATATAGAAATTTGAGATGTTAACCGGTTTTCATATCCCGAAATGGATGTGGGGATTAATTGAAGATTTTTTTTAACATTATCTCATGTTGATGATGATAAATTTTAATACACCTTCTACACAAAGGGATAACTCAAATAAAATGAAACGAATGTACAACAAATTTCATACTATTGAAGACATTAAGTTTAAAACATCCAAAAACGATAGTTAGAAAACTGTTAATAATATGCTCCTTCAATGAATTTAGTATTCTAGAAAGAAAAGGAGAAATCATTTAACTAGTTATTGTTTATTCTTTGTTGGAATGGAGTTGAAAAAAGGCTACGATAGGGACTTTAATTGATTAATTTGACTACCCCATCAAATCTATGACCAATAACTTTTACCAAGGTTCCTACTCCATCGTCATCCTTACAACAAGGCAGCATAAAATAAAATTAAGTAAAGAAAATTAAACTCTTTGGGAACAAAAAAGGGAAGAATAAACAATAGCTAGTTAGGTGCATTTTAAAAAATAATTAAAATTAAGCTCTTTGGGTCTTAAGTTATAAAAAAAAGAATTAAAGTGTATTGGTATTAACTCCATTTTAATACTCTAGCGGTGCGTTTGATTATAAACACAAACACTGCGTGAAAAAAAAACTCAATTGGACGAGAAGTTGGAAAATGAATGGAAAAATATATGAATTTTTAGTCTTAATTTTTCTATTTTTCATGAAAATCAGTTCTTTGGCGGGTGAATAAGAAATATTTTCCACTAAAAATGAGATTTGAAATGGAACACTTATTATGTGAATGACTGCACTTCTTATATAAAGTATTCGCAATCAAATTACCATAAAGGTAAAACATGAGTCAAAATAACTATTTTTCATGGAAAACTTTTCATTGTCAATCAAACACACACTAAAAGTATAAATTTATTTTTTGTTACTTGAAAGCATATTCGGACACTTTTGAGATTTTTTGATGACATGTGGGCGGAAAGAGTAACAAAGTAAAATACTAATAACTGTACTCATAAATAAAAGGTTTAATCGGGAAGATTTATTTAATTTAAACCTACATCATTTCGAAAGTACCGAAAAATTTGTAGTGATTTATAAAAAGTAGTGAACTTGGATTCCTCCAACGTTGACATTCTCTGGCAGTATTGTCTTCGGGCCTAAGCATTTAATTTAAATGGTTGGACATAAGCTCCCAAAAATCTAAAGACAATGTACTAAAGCATATAAATTAAGTTTGATCCAACCAAATTATTTACTTTATACAATAATAATAGGGTCATTCGATGAAAAGTCTCTCGATAATTTTTTAAATAACGATTAGTCCAAATATTTTATTTGTTCTGAAAAGTCCCTCATCGTACAAAGCACAAAATCCTAAGAAATTTTTTATAAAAAAAATATACAAGGGTATTTTTGTAAATTAAAAAAATAAGGTGGACAAAATGCAAAATATACTCAGCTTCTAGGGACCAAACATTAATTGTCCCATAATAATAATAATAATAATAATAATTCAAATAAATACAAGAATTCAAATAAAATTAGAAAAAACCACTAGAGAAAGATTAAATAAGGCGAGTTTCACTTATTAGATAACCAAAATTTTGCAACAAAACACCTATGAGAACTAAAATCTAGTGTACCCAAGTCCGTAAATGAGCCTAGAACACCTTTAAGCATAGAAAATATAAGTAGAAAATTTGGTATAGGAAAACACTTTGTAACAAACATCAAATGCACATTATAATTCCACTTAGCCGAAGCAGCTAAATTAGCGGCTGAAATTTGCAAATGCAACTGCGCCACGTCTCAAGACCAATTCGCCTCATTCCTACACGGGAGTTTAACCACAATTAAATCAACTCGTTGTTCAGGAACTTCGATTTTTGGCAAATACGGACACGTGGGAACTTCGTCTTCTTCTTCTTCTTCATCGATTGCCCAAGCTATGGAAAAGATAGAAATCATGAAACTGCTAACAAGTGAAGACAGATGGTATACTACATACCATATGGCAGATGATCCATTTAATGGAATACTTAAAAAAGAAGCTAAAGAAATGGTCGAGATCTCCTTGCCAGCCAGCCTTAGAGTGGTAGGCCTCATTGATGAATTTTTCAACAATAATGCTCTCCTAGGCAAGGATATGACAGAAGAAGACACAGATATAACAAGACAACAGACTTATGGGCCATCAAAATCGCGCCCCTCAATAGTGGAAGAATTATTGAGGACTGAAGACTCAATTGTTTAGACTTTTCTTCCTTAAAGCAAAAGATCCCTGCCCCAAGTGGGCCACCGGACTAATAAGAAGACGAAGACATTGGATGTTTGATTCTCTTATATTATCACAAGACGACAGACTTATGGGCCATCAGACGGTCCCAATTAGACAAAGACCTTCCATAAGAAGACGAATGACTTTATGAAGAGAAAACTTTAGACTTTAAATATTTGTATTTTCTCTTTAACCGGTTAACTGTTAGCCTCCGGTAACAAGTCATATGTAAGCTCCCTTGTGCTATAAAAGGGACATAAGGGTTGTATTGAGAGACATCGGTTGTAAGACTTCCAGTATCAAAGTTTAGAAGTTAGAAAGAGTGTGTAAGCTTGTAGAGAGTAATATGTATATGAATGAGTAATTCCCATATAGTTAGGGGAATGGTGAGAGTTGTAATTACTAATGTAATGCAATAAAAGTATTTTCTTTTCCATAAATCTCTCATGCTGAGTTGTTATTATTTTTAAAATTGTCTCCAAATTTTTGTTCATAGAGTACTGTTGTGTGGAAGCTTTGGTGTAGCACACAATCTCTCAGGTGCCAATTTGCCGTGAGCTGTTAGCTAGGTGGACGTTAGGCGTGAAGGCGTACAGGCAGGAAACGGGTACAATGCAAAAATAGTGGATTGAGGTGCGACACATAAAGAGAGAGTTGTAGAGGCCGAGATCGGAGAAGAATAGTAAAAAGCTTAAGATAAAAAGGAAGGAAGATAAGGATATTGTAGACCAGAAGAAAGGTATAACTCAAACCAAACCCTTAACGATTTTACATATTATTGTTTTAAAAGAAACTTGTATGAGCCTACAAATCACAGAAGACTTTTGAGCATTCGGTAATCCAATAAATTTATACTTAACTAGAGAAATCCAAGATTGGACTCTTATAGACCCTAAAGATAAAGAACTTATAGAATATGCTTTAACATACGCAGGTGGTACTTTCAAATATATAGACCGGGTTATTGAGTGGTTAGTACGAGAAGTACCTAGAATAGAAATGATTAGAATAGGGATCCGTGATCTCTTTAGACAAAAATTAAGAGCTGAAGATTTTAAAGAAGAATTGTTAAGACCTGAAAATATCAAGAATATACTAGAGTACTTGAAGACAGTATAGACGTATTAAAATTTATTAGATGAAAAAGGCTAGAAGGAACCAAAGCTATTTTAATTAAAGCCAGAGGAATCCATCATCTTCTTAAAAATGTAGAGACAGCTGCCCCTAGAACATATCGTAGATTTTTGTCATCTTATGGTGATAATAATTTAGATGAATTTATAAATAACGATATAATTGATATTGTTAATCAGATATATAAAGAAACTAGATTAATAAAACCTTAATACTGCATAAGGTATTTAAGACTATAATATTTTCCATCAAAATCGCTTGCAATTTCCAGACTCCCTGAGGAAAATATTTACATAGATAATCCCCACTGTTCATAATTCCAGTACGATAGTGACGGAAGAAGTCGGAGAAGTGGCAACTCTAAAACTTCTCTTAGACTCCCAGATTAATTTAGACGTTAAAAATAAGCTTAAAAGACCATAGAAATCATTGGGGTAGAAATTTATATTCCTATAACGTTAGAAAAAGACAAAGACATAAAAAGACAAAGAAGTCCCCAAAAGGTGGTCCAATAGATCATAGCGGTCCTAAAATTGTGTGGACGATATTGAGCCCGTCATTTATGCCCGTTAAATTAGCCCGTCGGAAAGCTTGACTGTATATATATATATATATATATACACACACACACACACACACACACATATCAAGCATATTTATACTTATATATAACACACTATATAAGTATAATAGCCATTCCTCAGAGCTATAACTCAAAGGGTGCAGTCTCTAGAATGCTATCATCTTCCAGGAAATTTCTCACACATTTTCCTCGGCAGCCAGGTCGGAATCTCACACCGAGCCCTAAATCAATCACATACGTAGGGGAAGAGGTCATAATTCCTCACCTGAAGTGAGACCGAATCATACCCAAGACGTCTCACTCTGGATAAATAATCACACTGTATAATATATTGATGACTATGACTTGGGGCTATACTCACCCTGCTCCTCAAGCCAGGGGATTCACCCACATCGCGCAACTTCCCATGATAGCACTAGAGGGGTATGTTCCACATAAATATATCAATCACACACACACATATATATATATATATATATATATATATATCATCGAATCTGGCTATTCCTGCCTATCTCACTTGGCATTAGCCTATAATCCCGAATATACCAATTTGTGATAATTTATAAGTATACACACAATTTATTTTAATCCCATAAGTATTCACTCACTTATGATGGAATTTTCACATCTCTTATTTCCGAATAGTAGCGTATCACGTCTAGCTAATATTCTTATATCATCTTACTCGCACCTTAGGATTTACTCATACATATTCGGCATATATATATTCTACCCATATATAATCGGCATATATATATATATATATATATTCTACACGCATAATTATATATGTACGAACCCACCGAATAATTACTTGAATGTCGTTCGTCCCAAACATTCCTAAATTTAAATCCCGGATCTTTCCCACTAACCCGAGCCTTATATATCACCCACTTAATCTTTTAGAGGTCCTCGTACTCTATTTAGGATCCCATAATATCTATATCAAAAAGGAAATTCTTCTCCAATCCTTTTAATCCAAGAAAACTTCTTCAATTTTTCTGTCAAAACCGGACCAATCCATAACCTAAATTCGGACTGATCCGGTCTGTTCAGATTTCTACTTTCTACGAAATTCTCTCTAACACTCTTCCAACCCAAATTCAATGGATTCTAACATCACCAAACCTCATTAATAACATCTACACACCATGATTTACCCAACATATCAAGTTATTCTTGGCATTCATCAATTTATCTAAGAATTAAACCTAATTCCATTAAACCCACCATTTTCATTTCTTCCAATTTCTCATCATACTTTATACCATTAATATGAATTTTAACTTAGAATTCATGCCGGATTATTATCACATCAAAATCCTGTGAAATCATCTCCCAAAAACTCATTTTTGTGCAAGAATCCAAATTCTTATAGTTTTCACACCAACTATAATATGAGCAGTAAACACACTCAAATGATTAAAGCAAGTTATACAGTTGCGTGGTTGGATAAATCTGACGATCTCATGCCAGAATCCGCTGAAGCTTGGCCCGAGTCTCTTTTTATCCCTTTTCTCTTCTTTCTTCTTTCCTTTCTCTTTCTCTCGGGGCTTATAAGAGAGAAAATAAGGGTTATCCAATTATTAAACCTAAAATTGACTCGTATACGCAAATACGAGTCCCTACTGATTCAAAAAGTTCTCGGAACCTAAACACCACCCCCGGTTACTCTTTTCTGAATATCTCGGCCCTTCCGAGACCAATCGTGCACTCGAAATCTCCATCCGAGTCACTTATAAAAAATTCACGTCTTAAACCCGGCACATCTCCACGTGTGTTTTTCGCATAAAATATCATCACCTGTCTCTTTTATTCACCTGCGACATAAATATAATTAGTCCATCATTTACTTTTAATTCTCAAATTATTAAATTACACCCACTCATGTAATTTAAATATCCATAAATGTATGAGGTACTACACGACTTTGGTCTGTGATGTGTGTAATATAGCGATAGTACGATTTGCAGTTTCTAACATTACTTGTAAGATTCCCATAGTTTAATTTAATCTTCCTATTTTTGTTAAAAAAAAAGACCTTATTTACATTCCAAGAGTTAAACATATTAGGTTAACAACGAAGTTTCATCTTAACAATAGACATTTATGGATTAGTGATGAATAATTAAGCTCCGATGAAAGCTTGAACCAACAATAAACAATTGTTTAGACATTCATTTTCATTATTATTGGGCTTTTTCAATTTACGTGGTCACCTTAGCTTTATTTATATCTCAAAACATAGAAAATAAATAACAAAAGAAAGAGGAAAAAGCTTATGGTGGCAATAGACATGCCACCTGAAAGTGAATTCTTCATAGGGTGGACTTTCAAAATTTTGCCAAAATGACACAGACAATAGGTATGAAAATATGTTTTATAATTCAAACTCTTAACTTATTATATGCGTAGGATTTATTAAATTGAAATTCCAAATAAATTATAAAAACAAATTAGCAATAAACATTGCAGAAAATGTAAATAAATAAATAAAAAGACTTTGTTGCTAAAATCCCAGTTTGATAATATAATATTTGACTTAACCTTAATTTTTGCAAATAATTAGATATCACACCAATTTCATGCAAATCGACACCTATTTCATGTGTATCAACTACTATATAGACATTTCATAGAAAGCTACACATTGAATGTAAATCGACATTTTTTTCCCATACAAATTAATATATTTGTCATGAAATTGGGGTGATGTCAATATGTTTTCAAAAACTAAAATTAAGTCAAATATCGTATCATGAAACTGGGATTTTCTCAAAATGACCGTAAATAAAAAAAGGATGGAAGGAAATTTTCTCAAAATGACCCTAAATAAAAAGAGGATGGAAGGAAACCTAAAATTATTATTTACTCTATTCACATAAATTAAAAAAAAATATCGATCGGTATTTTAACTAATACATTTTTAAACCAAACACATACACAACCAGTCTCCCCCACTCCCCTATTTATAGATTTCACCCCTTAAAACATACAATGGGGCTCTTTTGTGATAAATATATAGTGGAAAAGTCATTGCCCTCATGTTGTATAAAAATTTATTGAATGCAACCACCTTAACTCATGTGTTATTCAACTCTATCAATCACATCTAAAATTTTATCTTTCTCAACAACAAGACTGCTAGAAGACTCCCCCTTTGCAACAAGAGTGTCACTGCTACTTTTGCTTAATTTTTCGTGGTTTTCTAACCCGTTTTTTGAAGACTCCGAGTCTTCATCCTCACTCATTCCTCGAGCCCGTTCTTCGTTGCTATCAACTTCAAGTGTCGTCGGCTGCTCATTTTTTGTTTCATCTTGTTGGGGAATTGACCGAATTGGCGATTTCATACGTGATTTCATGCCCCCACCATTTCCAACACCTTTAGTTTGGCTCATCAAATGGTTAAGCCACAATACTAAATTAAGAATATGGGCTTCGGTTTTCACCTTGTCCGCGTAATGAAGTGTGTCAATTCGAAGAATTTCAACCCCATTTGGTTTTCGATTCCCATTGGACCTACATTGTGACAAAACAAGTTTTATTTATTTCCCGCGTATTTCAGAAATTCCAGTAGAATTTATCATTAGTGGAAAAGGTGATTTTTTTCGAGGTCACACCTTAGTGCGACGGCAAGTGCCCTCGCCTAAACTACGTTTGGTCGCAAGTTCGAGATATGGGAGCAGCCTCTCCATATTCATATATGGGGGTAGGGCCAACCGGCATCGGCCTCTCCCAAACCCTGCAATTAAGCGGGAGCCTTGTGCACTAGGTACGACTTTTTTGGAAAATGTGATTTTGACTTAGGGACCTCATTAATGACCGTATTTAGACTTGGGTACTTTTTGCATTGCTAAATGTAAATATTTCACCACTAATATACCGAAGCCGAAAAACTTGCAATCAGTGACGTAACATCGACATTCAATGGTATAAAAACTAGCAAAGTCTAAATATGATAATTAGCAAGGTACCCAAGTAGTACAAAAATAAAATAATGGAAAAGAATAGAAAATGATAAGTATGCAAGTAATTAAATGAAGTTCTTTACTCACCCTGTACTTCCCCACTCTCCAACCCAACCAAAACCATGATGGGCCCTATTTTTAAGGATTTGCAAACAAAAACAATAATGATTGTTAGAATGAATGGGAAGACAACTAAGTACAAAACAATCATAGAAACAAAAATAACATTTTACAATAAGGGTTATTTGGCCCCTAGGCCTCGTTTATTTTGGCGTATATCACGTTGGGTACCATTATTACTTATTTCGCAAGACTGTCGAGAAAACTGACTCTTTTGACTTTTTGTGATACTTTTTTCACAAAATTATCGAAAAAGTGAAAATGGTGAAAAATCGGATAAAAACGTCAACCTTTGGCACCTAAAGTGATACCAACCAACATAACAATCGGTGACCAAAAACCATGAGCCATAAAATAAAGGATAAGTTGTTTGCAACAAGGCAAGAAATCTTACTTGGACGTGTTTGTGGCTATAGGAACAAGCCAATGCAAAGTTTTTTCCATCTCGGCTTTAATTTCCGTAAGAGTGAGCTGCAGAAACCAAATTACAATTGTTGTAAAAAAATCATGCAAGAAAGTCTCATATTTACGAAATTGTAACAGCATTAATATTAGGAGAGGTCAAATAAAGAGTACCTCTTCCTTTAAATGAAAGGATTGTAGTTTCGACCGTAAAGATGATTTCACACTAGGAGGCAGGCTCTGGTATAATGTGTTCCTTGTACTAGGTGGCATAGAACTGGATCGAGCAACCTGACAAAGTGAAAAACACACATTAAAGGGCTAAGAAGCACAGACACTTTTCTATAGGTGACGTACCTGAGTCAGGCATTCTGGACACACTGACATGCGTACGACACTTTGCAGACACGTGTCCGACACTCCACGTGGCGTGTCGGACTTAATTGACATTTTAAAGGTGGACAATTCACGGGCACAACTAAGATAATCCACGAACACGGCTAGGCACCAAAAACTAATTAACTTTAATGAATTTGAGTATCATCATGTAAAATATAGCTCTTTTCGAAGTTCATGCGTAGTAAGAAGAAAAAGTTAAAAATGAATGAAGCTAGTTTCTGGCTCAACTTCAATGCATACTTTTGATTTATGGTTTAATTGGTATTATGAAATATTTTCCCACGTTAATTTTGATAAATTAGTTTGACAAGTAATCCTTTTTTTAAAGTGCAAAACTAGAGTAACTATATATATATATATATATATATATACACACACACACAAAAACAAACCAATCATATGTGGATTCGAAACGACGTCGTTTTGCATTAAAATGAAGAGAAAGAAACATGCTCATGCTAATGGAAAACAATGTCATTTATAGAATTCGTTAAACTTTTTGTTATTTGAGCATGCACCTGACTCTCTCTCTCTCTCTCTCTCTCTCTCTTGTATATAAATATGTGCGCGCGTGTGTGTATGTATGTTTTACAAATATATTTATTTGCCGACGTGTCGTCTCGTAATTTTTTTAGATTTGTCATGTTAGCATGTTCTTGACGTGTCGGACACGACACCCATACACGTGTTTGTGCATCATAGTTAAAGAGCATACATTAAGAGAAAAAGTCGTGTGGCTTATCATCCAATTTGAAATTATTCTATCCAAGAAATGTGACTTTTCGCTCTAAATACTTGTTTTAACATCATGCAACCCCTATAATATTTTTTTTTACTTCACCCCTGAGAAAACTGCATAATTAGACTTACCTCCCCAAGAATTGCCAAAAATTAGACTCGCCCCGCCCCTCATGCATAAGTTACAAGTGGGTTAATGGATATGCAGAGGAGGGGGGAGGGAGTGAGGTAAGTCTAGGTTTTGAACATCTAAAGGATAATTTTATTTTGCAGTTGGCAAAAAAAAAAAAATATTGATAAAATCTATATATTTCTTTCCCGTAAAAAAAAATCGAGTTGGTTGATGATAAGATCAAAAGCATTGCCTCTCCTTAAAAATATTCTTATATAAAATACAACTAGTTGAATTAATCGATTCCTAATTTTTCAATATTAAAAAGAAAAAAAATTGTTCACACACAAGTCAACCTACGAGTTTATTAAATACAAGTTCTCTTGACATAGCATCCCATCACTTGAAGTTGAAGATCACCTCCACACACACACGCACGAATATGTATATATATATATAGAGAGAGAGCGTTCAAAGCTAAAGAACAGTTCAATTTTCTCTTATGATTCAAAATCTCAGCAGTTTACATTGGAATTTATCATGTGTAACAATTTTATGAGCTGTAAAGGAATTAAAGAATATGAATATGCAACAAATTTTGACCAGATGTGAAGAGCTGCACTCAGAATTGAGTCAATAAATTTTAGTTTTTTTTTTCACTTTACCCTTTGAGAAAATGAGGTCTTAGAGACAGACCCCTACATGTTGAATAACTAGAGTCACCCCCCACCCTCCACACCCATGAGCATCAATCCGTTTGTACCTCGTACATCAACCTCTTGAACTTATGCATGGCAGGGAGGGGGTTAACTCTAATTGTTGAACATGTAGGGGGTATCTCCAAAATACCACATTATCTCGGGGAGTCAAGTACGAAAAAAAATTCAAAAAATTGCGCAGAAATGTGTTGAACAGTTAAGAGATGATGTACTCACAATTGAGTCAATCATGAGGACAATATTAGCATAATGCAAATCAAGACCAACAGGTCCCAGTCTTTGCTGAAAGCTCAATAATCCATTTGATGTTGAATTACCATCTGAATCAAAACATGTGCAGAAGTAAATGATGATTGCTCAACAAACTACGGAGGCATCAACACAGATCGAATTCATCTGAAGCAATTTCAACATGTACAAGAGAGGAGAAAAGGTAAAATATAATAAACTGATTAGGAAGTCTCATAAAGTAAATAACCATTCACACCGACTCATGTTAAAGATACAAAGATTACTCCAATTAGGTGTGTGCTCTTTTTTTTGTTCTGAACTTCTGATTTTTCAGAAATCAGATCCATTTATTTCCAATTTTGGAATAATATTTCAACTTCCGTTTTTATTTTTTATTTTTTTATTTCTGAACTCTCCCCCCCCCCCCCCCGACCCACCCACCAAAAAAAGGATCAGAATTGAAATTTCGAGTTTCTGTTTTTTTTCTGGAATTAGGCCAAAATGACTTTTCCACATAAAAAAAAAAAAACATTGTTGTCAATTAGGAACTTTCCAACCTTTCCAATATTTTGGAAATTCTTGATGTTTTTTTAATAGTTTTCTGAATTCGACAAAAAAATCCAATTTCCGAAAAAATCGAAATAGAGAAGGATTTTATTTTTGCCGAAAAATCAGATTTATTTTCCAGAAGTGTCAATTCCGACCCGATCCGGATATAACACAGCCCCAACTCTAATAGAGCGAAGATATGGATCTACCCTACTTAATTCAGTCTCCAAGAGGCAGTCAGAGTTGATCATCATGTGAACAAAAACAATATAAATTTGCATGCCTCATAATCATTGCTAATATTTGTCCATTCTAAGTACAAAGACTGTGAAGGTCATCTTTTTTAAAGATGTCCAAGTAGTAAAACACTCGTTAACAAATAATGCATGCTCTGTTTACCTACCATCGTAAAATATTTTTTCACCGTGCGTCATTGAATGGAAAACGAGCCCACAAGAGACGATAAATATCTAATGTCAAAAAAAAAATTATTTGGAACACTACGAGGGGTACTTTTCAGAAGCACAAGGCCAACATCTGGTATTGCCAATATATTGGTTTCTTCTTTTCTACCGTAAAACTTGGCATCTCAATACAGTTTTGGGTGGACCAGTAGTCCACAGATTATAACAAAACAATCAACTACAACCAAAAAAGGAATCACTATGTACAATGTCTGCAATCCCTTAACGTCGTTAATAAAAATTGAACATTTAAAAGAGAACATCCTTCCAACAAAGAGTTATCATGGACGAACGGTATTCTTGTCCCATACTGATGCAACAAACTTGATTCTTTACCAAATCCACGCCTTTCATTCTTCTCTTTCCTTAAAAATACTATTGTCATCATATATTTGAAAACGTTGCCAAACCCGCATATCACCATTAGAAATTTGCCTTCGATAACTCCCCCAAGTCTTCCCTATCCCAAAGAAGAATGTCATGGTGTATTGAGGCAAAGCCCCAACTAATCGAACTCCCCGTGTAACTTTCTCCAAAAAAAAGGGGTTATTTGACTCGCCCCCCAGTGACAACATTTAGACACCCCCTCCAAAAATAGGCTTTCACCCCTTTGGACAGAAACAAGGGGTAAGTCTAATTTTTGAATTTCTAGGATGGAATGTCTAAATTTTCCATTATCACAGGGAATAACAAAAAAAGCGCCGAAGGAGAAATGAAAAAAATTGTGCCTGGTTGGTTTCCACACTTGTTTTACTTGAGCAATGCCAATTCAGGGAAATACTCATACGAAACCCTATTTTTTTGGAGCAAAGGCACATGTATTGACTCTTCTATGAGCCACCAACCATGCCAACGCCTTAACTTTAGAACAAATTCCAGCAGTCCAAATTATTTTGAAAGGAGGGAAAGAAAGCAGATGAAGTGTTACCACAAAGATACTCAAAAAGAGATTTACAAGAGAAACCTTGATCGTTCGTCTCCCAAATTCTTCAATCCCTCACCCCATTATTAAGATGAAACACGTCAATGATTCCCAACAAACCAATCAAATCCTTCGTTTCTACATCATTGAAGTTTATACGAAAAAGTTTGAATTTACCGATGCTATGGAAGCAATGGAGTAATTTTTATCCAAAAAGAGGTTAAAAATGCGTGGAAATTGAATTGGGTAAGGGAATCCCCTTTCCAACAATTACTTGGGCCTACGACAAATTAAAATTATTCATACCTATGCCTACATAAATTCAAACTAAGCAAACATTACTTTAGTCAAAGAAAACTAACTTTATTTAATAATATTTTGTATATTTACATGAACTTTAAAAACCAATATGAAAGTGAAAATTCAATTTTCAATAAATTTCTCTCTCTCTAATATGTAAATACTTTACCTAAAGTAACATATTTTAGTCTCATTTTCTCTGTTTTTCTTCATGATGTGTTAAATTTTGCTCCCTAATAAAAGTCGGTGGACACATTTTTTGTCATTCACCCGAAGAATTTTTTGGCCATGAATTGCAGATATAGATGAAGGCTGGCCAGATTTATATTATTTATGTATGTATTTGATATAGATATATGTATGGTGTAGAGATTCGATTCTACTCATCTTGAAACCTTTCTTCCATAAACCTCAAATTGCATGTGATAGGAAGTATTAGAGTACACATTGCTGGCCTCTTTAAAATCTAACATAATTATTGTTTATTGTTAATATTACAAGAATTATATGAGTTACAACAGGCAGTAGTACATTGAAAGGAAGGCATAATTACTTTTTGAGATAGAAATTGTACATACCGGCACTGCCGAAGGCATTTCGTATTTCCAGATTCAAGAAGACGACAACTTCTATGAGCTTCCCCATCACCTGTACTTCACAGCATTAGACTCAACCTTTAAATATGTTTTAATGGTGTGTTTGATTGGCAATATTTTCCATACAAAATATGGAAGATTTCATATTTTCAACTTTTGATGTGTTGATTGCCTAATTGAACGATCAGACTTACTCAAGAAGTTAAAACCTACCCCCCCCCCCCCCCCCCCTCCCCCAAGTCATCAACCCATTTGTTGTATGCAGAGGGTAACTCTAATATTTGAACTTCTAAGAGGTAAGTCTAATTATGCAATTGTCTCAGGGGGTAAAGTAAAAAAAAATTAATTTATATCAAAATTATACCATGTTCGAAAAATGGTCACGTTAGATTTCGGTTAAATAAGTTATAGCGAAAACTCAACTTTGGATTTTAAAAATACAAAATCAGTGGCTTTTATGTTTTAACAAAATGATAATGATATAACTGGCAAGTATGTTGTGTTTTTTGTCATTATGCCAAATATTTAACTTCTATAGTGTAAACATTCATTTGGTAACAAACCAAGAATAGTTATATAGCTGTGTCAAGAGCTACCTCTTCCATACTTCTGGACCATAGTGATTTTTTCTTTAAATTTCATACTTTCTTCCTTTGGCTTTTTACATATGACCTCGTGGTTGGGGGAGCATCACCTATAAGACACAAGAAAAATATTTCGATAATATTAAGACATGATTATAGGTTTGAAGACATTAGTAATAAATCGTTGGGAAAATAGGAAGATTCAAATGGTAAATAAAATAAGGGGTCATTTGCCTTTGTGTTCCTGTTTGTTATGTCGAATATCACTTTGGGTGTGAAAGCTTAATGTATTATCAGGTAACATTTTACCATTTTGCTTAAAATATTATTAGGTACCAAATGCCTTTTTTGTGACACTTTGGTGGCGATAAATGTCTTGAAAAATCATAATTGTAACCAAAGTGATCTACGCCACAACAAACGGGGACCACGTTTCAGTTATGACTAATTAAAAGTGAAAGATAAACTTAAACAGATAATTGTCATCATATACAAGCTGAACAATAAGATACCCCCCCCCCCCCCCCACACACACACACATATATATATATATATATATATAAAACTTTAGAAAATAAAAATGTAATATCCTTCATCAATAGCTAGATGCAACCAAAGAACCTATATGTTTTAGTGAAAAAAGAGGTTTTTCGACTTCACCCCCTAAATTTTGAGTATTTAGATATAACCCGTACATGTTCATGAATTAGAGTTACACCTCCCCCCCCCCCCCCCCCCCCCTAAAAAAGAGAGAAACTTTAGAACGCAATTGAATAGGAGTGGCAACAAAATTGTCATCAACCATCGAAAATAATGAACCTCCTCAAATTATACTTGGATTGAAACATAAGAATGCCTTTGGGAGAGGAAACAACCCGCACAATGCATTGTGGCTAATGATGTTGTTTCTTGAGAAACAAAAGGGCTCTAGTGATAGCTTTTGATACGCTAGAAGAGGGCTGCAAACACTTGGCAACAGCACTCAGGCTAATAGATAAATTTCACGAACAATTTACAACTCCGAAATAAATAAAATACAATTGCACAAAACGATGTTGTGAGACTACAAACAGAACGAAAGGAAAGGTAGTAATTCAAATCAAAGGTTGGTGATCAATATGATGCCTGAATTAGTAGCTGACTGGTGGATGTGGTAGTAATACAAATTTGTTTTTGATTAGAAATGAAGATATATCATTAATGAAAACAATAAATTACATAACAGACCACCTCACCGAATAAACTATAAAAAAACATACAACACAAAACAGAGACTTCTCAGCAACAGAACCAATTGAAAGCCTTTCCAACAAAATCTTCAAGGCATTTTTCTCATGGAGAAAAAAAATAAGGGAACACGCTGAGTTCAAAACCCAGTGACCTCCCCAGTGTTACTAGGAAAGGAGATTGTGTAATACTAATAAAACTTGTACATGGAGAAAACATAACAAATTTTAGGGATAAGGACAGTGACCTTCCCAGCATTTTGGAAAATAACAGTTACCTCCCCTCACATATGGGTTCGGTAAAAGTGCCTGACATTTGGGTTGGTAACCCCACAGTTTGTGAAACTTCATTGTACTTTTTCAATTATATCACATGGGAAAGGTTCTTTAAAGATGAAATTATTCCCCGTGCATAACATTTGTCAAAATTGATTGAAAATTGTCAAAAAAAAGTTATTAAAAATTAAAACATTGGGAAGTTCACCTGATGTTGTGCCTAGGTGAGTTTGGAGCCTAAGCGTGACTTTAACAATAGTGGAGTTCACTATAAGTTTCCAAACTACAGGAAAGGTTTGTGTAAAAAACACAACATGGGAGAGGTAGCAGTAATTTTTTCTTAATATAATGGTGCCTATGCACTTCAAATAGGATTACCCGAACACATTCATAGTCAATTTGGGGAGCATGGGGGAGAACTAATTGAAGGAATACATGTAGCAGAGATTATTCGGCAAACGTATGTATGTATATTTATGCGGTTGGAATAGATAGGGGTCAACTGTAATTGAGTAAATCCTACGAGGCGACTAGGATGGAATTTAGGATATTGACTAAAGATGATTGAGTTGTTATCCGATATGTCTATTGACGACTACTAATATAGGTGATCCGACACCTAAGAAACTAAGTTAAGAATTAGTATACTTGCATAGTTAGTATGAATTGGTATATTCGGGATTATATACGTATTCTGAAAAGTGATTAAGATGGGAGTTATATTTTAAGTAAGAGGATACTTATTTGGTTTAGTATTTCAAGTGTGTAAATACTAATACTTTTACGACCGGAGCATTTGGGTTTGACTATTGCTATATGAGTTGGCAATTATGGTCATATACATATTGAGGAGTGATATACCTTGTATATACGACATGATTACAGTATATAAAATAAGATACGTATAAATATATTTGTGTGTGATTGATATATTTGTACCAATTTGTGCCTCTCGTTACCATATGCAAGTAAACATGTGATCTACAAATAATATATAAACAAATTCGTTATATATAATGATAAGAATATGAAAGGTTGTATACCTAGTAGAACTAATTTATAGTGGAAAAAAATGAAGAGTCGTTTTAATTGGAAAAAAATGCAAAATATAGAAAAAATAATAATAATATTGTAATTAACATAATTACGAACAACCCATTGAGAGTTTATTGATAATTTTCAAATGTACAATTTTTTACCTAAAAAATGACCCATTTATAGGCGGAAAAAATATAAGATAGGTGATGTTGATGACAAAATATATGTATGATAAGATAGGTGATGTTGACGAAAAAAATATATGTATGATATTTTCAATTTTTTATGCATGATATTTCATGCCTTCCATGGATGCATGAAATATCATGCTAAAAGCCAAAATATCATACATATTAAATATATACTATTGTATATATTATACTACTATTATACTATTATAGTACTAATATACTATTATACTATTATTTTTTAAATACATGCTAATAAATTATTTTTCTTATTAAATTTTTTTTAGTTTTTTTTTACAAAAACTAGTTTTTTTATTATTATTTTTTTTAATGGCGCGTAACTATGGATTCAGTTTTACTACGGGGGCAAATTTATCCCTCGGCACGGGCATACGCTAATATATATATATATATATATATATATATATATATATATATAAGAGAGAGAGAGAGAGAGAGAGAGAGAGAGAGAGAGAGAATGAATTACCTTATCTTTGATGAAGAAATGTGAGAACTTAGTTTGAAGGAAAATGATGGAGAATAAGGACGGTAAAGAAGAGAATGAAAGGAGAGCCAATATAGTGTAATGTAACGTGTAATCTAATTCTTCAACAAATAATATATATAGATATTTTATTTAAGGTGGAACACCAAAAACA